>NIVC01001746.1:0-72500 GCA_002269645.1 Macrostomum lignano | reverse complement strand
TCTGGTTGTCTTTTCTTAGACTCTTGTAGTATGTCTTCTAGCGTCAGCCCTTAAGCCATTGCTTCTATTTTATCATATCAGTGTCTCCCTTACTGTATAACCACGCGACTTGACAGCATACGAGGAATTTTCTTCCTGCACAGCCAGCCACAACTGAAGTTCTTGCTGCCCCCCTGTCGATGTCTGCAAGCGGGCTTAATAAGCGCCTCCCCTCACGATCGCAGATCTTCCACCGCCTCCGAGAAGCGGCCACAGTGACGGCTCCCCAGCAACATTTCCTTTGTCGTTCGTATTCGACGTTGCCAGGCAGCTGCTGACCAGACTGATGCTCCTCCACGCGGAGCCAATCTGCGTCACCCACAACGATTTGAAGCTGGACCAGCTCATGCTTGGGCGAGGCGACAAGAGTCACATTGTCTACCTGGTGGACTTCGGACTGGCACTCAAGTACAGATCCAAGACTCGGTCTCGATGGGGCAATCGAAGGTTTGATTTTTTGAAGGTTGCGTCTCCATTTTGTTTTCAAGTCATAATTGAGTATTCCTAACTCCTGCAGCTTATGACGCGTCCCTGTGCTCCCAAAACCAGGTACGCTTCTCGGTTCAGCCATCAGGGCGTGAATTCGCCCCTAACCGATCTGGAATCAGCGGCCTACATTGTGGCCAGGTTCTTGCGCAACAGTTTCCCCTGGGACGGCATGCAGGGCTCGGATAGCGACAGCCGGCGTCGCGGCATGGCCCGGCTGAAGACCCGATTGTGGAGCTTTGTTGAACACGTGCGAAGAGGCCGCTGCCTGCAGCCGCGTCAAGGCAGTCCAGATTGGCCCAGGTTGTTCTTCGCTGATCGAACCGACGCTCAGGGCCGCGGTGGACCACAACTGTTGAAGTACATGAGCCGGCTGATTGAGTACACTCGCAGCCAGCTAACTGCAGCTGAGAGTATCGACTATAACTATCTGTTTAACTGTTTTGTACTGCCCCATGGTGCTGAAGATTAATATTGATTCCAAGCGGCTTTCATTTTTACAGTGCGGGATGGGATCGACTTGATGTTTATAACTGTATAAAAATATAAACATTGCAGTCAGTTTTTTGTCATATTTTTTGCATTTCTTCGTCTGCTCTAAGAAGGAGAATATTAAAAATAATGTACAATAGCTATATTCAAGATAATTCGTATGTATACATATACATTGCGTACCATGCACAAGCATTGATCATGCCTAATTGATAATGCTATTGTGCTATCATGTGTAGTAGGACAACCTAAACTTACATAAGAAATTAGAAGCTATTCTTATTTATATAGAAATAAATAAGAATAGCTGGCCTGACAAAACCTAAAAGTCTCTGAAAGGAGCGTCGCTCATTTGGTGACTGCTCTTAGCTAGGTAATGCTGGTGCGGGAAAGTCATGGAGTCACCCGGACAAGGCGTTTCTAGAAACGAAATTCGCTCCATTGTTCAGACAAGAGGTTCAGCTCCAGCGTAAGATGATCTTCATGCACAAAAATGCCCGCCTAAGCACCGCGGCTTGATTGAGAGTCTTGGACTCAAGAGCTGGCATCTTAATTATGGCCTGATCGCCGAAGAAGAATCAATCAATAATGATCTAGCATCTGTGTGAAGTGCCCTATACAGTTCGAAAGGCTGAGATTTGCAGGAACTGAGAACAGATGCGCTAATTGCGGCATTCTTTCGTTTTACGATCACATAGCACTGTCCCTATGGGAGTCGGGACTTTCGTTATACGATCCCACATAGAAGACGAAAAAGTAAAGTTAAAATTGCTCCTAAAATCAAACTTCAAAATAGGACCACTTCTAAGCGTATTTTTATCGTAGTATCAAATCTTGCGTCTTGTAGAAACGCGTTGGTTATATTCACTTTCGTCATACGATCATTTAAATAGTAAAATTATATGTAGGTGATCGCAAGACCAAACCGAACTCACTTTCGTCTTACGAACACCCTACGATATAAAACATACGACCATTTAACTGGGGGGATCGTAAGACGAAAGTGAGGGGGGCGCCCAGAATCGAAATGATAGGAAATTGTCGGTATAATCAACGCTTCAATTAAACAAACAATTTCAGCCTCTAAAATGTCCGTGAACCGAAAGCCGCAAAAACCGCGAACCGATTCTGGGCGCCCCCCTCACTTTCGTCTTACGATCCCCCCAGTTAAATGGACGTATGTTTTATATCGTGGGGTGATATCAAATTTTTTATTCTTTTAAATTTTAGATTAAGAGGCACCTCTTTCCAGTTTTGAATGTTGGCCAACCGTTTGCAGAGTTTCCGAGTTTACCCGAAAAATACGATCAGACGTAATCCTAAGTAAACAGTCGCACGAATTTAGTATGGAAAACTCTAAGATTTTCAAGAGAATCGATCGAATCTTTTGGAAATTAAGGACTTGTCTTGTCTAGATTTCAGAATTGTTCATATGATATAAAAAGTAAAAATGCATGTCGCTCAAATTTGTCTAGTAGGTCTAACTTTTCTTTTTCGAGCCACATTTGCTTTCTACCTACCTGGATTAGCTCCTATCAATTACTGCACCGAGGCTACTAGGAAAACTGCTTCGTGCCAGGTAATTATTAATTTTTAACTTGGCTATTTGATTTCTGTGTATCGTTAGATCTCTTCTAGCACATATATTATATGTAACTATTTATGTTGGGCTAATTAAAGTTAATATAGTCACAGGCCCTGAGTGATTATTATTATATCAGGAATATATCAGCATACATAGATAAAATGTCAAATTAATGTTTCTAGGCTAGGCCTAGCACTTAAATTCTAGGCCTAAGCCCTAACAAAATTTTATAAATTGTCAACTTTAAAGCTTGGCAACAACTTTTGAAATCGTTTTAAATATATTTATTAAATTAAATAACTATTAGTAATCACAATTATATTCACAGTTCCAGTTATATAATATCCTAGATTATTGGTTAGGATATGTATATTAATAAGCCTAGTATGCCTTGTAGGCCTATTATATTATTATTGTATGTAGTATAAGAATATTTTGTACTATGCTTGTAGTTGTACTTTTAATAATTATACTATAATAAATGGCAGTTGTTATTTGTCCAGTGACCGGACAAAAAGCAATGTGGTTATTTGTCCGGTTACTGGATCCTGACCATGCTTTCCTATTCATCCGGTTAATACCGGACAAATAGACATTTTGTTATTTGTCCGGTTAAATTGATAATGCTAAAATATCTAGTTTATAAAAACCACAAGAGTAAATATTCTTAGACTTCAAAGACTTCTTACTTGTGTCTTGATAATTATATTGTTATACTAGTGTGTGTCTTATACACCAAATTATGCCATATTGAATATACTGCTTTATACAAGAAAAGGTCTAAAAAAATCTAGAATATTCATCACGAAACAAATAAGATATTTGTGTTAGCAATTTAACCGGACAAATAGCAAAAAGGCTATCTGTCCGGTCACCGGACAAATAACAACTGCCATAATAAATATTATTATTTTGTTTTACTTTGATAATGGTAAAATTTTTACTACATTCTAAGTTTAGAATTTGTTTTATTTTATATACTTTTCTAATAATTTAAAATTTATATTAAAAGTATATTTCACAATAGCTTTGATATATAGATAGATTGATCTATATAAAGATTGATCCACATTGCTAATATATAGGTAAATGTAATAAGAGTTTTTTCACATACCAATTTAGTGACATACTCATATTTATTGTAACATATATTCATGTATTATTAAGAATTAATTTTTTGTTTTTTAAAAGTTTTTTCTTTATTAAAATATTTGCTATAAAAACTATTTTTACTAAGAAATTGGATATTCAATAAAAAAATTTAATCTTGGTTAGGTTTTGCAACATTTTTATTATCAATTATATCATTGTGTCTTTTTACTTTTACTAAGTTTTAATAGAGTTGAAAAATAATTGGTATTTTTATTTTGTTACCTTCTGAACTATATAGTGTCTATGTATGACTATAGAAGTTATATGTTGAACACAATTAAATATATACACTAACCCATATTCTTACTTCAGTCAAACTTGCCACTATATGTGAACCGGCTAGATTCTGCTAAATCTATTCTATCCTATGAATATGATAAGTAAGCCATTTAGTTATTGATTTTTGTGTACAAATTTGAAAACAGAAATATAATACTTATAAACCAACATTTTGCATCACAGATTTGACTTCTGTCAGTCAAACTCAACAGCTGCCAATCCAGTTGAAAATCTTGGCCAGGTGCTGTTTGGAGAGAGGATTCGCCTCTCACCATATTCTATCAAATTTCTTGAGCCTCAGTCCTGCATTCCAGTCTGCACCAAGGTCTACAAGCCCTCCGATTCTGCGTCAATGGCTAAACTGCAATTCTTAAAGAATGGCATTTTACTTAATTATCAGCAGCACTGGATAGTGGACAATCTGCCTGTGACTTGGTGCCTGCTGTCTGAGGATCAGAAGAAACAGGTTAGTTCTAAACTATTCTTAGATTATGCTGCTCAGAAATCCTCTTTATGGCACTTTATGGCGCCCCCAGCAGACTTACAGAATGGCGCCCCATCAGATTTACAGAATGGCGCCCCCATCAGAGCCACAGAATGGCGCCCCCATCAGAGCCACAGAATGGCGCCCCCATCAGACTTACAGAATGGCGCCCCATCAGATTTACAGAATGGCGCCCCCATCAGAGCCACAGAATGGCGCCCCCATCAGAGCCACAGAATGGCGCCCCCATCAGACTTACAGAATGGCGCCCCCATCGGATTTACAGAATGGCGCACCATAAGATTTAAAGAATGGCGCCCCCATCGGATTTACAGAATGGCGCCCCCATCGGATTTACAGAATGGCGCCCCCATCGGATTTGCAGAATGGCGCCCCCATCAGACTTACAGAATGGCGCCACATCAGAGTCACAGAATGGCGCCCCCATCAGAGTCACTGAATGGCGCCCCATCAGAGTCACAGAATGGCGCCCCATCAGAGTCACAGAATGGCGCCCCATCAGAGTCACAGAATGGCACCCCATCAGAGTCACAGAATGGCGCCCCATCAGAGTCACAGAATGGCGCCCCATCAGAGTCACAGAATGGCGCCCCATCAGAGTCACAGAATGGCGCCCCATCAGAGTCACAGAATGGCGCCCCCATCAGAATCACAGATGGCGCCCCCATCAGAGTCACAGATGGCGCCCCCATCAGAGTCACAGATGGCGCCCCCATCAGAGTCACAGAATGGCGCCCCATCAGAGTCACAGAATGGCGCCCCCATCAGAGTCACAGATGGCGCCCCCATCAGAGTCACAGAATGGCGCCCCATCAGAGTCACAGATGGCGCCCCCATCAGAGTCACAGATGGCGCCCCCATCAGAGTCACAGAATGGCGCCCCATCAGAGTCACAGAATGGCGCCCCATCAGAGTCACAGAATGGCGCCCCCATCAGAATCACAGATGGCGCCCCCATCAGAGTCACAAATGGCGCCCCCATCAGAGTCACAGATGGCGCCCCCATCAGAGTCACAGAATGGCGCCCCATCAGAGTCACAGAATGGCGCCCCTTCAGAGTCACAGAATGGCGCCCCATCAGAGTCACAGATGGCGCCCCCATCAGAGTCACAGATGGCGCCCCCATCAGAGTCACAGAATGGCGCCCCATCAGAGTCACAGAATGGCGCCCCTTCAGAGTCACAGAATGGCGCCCCCATCAGAGTCACAGATGGCGCCCCCATCAGAGTCACAGAATGGCGCCCCATCAGAGTCACAGAATGGCGCCCCTTCAGAGTCACAGAATGCATGCCTGTCTTCAATCAAATTCAAAACGTCACCCCGCACTCCCAGCTGTGCCTGCCCAGTTTCCCACTCGGTTGCTACGTGTCTAGCAACGGCGAACGTCGCGACGCTTGCGCCTCATTTTCATTCGACTCGCGTTTGAGCTCGGCTAACACAGCCTACGTGTTCAACCACGTCAACCTGACGGTGACCTATCACGGCAGCGCCGGTTCGAGCTGGGGTGACAGTCTGGAGAATGCTGGCCGAGTGATTTCTGTCAGGGCTGAGCCAATGAGTCTGGCGCATTCGGCTGGGTTGGCCTCACTCGACTGCTCAAGTGCTAGTCAGCCGGCTTTGGCTATACCCATTGAGAAGGCTCTGGACAAGGAGCTGAAGGTTAGCTACAGCTTTGGGTCCTTGTGTCTTCTTATCTTCAATGTTTTCTGCAACAATATGTTGCAAAATACGTTTGCGATCTTAATGTGTCTAACACCCAGTCCGCCATATCTAACACCCGTCTGTCGTATTTAACACCCAGTCCGCCATATCTAACACCAAGTGCGTCATATCTAACACCCGTCTATCGTATCTAACACCCAGTCCGTCATATCTAACACCCAGTCCGTCATATCTAACACCCAGTCCATCATATCTAACACCTTAATCTACCATATCTAACACCCAGTCTGTCATATCTAACACCCAGTCCATCATATCTAACACTCGTCTGTCATATCTAACACCTTAATCTACCATTCTACCATATCTAACACCCAATCCGATATATTTAACACCCAATCCGATATATTTAACACCCAGTCTGTCATATCTAACACCTTAATCTACCATATCTAACACTCGTCCGTCAGTCATATAAAATACTTTAACACACATTAGTATATGATTCCATCACATTATCTAACGCAGCTATTTTCTCTATCTGTTCACCCGGCAGATAACCTATACCTACTCTGTCAACTTCATTCGCGACGATAAAATTCGTTGGAGCTCTCGCTGGGACTACATACTGCAGTCCATGCCGCACTCCAGCATCCAGTGGTTCACGCTGATCAACGCTCTGGTCATTGTTATATTCCTTAGCGGCATGGTGGCCATGATCCTGCTGCGCACATTGCACAAAGACATTGCCAGGTATAACAATAATGGCGTGGGAGCTTCCCAGCAGCAGCTTGAAGATGCGGCTGAGGAGTTTGGCTGGAAGCTGGTTCACGCTGATGTGTTCAGGACGCCCGACTGCCCCCTACTGCTCTGCGTGTTGACCGGGTCTGGGGCTCAGGTGAGGGGAGGGCTGAGGGAGGAGCGGAGAGACAGATTCAGGGGCTGAGGGAGGAGCGGAGAGGTAGACTCAGGGACTGAGGGAGGAGCGGAGAGGCAGACTCAGGGACTGAGGGAGGAGCGGAGAGGCAGACTCAGGGACTGAGGGAGGAGCGGAGAGGTAGACTCAGGGACTGAGGGAGGAGCGGAGAGGCAGACTCAGGGACTGAGGGAGGAGCGGAGAGGCAGATTCAGGGGCTGAGGGAGGAGCGGAGAGGTAGACTCAGGGACTGAGGGAGGAGCGGAGAGACAGATTCAGGGACTGAGGGAGGAGCGGAGAGGTAGACTCAGGGACTGAGGGAGGAGCGGAGAGGCAGACTCAGGGACTGAGGGAGGAGCAGAGAGGCAGACTCAGGGACTGAGGGAGGAGCGGAGAGACAGTTTCAGCAGTTCCATCATATATTTATGGTATTTGTATTTCACCTATGCTTTACTAAACTTGCCCCAAGGTGGCCTGCATGTCGGTGATCACCCTGGCATTTGCCTGTCTCGGATTTCTCAGCCCGGCCAACCGCGGCGCCCTGATGACCTGCGCTGTGGTGCTGTACCCCCTGCTGGGCTCCCCGGCTGGCTACGTGTCCGCCCGGCTGTACAAGCGGTTCCAGGGCGTGGCTTGGAAGACTCAGGTGAGCGATCAATTTTTGTATGAGTTTTGTGCAGTTGGATTGAGAATCGCCCCACAGCCTCACCCCGAAAATCGCCCAAGGCCTCACCCCAAAAAATAGCCCCACGACCCCATCAAGAATCGCCCCCCACAACCCCATCGAGAATCGCCACACAACCCCATCGAGAATCGCCGCACAACCGCATCAAGAATTGCCCCACAACCCCATCGAGAATCGCCACACAACCCCATCGAGAATCGCCGCACAACCGCATCAAGAATTGCCCCACAACCCCATCAAGAATCGCCCCACAACCCCATCGAGAATCGCCACACAGCCCTACCAAGAATCGCCCGACAACCCCATCGAGAATCGCCACACAGCCCTACCAAGAATCGCCCGACAACCCCATCGAGAATCGCCACACAGCCCTACCAAGAATCGCCCCACAACCCTACCAAAAATGGCCCCACAAACCCCATCAAGAATCGCCCCACAACCCCATCAGGAATCGCCCCATAACCCCATCAGGATTCGCCCCACAACCCCATCAAGAATCGCCCCACAACCCCATCAGGAATCGCTCCACAACCCTATCAGGAATCGCCCCACAACCCCATCAGGAATCGCTCCACAACCCCATCAGGAATCGCCCCACAACCCTATCAAGAATCGCCCCACAACCCCATCAGGAATCGCCCCACAACCCCATCAAGAATCGCCCCACAACCCCATCAGGAATCGCCCCACAACCCCATCAGGAATCGCCCCACAACCCTATCAAGAATCGCCATCACCCCACCCGCAGGTGCTGCTGACAGCCCTGCTCTGCCCGGGCCTGGTGTTCGGAGTATTCTTCATCCTGAACCTGATGCTGTGGGCCAAGGGCAGCTCAGCGGCCGTGCCATTCGCCACTATTGTTGGCTTGCTAGCCCTGTGGCTCTGCGTGTCAGTTCCGCTGTGCTTTGCCGGGGCCTATTTTGGCTACAAGAAGTCAGTTATTGAACTGCCGGTGCGGGTCAACCAAATTCCCAGACAGGTCGGTGCAAATCCTGCTGTGGTCTGACTTACTGACTGACTGACTGACTGACTGACTGACTGACTGACTGACTGACTGACTGACTGACTGACTGACTGACTGACTGACTGACTGACTGACTGACTGACTGACTGACTGACTGACTGACTGACTGACTGACTGACTGACTGACTGACTGACTGACTGACTGACTGACTGACTGACTGACTGACTGACTGACTGACTGACTGACTGACTGACTAACTAACTAACAAGTGAACCCGCACTCCAATCCGCAGGTGCCCCGCCAGTCGCTGTTCCTGCGCACCGCGCCATCCATCCTGGCCGGCGGCATCCTGCCATTCGGGTGCATCTTCATCCAGCTGCACCTGATCTTCAACTCCATCTGGGGCACGGAGGTGTTCTACATGTTCGGCTTCCTGTTCCTGGCCTTTCTCATCTTGCTAATCACGTGCTCGGAGACCGCCGTATTGCTCTGCTATTTCCAGCTCTGCGCCGAGAATCACAGGTGGTGGTGGCGGGCGTACCTGACTGGTGGTGCCACCTCCATCTACCTGCTGCTGTACTCGGTGCACTATTACGCAACCAAAATGGCAGTGGACGGCGCCGTGTCTGCCTGCCTGTTCTTTGGCTACACGGCTATCATTGCGCTGATATGCTTCCTGCTAACAGGTGAGAGGAAGTGGCCGGTTGATCTTCAGTTTAAAAAATCGCCATCTTATCTTTAATTTTAAAAATCGCTTTTTATAGCATTTCCCAGTCAATAGCGCGGTACACATAGTCAGTTTCTAGATTCCTACAATCTGGTTCGCACATGTGGAAATCATTATTGAGCCTAGCAATCAATTTAGTTATTATATGATGCCATTCATACCTTTAAAACTCAACGACTACCACTACTGGCATGTTGTAATCAAAATAGGGTTGCATTCAATGGACTTAGCGCTTTCTGTGATCTATTTAACTCACATCTCAAAATGGCTGTTACTCTATAGCCACTGCTTTAATTTGCTCTGAAAATTTAACTCCTATGATTCAATTTGGCTGAGCAAGTCCGTAGAAACCGAACGACAAAAACTGATCGGCATCAACTGGTTGATGCCTTTGAAGCTGGCGACGACTGGAAGGCGCTGGCTAACGTCCTAAACATCAAGAATTCCACTGCGAGATCGATCATCGCTACCTGGGTTCGAGAAGCTCGGACTGCCAAGCTGAGGTGTGGTGGAAGAAGGCATGTAAAGTTGGACGCCGAAATGAAAGACCCGAGTCTTCCAAATAGTCCCCGAGAAACCATTCGTAACTCTCGTTGAAGTCAAGGAGCTTCTGCACCAGAGACTGCCTGCCCGGAAAGCCGCCTGTGTCTATCTCTACCATCGCCATGAGTGCTGGAAGGCAGCTCATCACCTGCAAAGTTGCAGGCAAGGATGCCGATGCTCCTCTGTAGAGAAATCGGCCTGACGTCATCGTCGCCCGGAAGGATTTCGCCCGCTTCTTTGTTAATCCTCCTATTTACAGGATTTGAAAACTGATTGCTAGGCTCAACAATGATTTCTTAATGTGCGAACAAGATTGCTGCACACGATATTGACTGCAGTGTATTGGTACGACTGATGATGGACAGAAAATTTCTGCGAACCAGATGGCAGGAATCTAGAAACTGACTATGTGTACCGCGCTATTGACCGCGAAAGAATTGCCAATTAATATTCAGTTTTTTTAAATCGCCATTTAGTCTACAATTTAAACAATCGCCATTTTATCTTCTATTTGAAAAATCGCCGGTTTATCTTTGATTTAAAAAATCGTATTTTAACTTCAAATTAAAAAGCGCTATTTTATCTTGAATTTAGAAATCGCCATTAGTTAGTTCAAAGTTTATAAAACGCTTTTTAAATCTCCAATTCAACCTCGTCCACTTGCAGGATCCGTGAGCTTCTTCGCCACATTCTGGTTTGTGCGGAAAATCTACAGCGTAGTCAAAGTGGACTGAGGCGGTTTGGGCTACACGTGTTTAGACAGTGGCTGCTGGCACACACTGCTTAGGATCGGAGTTATCTTTGAGTTTTTCTATTCTAGAATATCCATCCTAGTCTTCATTTAAAATGAAGTACAGTAAAACATAAAACTATATATATATATTTATCATTCCTTCATTTTTATTATTCTTTTACCAATTTTCAACCAATTAAGGACCAGCTAAAAACAGTTTTGCGACATTTAAATTAAATTGACGTCTTTAGGATTCTCGTACGACAATTTTTATGCAGTGAATTTTCTTACCAAATTAAACTTGTACTTTTTTCAATTTATTTATTCGGGTGACGTCACAACTTTTAAAGGTTACTTGTAAATCTAGTTGTGCGAGACTACTTTTTGTGTTAATTCTTTGAAATTGATTCAAAAATAGTTTATTAATACACTATTAGCGTGCTGTATTACGAGGAGCTGCTCCAATGGCCAACCTCGCTCTCCAGACTCAATGTACATCCCCACACAGTAGCTAACCCCACTCCCCAGACTCAATGTACATTCCCACACAGTAGCCAACCCCACTCCCCAGACTCAATGTACATCCCACACAGTAGCCAACCCCACTCCCGAAACTCAATGTTGTACATCCTCACACAATAGCCAACCCCACTCTCAAGACTCAATGTACATTCCCACACAGTAGCCAACCCCACTCCCCAGACTCAATGTACATTCCCACACAGTAGCCAACCCCACTCCCCAGACTCAATTTACATTCCCACACAGTAGCCAACCCCACTCCACAGACTCAATGTACATCCTCACACAATAGCCAACCCCACTCCCCAGACTCAATGTACATTCCCACACAGCTAGTAGCCAACCCCACTCCCCAGACTCAATGTACATCACCACACAAAAGCCAACCCCACTCCTCGCATCCAATGTACAATCCGAAACTGTTACTTCCTACTCGATATAGAATTGAATTTTAAAAATAAATACAATTTGAATAAGCGGAATTTTCAGCAGACACTTTGGTGCATTTATTTGATAGCTTTGGAGGACAAAATCATTGTAGTACGCTACAATAGTACGCTCGTAATATAGGGGATTTATCAGGGAACAATAACACGTTAATCGAAATAATGACTGCTTGCACAGCCAATGTTAGGTTAAAAGCAGAGTTACTTTTATAGCCGTTTCCATGCAGTGTATTAATTACTAATAGTGATTGTATACAAAAGCATTAGATATTACTGGTTAAAAAACGAGTAGTGTCTCTCATGAGCTTTTGTAAAACGCATATCTTCAAGCTCAACGCGAAACCAAACAATATACATCGATAAAGCTGAAATTGAAATTGAAAGAAATGCTGAACCCAATGGCATTGGAATGGAGCTACGCATCTGCTTTATAATTAGTCAAATTTTCGTACTTTAGGGAAGTTTATTAATTTGTGTTACTGTAGTTAGGTAATTTAAATAACAATTCTATTGGCACAACGAAATTATTAATAGGATATGCATGTAGAATCACGTGAGAATGCTTGCATACTCTAGTATGTACATACTCTAGTATGCAAGCATTTGGTAGTAGTACATGTATATAAACGTTTGGTAGTAGTACATGTATATAAACGTTTGGTAGTAGTACATGTATATAAACAGTAATTGAGCAAGCTGAGGCAATGCGTGTGCTGCAGTGCGATGGTACATTACTAATAGATAATTTTACCTGGATAATAACAAAACTTGTTCGTTTCATACAAGTAAGCTGTTCGCAGGCTTATTATAAATCAAAGTATCTTTAATATTTCAAACTTACAATTCTCAATGCTTAAAATACGGTTACATATAATTAATCGGATTTACATTTATGAATGTACATATACGTAAGTGATACTTCGGTTGATGCATACAGTATAATACGTGTAGATTAGGAGTGCTTGCAGATGCCTCCTAAGTTTACCACATGTACTAGTACTAGTAGGTACATGTAGTTTAGGTGTAGACACCAGTTTAGGGTAGATGCTACATGTATAGTTCAACAGGGTAGATAGTAGTTAGGATCGAAGTAGTTTAGAGTAGATGCAGCTCGATCGCACATGTAGTTTAGGAGATTTAGGGTTAATTCGACCTCGATGAAAACGGAACCTAGAGCAAGAAGCGTCCCAGAGTCGTTGCAGGTAACGCAGGTAAAATACATGTAGGAAAGAAGTGGCTCTAGACGGCTATAAAACCCACAGATTTCTCGGTACAAGTCGACAAAAAGTAGTTCTGAGGCGTTCTTAGAGCCGCTTTAGATTCGCTGAGTTGCGTCAAAAGCGCATCTGCGTCACTTCATGAATTTGAATCGCATTTCGCATTTATAACAACTCAATTCAGCCTACTTGAGTTGGTAGAAATTTAAGCGCTAAAAATTCTAGAGTGACTTTTTCGCGACTCTTACGACTCTACAACTGATGCACTCGTGACTCAACTGTCGCCTCGCCGTCGCATTGCAGTCGTTTGAGTCGTTAAAAAGTCACAAGAGTCGCCCGCCGCCAGAGTGGTTGGGAGTCACTAGAGGTGTTTACAATGACTCTAGCAATTATTGTCACGGTAACGTTTTCAACGGGGAATAAAATGGGTAGCTAGCAGAGTTCAGACAAATCGAACCCGCTGCTAGCCTACAGCTGCGAAGTCTCCCCAGCGGTTGCCGGTTCTTCCTCCTCAATCCAAAGTCGTATATCCTCGGGCGCGGTCAGGTCTTGAAGCATCTCAGCCGCCGATCGGATGGTCTCGGACGGTCTGGCGACTCTGCCAGTCCCGGCGGGAGATCCGTCAGCAGTCGGAGAACATGGCGGAGGCGCCGGCTCGACAGCTGCCGTGACCACGGGAGTCCTGGCTTTGCTATTGGCCAAAGCGACTGCACCGTTAGATTTTAATGCCTTGTCGAACTGTTTCATCTGCGCTTTCAATTTTTTCTGCTGCTCCTTCTGCTGATGCTTGCCAGACTTGCTGTTGAGCTTTGCTGTCGCGTTGAGATCGAGGTAGTCCATGCGGCTCTGCAGTCCGGAGTCCTTGCTCCCGGTGCTCTTGCCGGAGCCGTCGGGCAGAGAAGGCAGTTTAGCATGCCCCTTGTCCGATTTGCCTTGCAACCGTTTGAGCAGCGCTCTGCGCAGCTGTCGCTCTGTCTCCTCGGCGCTGCCGAACTTGTCGTGTGCGTGGACACCGTTAAAGTCGAAGCTGTGCAGAAACTCGGCAACCTGCTGCTCCTCCGGTTCGCCGTTGTCTGTCAGACCGTTGGGAAAGATTGTGTCTTCCGCGCCGCCAAGTTTTACAGAGGCTTTGAGATTCGAGTTCAGGATGTCCGTGAGAGGCAGGTCGGCCTTGTCCTTGCCGAGGCTGTTCAGCAGGCAGACTCCGATCTTGAACCAGCCTGTGCGGGTTGAGAGAGGGCGCGTTACAGTTACAGGTGAACTGTCTGGGAACTGGGAGGGCGCCCTGAGAAGATGGACGATCGGACTGAGGCGTGGAAGGTGGACTGAAGATTAAATAGGCATCACACAGACTGGAACAGCATTCTGAAGATTTTATATAGTCCTGAAGAATAAGAGGATGTCCTGTAGATCGAGGAGATGACCTGAAGATCGGGATGTCCTGAAGATCGGGAGGATGTCCTGAAGATCGGGAGGATGTCCTGAAGATCGGGTGGATGTCCTGAAGATTATTAGGATGTCCTGAACTTGTAAGGATGTCATGAAATTGTAAGGATATCCTGAAGATCAGGTGAATGTCCTGAAGATAAGGAATATGTCCTGAAGATCGGGAGGATGTCCTGAAGATCGGGAGGATGTCCTGAAGATCGGGTGGACGGGTTATGAGGATGTCCTGAAATTGTAAGGATGTCCTGAATATCCGGAGGATGTCCTGAATATCCGGAGGATGTCCTGAAGATTGTGAGGATGTCCTGAAGATCGAGATGTCCTGAAGATTGAGAGAATGTCATGAAGAGCAGGAGGATGTCCTGAAGATCAGGAAGATGCCCCAGCGCGGCCAGCAGTCTCGGCAGCTCACCCAGGTAGAAGATGAACTCGAGCGACCCGATTATGGGAATGTACACCAATATCTGCACCGCGTCCGGAATTTCCGAAGCGTTCCGACTGACTCCAGAGCCTGAGTAAAGAAATCCTCTAGGATTAGTGAAGTCGCTCTCCGTCAGCTGGGTGGACACCAGCGAGGCCATTAGAAATATGTACACAGCGGCCACGGCCACCTGGGTGTACACAAGCGGAATGTTGAACTCGCTGTAGGTCCACACCGTGCCGAGGCCGCTGCGAAAATTGGCGATCATCTCCACCATGAACAGGTAGGCCCGCTCGTCGGCGATTAGGCCTGCGGGGGATTCGGCTTAGACTGCTGTTAAAAAGGTTTAGCTGATTAAGGAATAATACTTATTCTGAAGCAGACTGATTTTTTTTCTTTCAGACAGACAGACAGACAGACAGACAGACAGACAGACAGACAGACAGACAGACAGACAGACAGACAGACAGACAGACAGACAGACAGACAGACAGACAGACAGACAGACAGACAGACAGACAGATAGACAGACAGATAGACAGACAGACAGACAGACAGATAGACAGACAGACAGACAGACAGATAGACAGACAGGCAGACAGACAGACAGACAGACAGACATACAGACAGACAGACAGACAGACAGACAGACAGACAGACAGACAGACAGACAGACAGACAGACAGACAGACAGACAGACAGACAGACAGACAGACAGACAGACAGACAGACAGACAGACAGACAGACAGACAGACAGACAGACAGACAGACAGACAGACAGACAGACAGACAGACAGACAGACAGACAGACAGACAGACAGACAGACAGACAGATAGACAGACAGATAGACAGACAGATAGACAGACAGATAGACAGACAGACAGACAGACAGATAGACAGACAGGCAGACAGACAGACAGACAGACATACAGACAGACAGACAGACAGACAGACAGACAGACAGACAGACAGACAGACAGACAGACAGACAGACAGACAGACAGACAGACAGACAGACAGACAGACAGACAGACAGACAGACAGATAGACAGACAGACAGACAGACAGACATCCCTCACCGATATTCCTGGCCCGCCGCAGCAGGCGGGTGGCCCAGACCAGGGGCAGCCAGTACTCAGGCGAGTAGCTCAAGTCGGTGTCATTGGACAGCTCAGCGGAGCGGTTAAACGCCAGTCTCTCCTCGTCCGTGACCAGGGCGCCAAAGTACTTCTGCACTTTAGTATCGCCGTTAATTAAATCGATGCGCTTCTGCCAGGTGAGTTCGTATTCGCGCTTCTTGGGACGCCAGAAACCGAATCGCTCCTTGATGTGCGCGGAGATCTCTCCCATGAGCAGGATCCAGGACAGGTTCAGGTAGCGGAGCACGGTGATTCGAATCTTCCTGGCGATGTCCGACTTGGCAGCTTTGCTTGTGTCCACGATGGCTTGACTGTAGAATGAGGGGGCGTAGAGCCAGGGTATGGCCATGCAGGTGCTCCACCAGCTGCGGGTAGAGGTGGCAAGGTTAAATAGGGATAGGGCTTTATTGACGCACCATGGGTTTAGACAGAGACTGCTCAAGTAGGACGGAAAATCAGTTTCTTGGATAAATGCATAATATGGAGATCGTAGGTGTGTTCATTTTTTCAGCAGAGAAGCTGTTATTGCTTTTAATAGAAGCTATTAGAAAGCAGACTCTAAGTGTTCATCCTTCGATATGTCTTGTAGTTCTTATAGGTCTATTCAGTTACTGTGCGTAGGATATAAAATGAACATATAATCTTATTTTCTAACCGAAAAGCTTTATGAATATCAATAGAGCTATAAAAAAGGCAAGACATCGAAATATGAACAATGGATCTGCCTTCTATCAAAAGCAATACATGTAGGAAATTTTGTGCTAAAAATGAAACCCTATCTCCGTAATGTATTTTTTTCGATTAAACCTGCCTTCTAAAGTTTTCCCAGAAACGCAGTTTCCTGTCCTTCTATACATGTACTTAAGTGAGTCCTTAGATTTCGCAGTGTACTAGCACCCTGATAGTCAGCTATCTATTCTAAAATATCAGATTTTTGGTGAGCTTTGGCTCAAACCATCTGTCTTAGCAACCCTCATGAGCCACAGCATTTCAGCAATTCCCGTGAGCCCTGACATCTCAGCGATTCCCCCCCATTAGCCCTGACATCTCAGCGATTCCCCCCCATTAGCCCTGACATCTCAGCGATTCCCCTCCATTAGCCCTGACATCTCAGCGATTCCCCCCCATTAGCCCTGACATCTCAGCGATTCCCCCCCATTAGCCCTGACATCTCAGCGATTCCCCTCCATTAGCCCTGACATCTCAGCGATTCCCCCCCATTAGCCCTGACATCTCAGCGATTCCCCCCATTAGCCCTGACATCTCAGCGATTCCCCCCATTAGCCCTGACATCTCAGCGATTCCCCCCATTAGCCCTGACATCTCAGCGATTCCCCCCATTAGCCCTGACATCTCAGCGATTCCCCCCCATTAGCCCTGACATCTCAGCGATTCCCCCCATTAGCCCTGACATCTCAGCGATTCCCCCCCCATTAGCCCTGACATCTCAGCGATTCCCCCCCATTAGCCCTGACATCTCAGCGATTCCCCCCATTAGCCCTGACATCTCAGCGATCCCCCCATTAGCCCTGACATCTCAGCCCCCCATTAGCCCTGACATCTCAGCCCCCCATTAGCCCTGACATCTCAGCCCCCCATTAGCCCTGACATCTCAGCCCCCCATTAGCCCTGACATCTCAGCCCCCCATTAGCCCTGACATCTCAGCTCCCCATTAGCGCTGACATCTCAGCGATTCCCCCCATTAGCCCTGACATCTCAGCGATTCCCCCCCATTAGCCCTGACATCTCAGCGATTTCCCCCCATTAGCCCTGACATCTCAGCGATCCCCCATTAGCCCTGACATCTCAGCCCCCCATTAGCCCTGACATCTCAGCCCCCCATTAGCCCTGACATCTCAGCCCCCCATTAGCCCTGACATCTCAGCCCCCATTAGCCCTGACATCTCAGCCCCCATTAGCCCTGACATCTCAGCCCCCCATTAGCCCTGACATCTCAGCCCCCCCATTAGCCCTGACATCTCAGCCCCCCATTAGCGCTGACATCTCAGCGATTCCCCCCCATTAGCCCTGACATCTCAGCAATTCCCCCATGAACCTTGGCACCATGAAGGAAATTACACCTGATAACGAGTTTGTTGACATTAGAGACGGTATTTATTTTTATTATCACCACCTCCTCACCTCACCGTTGAATTTAAGTTCTTCGAGATACATAACTAATACAATACTAGTCGTAAGAAAAAGTATATAGAAATGTATGACATGCAATATTAGCATAAATTTTGCATAAAATTAATAATTCATGAGCTGACAAGGAGAACCAGTGTTTAAGCATGATTTTGTTCACAGTTAAATGAAACCATTTCCCCAATACTAAAGGGTGATTTAAGTACAATATAACAAAGCATTATTTAAATATGCACAAAATCTCAGTGGCTGAATATTAAACAAATTAAACTTATTGATTTTTCTTACCGACTAATTACTGTGCTGACAAAGAAGCCCAACATGAAGGATAGCGGCACAGAAGTTCGTATCTGCCCGATCCATTTGACAGTAACTTCGAATGTCTGCTTCATCTCGGGATGATCGAATAGTATATTCTGATAGATGGCGGCTAGGATCATGTAGATGGCAACAAATACAATGAAATCTACCCATAGTAATTGCCAAACACTGCCTGACCAGCGAAATAGTAGTTTGATAAAAAATAGGCGCTCCTGTGTGTAGATATTGGAAGTGTAACTAACGGCCATTGCCTTACTGAAGCAATATTCTGAGACTTCAAGAGTCTCTCAGACTAGACCGGGCCAACTAAGCCGCTTGTATTGCTTAAGGCCAAATTAGATTTGCAAAAAAGGCTGGTTAATATGCAAAAAATACTGCAATAGACAGCACTTGTCAGGTCTTGTTGCTTTATTGTTTAAGTCTAGTTTAAAAATAGTGTCAAGCGTATGGAAGAGAAAGGGCTCAGGGGCTTGTCTTGGATTGGACTGCTGCAAATGCCGCCTCCCCAGCACGCAGTGTTTTTCTGTCTGTAGCACGCAGTGCGTGGCCTTTCCCTTCTCTCCTTGCTTAGGATTTAGTGCGCGCGGTGAGCAGATGATTGAATAAAGTACATACTTTTCAATGTACATTCCCTTTTCCTATCTACCACCCGCGCCGGGTCTCCCTCGTCCCCGTCAAAGCCCGGATTCAGTTAATAAAAGAATGTACATAGCTTTTCAGGCCGGAATAGAGGTTGGGGTGGTGGGGCAGGGGGTTGGGGGAGGGTGGGGGCTGGCTAAAAAGATGGACTTGTCACACGCGAGAAAGCCACCCATGCCAAGCTGAATAGCGGGCGGGGAGAAGCCCTCTCGCCCAGCCCGCCCTCTATCCCTCGCCCCCCCCCCCGACCGTATATTGACTCACCTCAACACCCCGCCCTTGAACTGCCCCAGCCCCCCTCCCTCCAGTGTTGTTTATCCCCGTTGAGCAGTCATTAGACGAAACTCTCAAGCGTCAAGCCTTGCGTACTTGCGTACTAGCTGGACGTCCTTTCTCTCTAGCTCTATTGTTACTTCGAAGGGCATGGTGAACTCAGTAGTTTGCGCAAATGGTGTACATTATTCTACTCAAAAATATTGTACAGTCTTAATTACCTAGACTCGCGTGTCTAGTGATGTCTTAGGCTGCTTTCTATTCTACCCGTCTAGCTTTCAGGGTCAGCTCAAAACTGCGTGCCAAATTGCGTACGAATAGTAACGCTTGCCTAGGTGAATAGTGTGAACTGCTTAGAGTATTACAATCTTACTGACAGCTAAGAGAATCAGCTAATAACTCCTTTCTATATCCAAGGAGACTCACAAGTGCTCTATTAGCATCAGTACGACCGCATGTATGTACAGTTTAATTATATAAATCAATAAGATCAAACAATAGTTCCAAAAATAAACCAACAGTGCTTGATTATCTTATCAATAATTTGAGTTGGATTTCAAATTAACAAAGGGTAATCGTGTCCAATATTACTTACATTACCCATACGTATACTACTAACTACTCATAGTAGTCTACCCAGAGACTATGTTGCTATGGCTGAAATGTGCAATATACGCGTCCACTGGCGCCTACACGTGTACCGGGTAACTCGCGAATATTTGTTGAAATAAAATGAAAAACTCAGAGTTTACGTTAGAATTTGGTATTTAAAGATGCCAATTCAGATGTCAGGGATAACTGTCAGTATCAGTCAAGCCACAGTGGGTGCGATGAACTCACAAATTGCTGATAACTAGCTCGGTTGCTGTCCCTTTCGACACACGTTTCAATAACCTTTTTATTTAGATCGTAAACACTTCAGCTGAGTTCTTAAGAGCTCAATTGCTTGATTATGTAAGTCTCGGCCAGTCAGTCTTGTTGCTATATGATCAAGAAATGATTGTCTCTGAGTGGGATTCTATCAGTCCTAATACCTGTCGGTATCCAGTGCTCTGGCTGCCTCGAGTGCCCAGACCGTTCAGACAGAACCAGACAGAACTACACAACCGTAACTGTTGAACACAAGTGCTACTAGGTTCTACGACAACTGCCTGCACGTCAAACCCTAACCTTCGTAACCCTAACCCTAGCAGTTGTCGCGGAGGTAATTGTCGTGCTATACCGAGATACTGGACCGCATTGCTAACGAGAAGCAGAGACATAGTCATAGAAAAGCCACCGAACCACGTTGGAACAACATCAAAACACAAAACCATAGAACCACAGAAACACAGAACCCCAGAAACACAAAAACACAGAACCACAGAACCACAGAAACACAGAACCACAGAACCACAGAACCACAGAACCCCAGAAACACAAAAACACAGAACCACAGAACCACAGAACCACAGAAACAGAGAAACACAAAACCACAGAACCACAGAACCACAGAACCACAGAAACAGAGAAACACAAAACCACAGAACCACAGAACCACAGAACCACAGAACCACAGAACCACAGAAACAGAGAAACACAAAACCACACAACCACAGAAACACAGAACCACAGACACAGAACCAAAAAACCACAGAACCACAGAAACACAGAACCCCAGAAACACAAAAACACAGAACCACAGAAACACAGAAACACAGAACCACAGAACCACAGAAACACAGAAACACAGAAACACAGAACCACAGAACCACAGAAACACAGAAACAGAAACACAGAAACACAGAACCACAAAACCACAGAAACAGAAACACAGAAACACAGAACCACAGAAACACAGAAACACAAAGCCACACAATCACTGAAAACACAACCACAGAAACACAGAAACAGAAACACAGAAACACAGAACCACAGAACCACAGAAAAACAGAACCACAGAAACACAGAAACACAGAACCACAGAAACAGAAACACAGAAACACAGAACCACAGAAACACAGAAACACAAAGCCACACAATCACTGAAAACACAACCACAGAAACACAGAAACAGAAACACAGAAACACAAAACCACACAATCACAGAAAACACAACCACAGAAAAACAACCACAGAAACACAGAACTACAGAACCTCAGAAGCACAGAAACACGAACCACAGAACAACCGAAACACAAAACCACAGAACACAGAAACACAACCTTATACGAGAAGCCTTAGAAGCGCAAAGCCATTTAACCACGGAAACAACATGAAAACGAAAAACAAAAAAAAACGAAAAACGAAAAAAAATGACCAAAGAAGCAAAGAATCACAAAACCAACAGGGATTCTAGACCACAGAACCACTTTCATAACTATTACAGAATTTCAGCCACGTAGCAGCAAGACTAATAAATCGTAAAAGCCGAATTTTTTTAACGCAGAGACTCGACAAGTAACGATGAAGGAAACCGAGAAATGGGGCTACAATGCCAAATGAAAATGCACCGGCTGCAAGATATCGTTGCTGCACGAGGACAACTGCTCAGAGCGCAATCAGATAAATTGATGCCCGACTAAAGAGCGCTATGAAACCTCTGTACTGATGCGAGCTATACGAATGAGTTGAGCTATAGCTCATAAATTTATCGCTGTCCGCCAGTCTCGAACAATGCCCCCACTGCCCAGTTGGCCAACGCTTGTTTCCCGTATCTCGACAACTGGCCTAAAAGCCGATGCGAGACAGAACCTTTGCGGACTTATTTATGGAAGGACAAACAAAAAACTGATACAGAAGCGTTTTTATTGAATTGAGGAGACTTAGGGACAGACGGGGTTGGGGCTGGTGCTCCGGCACAAGTCGCGATCCCCATTCTCCCACCCAACGGCGAATCGCAATCGTTGGGATCGAGATATGGAAGAATATGATGAAAAATCGCTGCCCTGCTCCGTGGGGTTCCTCTCCGCCACTCCCAATCTCTTCTCTGGTTCTTGGTGAAATAAAACAATTTTCTTTCCAAGCAAATTTTGAGTCAGTTTTTAAAAGCCAACCCCAAGACCGTCGCAGGAAAGTATAGTTCAAGTGGGAACGGAAAAGAATCTCTGATTGAAGATACGAACCAGTCCGTTCTGCATCAGCAACGCATCGCTGCACTGACGCGGAAGCGGGTTTACAATTTCGAGTCCAACATCGAAAGCTCGGCAGCATACAGCAGACATGCGCTGGTTCACAATCTTCAGAGCTGTGTTGGTTCGTGTACTGTTCGCCACCCATGGCATGGCCACCATTGCGTACCTGTGCGACAAGTCTAAGAAGAATGAGTACTGGTATCTGACTGCCTCCTTGGTTGGTCTTATTTTGGAATCGATTGTCACCTTTGGCGCCAACAGAGGTCGCGAGTGGAAATGGTGAGCATGTCGAGACTGACTGTTCATAGTTTCTTTTTTTGAGGAGTGGTTTATTTATTCTGAGCCACATTTTATGCTCAACGATATACGAAGATATAGTCGTTAATTTTTCCCTACATGGCTATTTAAACCTCTCTTGTATTCTCCTAAACTAACCTCCATAATACCATCATTGCTGTGGTAATTTTTAATGCCTGAAGGATCCGTGCCAAGGATCCAAACTTTCTGGGTGGGGGGGGGGGGGGTTAACGTGCCTCTTCTGTAGACATGACCTGCAACTTGAGTCCGAACTTCAAAGGCTCAAGAAGAACGCATGTAAATGTTGCAACCTCCAATATCCTCTCGTCATTATCAAAATTGGAACAGTTATTGAGCACCAACGCTAGAAAGTCCAGACTCCAAGCCGGCAATATTTCGGAGCTCATCGAACAAAAAACATAGTCTAGTGGAACCAACTGATTTGCTCAAGTGGCCCGTTAGGCGTCCGCGTCCTTGTTGTGACGATGAATACTTCTCTGCATGGCAACGCTGGGGACGCCATTTAATTTCTGGGTCGGCCAGCTTCCTGCAGTTGACAGGAGAGATTGGGAGTAGAGAGAGAGAGAGAGGGGAGAACCAGAGAATAGGCATATATCCCTGGCATTGAATTGCAAAGTTTGTCACGTACAACAATTTATTTGACTGTCGGTCGCGCTATGGACTTCCAATCACTCTCTTTGTCTGTCAGCCGAATCCGTATTCAATGTCCGGCTGGCTGCTGGATCAGAAACCGATTGGATCCAACTTTCCACAGACCGGTTCCTGAAGCACCGGCTAGACTAGGCTAGATCTTGAGCAGCGAGTGATTGATTCTACTCGGTGTTTGTACGTGATCTAGCTCAGCTCGTACGAGCCTATGTAAGCTGCGCTTGATCAAGGAGGGATTCTGTCTTATAGAGTGATAAAATTACGTTTTGTTTCGTAAATTATCTGGCGTCTGGGTGAACTCAAACTATGAAACAGGAGTTGCATGATCTCAGGGTGCATGGACTCAAACTGTGACACTGGAGTATCTGGTCTCAGGGTGCATGAACTAAAAGTGTGACACTGGAGTATCTGGTCTCAGGGTGCATGAACTAAAAGTGTGACACTGGAGTATCTGGTCTCAGGGTGCATGGACTCAAACTGTGAGACTGGAGTATCTGGTCTCAGGGTGCATGAACTAAAAGTGTGACACTGGAGTATCTGGTCTCAGGGTGCATGGACTCAAACTGTGACACTGGAGTATCTGGTCTCAGAGTGCATGGACTCGAACTGTGACACTGAAGTATCTCGTCACAAGTTGTCTAGGCTTAAAATGGGACACTGGTGTATCTAGTTCTCCATATTCTCAGCGAGCAGTTGAAGTCGCAAACTTCAAACGTGCTTCAAAATTTACTTGGCTTCCATATAAGGAAGTCCGTAGGTCATACAGTCAGAAGTTCTGAGACTCATTTGCACGCACGCACGCACTGGTCGCTGTTCCGGAGGTACTCTATTCAGGGGTGAGAGACCTGCTAAACCGTTGGCTAATGGGAACTTCCTTGAGCACCTGGAGACAGACTTTCTTATAGAAAAATGATTTGCTAAAAGTTTTTGTCATTAAAAACGTTTTGTTAGAACGAAGCAGCGTCCTCAGAAATGTTTGGAATCAGTGAAAAAAGCTGGATGCCAAATTAAATTTCCTCAATCTCCGGAAAGAATGAAGCTGGTCGCTGTGCTTGACTGGTTTTTCTTCAGCGCAAAATCCGAGACCAAATCTTCCAGCTTTGACCCTCTCCTCCTCTCTCCTTCGGCCATCCGTCATTGACGTCAGTGATAAAAGCCTCAAATAGTTCGTGAATAATGGCTTGCCCAAAGTAGACGCCCCCACGTATATAACCAGATTTTAGTTCGGCATAGCGGTCGCTGCTCATTAGTCACTTGCTACCGCTGACTGCCGGGGGTCCAGTGGCTAGGATTTGGAGTTCATGCTCTGCAGGAATTCTGAGAGAATAACTAACTGTGTGCACTTGATTCTGACGCCCTTATCAAGCAATCTTAACGGTAGCTAGGTGACTCACCGAGATTACTAGTTCATTCATGCCGAGATTGGCATGTTGTTGTCATTAGGTTCGAGTATGTAGATTTCGAGATACAAATCGCTATGGTACATAGCTAGCCTCTATGTTTGCTTCGCTCCTCAGCAAAAGCAAAAATCAAAAGAATTCCCATAGATTTTTTAGACTAAACTTGTTCACATTTAGGGCATTTAGGGTTTCGTGTGTACAAGTTGAGTCCCAAAAATCTATGGGAATTATTTTGAGTGTTGCTTATTGGGCCGTATGCAGAAAGCTTAGTCCAGACCATGGATGAATAATATGTGTGAAAGTACGGCGTCATGAGCTTCTTGTGATGCTGGTGCCTGTCTATGGCTAGGACCAAACAAATCGAGCTTTTTGCGATTTAGTTACATTATTCATCCATGGTCCAGACTAGCTAGTCCGGACTTGGGTAGTTCAGTCTATAGTCTATGGTCCAGCTACCCTAGTTCTGTCTATAGTAGACCGGTCTAACTTTGTGTTTCTGCATATCAAATCCAAGTCCAGACTAGCTTTTGAAGACCGGACTACCCTAGACAGAGCTTTGTGCATACGGCCCCCTGAGTAGCGAAGCAAACATAGAGGCTTCCTTGGTTTTGTGTATTGAAGCATAGCCAGGGACTACTACAAAATCGGAGGCCGATCTCTTAATAACTTAGTCCTCTCGAAAAGCATATTTTGGATAGATTTTTCCTTGTACTCGTAGTCAGTGAGTTTGTGCCTATGGTACAAACCTATATCGAGTTTTCGAGGACTAAGTTGCTGACAGACCGACCTCCAAATTTTGTTGTTTTCATTTTTACGTCTTAACATCATCAACATTTCTAAATGGGTGTGTGCCCTTGTGTCGTAAAGTCAACAAGCCAGCAAGGAAGTAGGGCCGGCAGTCATACGCATTCTGCTGACCCCGTGCATGCACTCGCACACGCTCGCACGATATTGTCAGACACGTAGATACCATGTGCCTTAGAGGCTTATGTTATCTGTCCTCAACAAAAAATTCTTCTAAAATTACTTCTCAATTCTCGCAGGTTCTGTCCGTCGGCATTTTTCTACTTGCTAATCACCGTGCCGAGCACCTGGTTCCTGGAGATGGAGCTGGTTGAGTGGCGAATCCACTGCAAGCTCGTGTTCAATCTCACGGACGATCGGCAATGCGAATGCAAAATCGGGTTCAACACCACCAATGTGGCTCTGTGTGACCAGATGCGAGCCGGGAACGAAAGCGCTCACGTAAGGCAACTAAAAACTGATTGACAGCTTCTAGTATTGACACTTCAAACCTATTGGCGTCGCATGTCTGACCTCATCTACATGTACGTGATAATTGGCATTCTCGCAACACGTTGCATCGTGGCTGTTCTGCCGCACAGGTTCGAGCAGAATGGCAAACTCATGACTTCTGGTCGTGCTACAACTTTCCCCACAAAATTTTGCACTTTTCTGCACTTTTTCAGTTTAGTCTTTCCCATAGTTTACTTTTTCTGCGTGTAGCTTTACAGTGAATTTACACTCGCAGCTTGCTTGATGTTGAAGCAATAGAGTGACAGTCTTAAGCCTGGTGAGAGACATTGAAAGAAGGATTTATTTGTGAAGTGACATGGTTTAGAAGCTTGACGATTCCAACCTCTTAAGCTTGATAGAGTACTTGATGAGTAATGCTGAGCTTGATGGAGTGATGCTAAGCATGATGGAGTGATGCTAGGCATTATGGAGTGACGCTAAGTATGATGGAGTGACGCTAAGTACGATGGAGTGACGCTAAGCATGATGGAGTGACGCTAAGGATGATGCAGTGACGCTAAGTATGATGGAGTGACGCTAAGTATGATGGAGTGACGCTAAGCTTGATGGAGTGACGCTAAGCTTGATGTAGCGACGCTAAGCTTGATGGAGTGACGCTAAGCTTGATGGAGTGACGCTAAGCATGATGTAGCGACGCTAAGCTTGATGGAGTGACGCTAAGGTTGATGAAGCGATGCTAAGGTTGATGGAGTGACGCTAAGCTTGATGTAGCGACGCTAAGCTTGATGGAGTGACGCTAAGCTTGATGGAGTGACGCTAAGCTTGATGGAGTGACGTTAAGCTTGATGTAGTGACGCTAAGCTTGATGGAGTGACGCTAAGCTTGATGGAGTGACGCTAAGCTTGATGTAGCGACGCTAAGCTTGATGGAGTGACGCTAAGCTTGATGGAGTGACGCTAAGCTTGATGGAGTGACGCTAAGCTTGATGGAGTGACGCTAAGCATGATGTAGCGACGCTAAGCTTGATGGAGTGACGCTAAGGTTGATGAAGCGATGCTAAGCTTGATGGAGTGACGCTAAGCTTGATGTAGCGACGCTAAGCTTGATGGAGTGACGCTAAGCTTGATGGAGTGACGCTAAGCTTGATGGAGTGACGTTAAGCTTGATGTAGTGACGCTAAGCTTGATGGAGTGACGCTAAGCTTGATGGAGTGACGCTAAGCTTGATGTAGCGACGCTAAGCTTGATGGAGTGACGCTAAGCTTGATGGAGTGACGCTAAGCATGATGTAGCGACGCTAAGCTTGATGGAGTGACGCTAAGGTTGATGAAGTGATGCTAAGCTTGATGGAGTGACGCTAAGCTTGATGTAGCGACGCTAAGCTTGATGGAGTGACGCTAAGCTTGATGGAGTGACGCTAAGCTTGATGGAGTGACGTTAAGCTTGATGTAGCGACGCTAAGCTTGATGGAGTGACGCTAAGCTTGATGGAGTGACGCTAAGCTTGATGTAGCGACGCTAAGCTTGATGGAGTGACGCTAAGCTTGATGGAGTGACGCTAAGCTTGATGGAGTGACGCTAAGCTTGATGTAGCGACGCTAAGCTTGATGGAGTGACGCTAAGCTTGATCGAGTGACGCTAAGGTTGATGAAGCGATGCTAAGCTTGATGGAGTGACGCTAAGCTTAATGTAGCGACGCTAAGCTTGATGGAGTGACGCTAAGGTTGATGAAGTGATGCTAAGCTTGATGTAGCGACGCTAAGCTTGATGGAGTGACGCTAAGCTTGATGTAGCGACGCTAAGCTTGATGGAGTGACGCTAAGGTTGATGTAGCGACGCTAAGCTTGATGGAGTGACGCTAAGCTTGATGTAGCGACGCTAAGCTTGATGTATTTCGCGTGACGGGGGAGAATGGAGTTTGTATCGTAAAAACTTACTAGGCTGTGAGACTGACAAAATGGCGACCCACTTCGCACCTCAGCTCAGCTCATGTTAAAATGCGCCGATGCCGAAACATGAGCTGGACGGTGAATATAGGAGTCGTTTCAAACAGCTTTTCGACGTCCCAAATGTACCCAACTTTTCAGGCCCACGGCTGCGCCATGATAAACTGTCTCTTCTCATCGGTATTGATTGACTTCTGACTGCCATGCATCGTTTCCTCCATTTTTCATACACTTTTCCTTCGATTTAAACCATTTATTTAGACTTGTTAACACACCACTAATTTTACTAAAAAGCACCTGTTGATTACTTTATTGTCAATTTGCACAACAATTTATTTATTTATTCTGCACAAAGCCACAGAAATTTACTCTATGCAGTAACGACATCTTATGACGTTGGAGCACACTCCACATAGTCCGCAGATGCCACAGAGATTTTTCGTGTCTCAAATTGATTTGCATTAGCGCTAGTTTTTTACTTACACGTCAACAAGAAGACAGGTAAAGTAGAAGGACGGAGATTGGAGGCTTTCGCTGAGGTTGGAAGTTTTTTGTTTTAATTTAGCACTACATCCTCAATATCGAATTCTCAATTCACTAAAGACTGCACCTCGGGACAAAACTCATGCTTCGTTTGGAATTCGGAGGTTCAGAAGGTTTGACATTGGGTAACTTGCCGGCAAGTGCTAAAAACTGAAAAGTTCCTCTCTCGCCATTGCATTTTGGCAGCGAAAATCAGCCTCCTGTAAAGTCCTTCTACGTCTCTGCATCACAGGTTCCACCCATTTTCCGTCGGAACCAGTCGTCGCTAATGCGGTTTTAAAACAGCTCAAAGCGCCAAATCCAGAGCCATCGCGCAACCTGTTGCAGATGCACAAAGACGGCAGCTGGGACAGCCACGATTTCGAGTTGACAATTCGAATTCTCGAGCAGCTGCTGCTTCTCCTGCTCATCATGGGCCGGTGGATGCTGCCTAAGGGCAAGCTCACCCACGACCAGCTCTCCCAGCTGCTCCTCGTGTACATCGGCACCGCGGCCGATATTGTCGAATTCTTCGAAGCATTCAAAGAGGAAGTGGTCAAGCGGGACCGGATGCTCATTAAGCTCATTCTGACCATATGGACCTGGTCTCTGCTGCAGTTTGTGCTCGTGATCACCGCGCAGAGGGCGCGCAAAGACCAATCTGGCCTGCTCAGCGGGGTCAACCAGCGGCGCAAGAAAATCTCCGAGGTTGAAGCGCCAGTGATTAACGAAGCCGAGGAGAGCTACTGCACCTGTACGCCGGAGATCTTCGGCATCGCTATTTCTATGCTGCTTCAGGTGAATGCGATCTTACTACATGATAATTAGTACTCCATAAAGTATTTACTGGTGTTGGACAGTGGCTCACCAATGTAGCTAAATGAGTGAAGACTGATAAATATTAAGGAAATTTGGTGCAGGCACTTTGTGATGCCTAATGAAGGTTAAGTGAAGACTTTAACCGCCTCAGGACCATCAGTGATTGACGACCTTGAACCTTAAGGAGGCTCATAGAGGACTCACTGCTGCATCTATTGAAGACTCGCGCATTTTCTATCCGATCTCCGCAGGACCTGCCTTACCTGATTGTTCGCCTATTCATGATGATTAACTACGACACGACCAGCTACACTAACATCTTCTTCACGCTGAAGAACACCCTGGTGTGCACCCTGCTCACGTACCGCCTGGTCGTTGTCTACTGGGAACGATTTCGTCGGATCCGACGCGCTCGGAAGGCGCTCCGTGAGGCCAGCCCGCACGTGCTGCTGTCCGACGACTCCGATCCTGAGGAGGGTGGCGGCGGCGGCGGTGGCGCCATCCGCAGAGTCGGCATCGACGAGGATGACGACGGCATCTGGGAGCTGACCGGGCCGCGTCGGCTCCGCGACGCGTCAATCGCTGGTAGCCTGTCGGAGAAGTCGGAACCGACGTCTGCCTCTGCGGTGCCGTCTCTGCCAGCGAACCGAAAATCGTCCACCAGCTTGAAAACTCTGCAGTCGAACGGTTCGGAGTCCGGTACGGCCAGCACAGTGGTCAAGTTTAGCGTCAAGGAAAAGTACTCGGCTGGTGAGTTGCAGGAGCAGGGATTAAGAGCGCTAATCTTAGAATTCGACGTTTTTAACACTAGAATGACTACTTCTAACCAGCTGAACTTCTGTTATGCATAAAAGATCAATATTCGAAAGGAGTTTTGAACACCCTGGGGCAACGCCCTCGTTGACATTGTCCCACAACCAGTGCTGAGGCGATTCTGCCCATTCCGCTGGCTCCTGAGCACATGCAAGCGCGTTAATACTGTACGCAGCCACGCACTCATACAGGGTGTACACTGTACAGCGGCCCTGACTTTCTAATCGCTGGGTATTGCTGGGTAAAACTTGCATTCGTGTTTTGCATACTGTCGCACAAAAGGCACGGTGCCGCGCTACCGCAAGGCCAGCGAGGGGCCGCCATTCGTAATCAAGTCGCGCAGCTGGGACCGTCGGCGCTGCTTGACCAAAGCCACGAGTCTGCAGGCCACGGATGAAGAGGAGGTCGCGGCCGCTTCGAGGCAGCAACAGCTGCAAGAAATCGGCCGTCAGAGCTCCGTGCCCATTCCGTTGGCTGATCAGAGTGACCTGTGAAATTTTTGCTTGCTCTTGGCGGGTTGCGTGAGAACTTCGGAAAACTTCTGAGTGGGTTTGGCTCGAGGGTTTGGCTCTCAATCTTGATTTCTTCTGTCTCTGAGGCTCTCAATCTTGATTTCTTCTGTCTCTGAGACTCTCAATCTTGATTTCTTATGGCTTTGAGGCTTTCAATCTTGATTTCTTCTGTCTCTGAGGCTCTCAATCTTGATTTCTTATGGCTTTGAGGCTTTCAATCTTGATTTCTTATGGCTTTGAGGCTCTCAATCTTGGTTTCTTCTGTCTCTGAGGCTCTCAATCTTGATTTCTTATGGCTTTAAGGCTCACAATCTTGGTTTCTTCTGTCTCTGAGGCTCTCAATCTTGATTTCTTATGGCTTTGAGGCTTTCAATCTTGATTTCTTCTGTCTCTGAGGCTCTCAATCTTGATTTCTTATGGCTTTGAGGCTTTCAATCTTGATTTCTTATGGCTTTGAGGCTCTCAATCTTGGTTTCTTCTGTCTCTGAGGCTCTCAATCTTGATTTCTTATGGCTTTAAGGCTCACAATCTTGGTTTCTTCTGTCTCTGAGGCTCTCAATCTTGATTTCTTATGGCTTTGAGGCTTTCAATCTTGATTTCTTATGGCTTTGAGGCTCTCAATCTTGGTTTCTTCTGTCTCTGAGGCTCTCAATCTTGATTTCTTATGGCTTTAAGGCTCACAATCTTGGTTTCTTCTGTCTCTGAGGCTCTCAATCTTGATTTCTTATGGCTTTAAGGCTCACAATCTTGGTTTCTTCTGTCTCTGAGGCTCTCAATCTTGATTTCTTATGGCTTTGAGGCTTTCAATCTTGATTTCTTATGGCTTTGAGGCTCTCAATCTTGGTTTCTTCTGTCTCTGAGGCTCTCAATCTTGATTTCTTATGGCTTTAAGGCTCACAATCTTGGTTTCTTCTGTCTCTGAGGCTCTCAATCTTGATTTCTTATGGCTTTGAGGCTCTCAATCTTGGTTTCTTCTGTCTCTGAGGCTCTCAGTCTTGATTTCTTATGGCTTTGGGGCTCTCAATCTTGATTTCTTATGGCTTTGAGGCTCTCAATCTTGGTTTCTTCTGTCTCTGACCTCTCAATCTTGATTTCTTATGGCTTTGAGGCTCTCAATCTTGGTTTCTTCTGTCTCTGAGGCTCTCAATCTTGATTTCTTATGGCTTTGAGGCTCTCAATCTTGGTTTCTTCTGTCTCTGAGGCTCTCAATCTTGATTTCTTATGGCTTTGAGGCTCTCAATCTTGGTTTCTTCTGTCTCTGAGGCTCTCAATCTTGATTTCTTATGGCTTTGAGGCTCTCAATCTTGGTTTCTTCTGTCTCTGAGGCTCTCAATCTTGATTTCTTATGGCTTTGAGTCTCTCAATTTTGTCTGAGGCTCTAAATCTTGGTTTCCTATGGCTTTGAGGCTCTCAATCTTGGTCTCTGAGGCTCTAAATCTTGATCTCTACGAGCGTATGGCTCTGAGGCTCTCAATCTTGGTTTGTCATTGTATCTCGCTCAGATATACTGCACCTACCGGTTCAAAACTTGTACAAGGCTCTCAAGCTTGTTCTGTTTAGATTTACATATACTTTTTTGAGGCCTTGAGGCTTTTTCTTAAGACGAAATATGATGCTCTCGTGATCCCAACTCAGTAGCTTTCCTAGTGTATGTTTAAAAAAGTTAAATAAAGAACCAATGTACTCGTAGTAGTATACGGTAATGAGCTCTCGCAATGGTTTTAAACCCTTGCTTTTCTTCTCTAGAAAGTTAGTTAGCTAATTTTGGTTCGAGTCGGCAATTACATTCTTCGCCTTCATGTACTGTACGAGCGTAGAGCAATAAATATGATTTACACCACATATCGGCCATCCTCGTAAATCCTTGTACGGGAACTGGGAAGCTAGATCTGTCTGATCTTATTGTCTACTACCTATTATTAAGGAACAAAATTCTGTTTCTAATTTTGTTATGCCATACAATAATTAGCCACAGCTAATAGGCGAGTTTCGAATGAGTATCTGACGTGTATCTAAGGAGCATCCGATTTTATTGTCACCTTCTAGTGCTGACTACTCTCGATAATAGAGTAGTATATTGCGAACTTATTGTCTTGTATTTTTTAGTTATAATGCGCTGTCTGAATGCAATTTTTTCTGATAAATTGTGACCTGCATGTACGGTTTTAAAATTCTTTTTGCGATGAGCAACGGTATTGTGTTTCTTATTTTCAGTAAGGTACATTATACGATATTATTTGCGAGAGTTTACATTAGATGGGAAATTCTCATGTTTTAATCGCTTGCCCTTGCTGTTTCCATTCGACGCAGTATTTTACTAAACCTTGGCTTGGCTAGAATCAAAGCGTATGGCAATATATTCTATATTATCGCAATAGGATTTTTAAAAATTTATTATCCCTTTACACATATTTCTGTTGTGATATCTTAAAAATGTTATTTAGTAATCTGTCCAAAGTATCCGCGATTCCAATAATTTCTATTATGCTACTTATAGTAAAATAATTTTACAAATCATGGCAATTGATCGGCGTTTGGTTAAAAATTCTATTTAATAAAAAATCTAAGTGGATATACTTTTTTCGTCTTAAAATTTTTTTGTTTTGTCCACCGGTTTCCATTTTTGATGAATTTTTTGCGATATTAATAATTAAAGTAATTTATTGTGTAAGAAATATAATGATCAGTAACGATCGAGCTATAATATAATATGAGCTTCTTGTATTAACTTTACATAAGTAGTAAGTTGTTTCGAAATTAAATATTGATTTCAACCAGAGCGAAAGTTGTGCTAAATCAATCAAAAATTTCAAAATCTTTATTTTTTTAAACAAGACAAAATAAGGAATTAGCCTGAAGATTTGACAATTCGTATTGAAAAAAACTGCTTTACAGAGTGTTCTACGCTACATATCGGCAAAATAAAATTTGATTGCTACATCCGAACTTTACGCTATCTGTAAACAGTGTAAACAACTTTAGAAATTTTAATGACAAAATTCATACAATCTACCTTTATAAATACAATTTTATCAACACGGAGTCATATTGAAAGAAAATGTTTTTGACGGCACAATAATTACGAAAGTACTCATTAAGATACTATTTTACTTTACAATAATTAAAAGAAGAAAATTTGCATATTATACCATATTTTTAAAAGGCTTTTAAATACTATACTCATTTAACGCAAATATGGAATTAAACATTGAAGAATACTTGAAAAAAAATATGGCGCCCTATGCCGCGCAAGAGACGTCACCGCATCTTGCCGTGACCAGGATTCGAACCTGGGTTGTCTCGGCCACAACGAGAAGTACTAACCACTATACGATCACGGCTAACCGGCGCCTGGTGGAGAGTTGAACGAAAGCCTTTATAAAGCTATAGCTAGCTTTAAACTAACATTAGGATTTAGAGATCAGAATTTAGTCCACAAGTGCAGTTAGGCAAATATATAGTTTTTAAATAATAAAAAGAGAATAAAAACAGCAATAATAACAATAATTGCAGAACGGTTATGGGCACTCTGCTCTGGCGCAAAGCCTTTTTGGTGACATGACATCGTCCCACAACTGCCCTGCGCAGCTTTTTGTTTTTGGAAGCTCGCAATGTTTATGGGGCCACGATTGAAGTCATATTGAGCTATTTTTTGGCCCAAGCATTAATCCATGCCGCGGAGGAAATATTTTTGTTTAAAAAAACGGAAATCGAGCATCAATCAGTGTCGATGACTTCCACTCGCAGGTCACAGTGCCCATGCTGAGTACTGAATCACTTATTCTAACTTCTGACAGCCATCTGACACTCATAATGATCGCCTCGACTATCACCGAAATTGATCCTGCCATGAGCTGCAGCAGCTAAAATGCGATAGATGCCCCTCATCTATAGAACTGAAAACTGCTTGCGTCATGACCATCGAGCCACAGGGCTGGAACCAAACTAATATAACTGCTCTTTCTGATTTCATCTTAGCTAAACTATAACTGTTAGTTTACAGAGTTCACATACTGACTGCCTGTGTGATAACTGTAAACCTGCTGTCACGCTGTCTATTTTCTTCTCCGACTCCTTTAACCTTCCCCTCTTTGTCTCCCTCTCCAACTCCCTCTAATTCGCCATCTCTATCTTCATCTACATCTCCCTCTCCCTCTCCCTCTCCCTCTCCCTCTCCCTCTCCCTCTCCCTCTCCCTCTCCCTCTCCATCTCCCTCTCCATCTCCCTCTCCCTCTCCCTCACCCTCTCCCTCTCCCTCTCCCTCTCCCTCTCCCTCTCCCTCTCCCTCTCCTCTCCTCTCCCTCTCCCTCTCCATCTCCCTCTCCCTCTCCCTCTCCGTCTCCCTCTCCTCTCTCTCCTCCCTCTCCTCTCCCTCTCCCTCTCCCTCTCCTCTCCCTCCCTCTCCTCTCCTCTCCCTCTCCCTCTCCATCTCCATCTCCCTCTCCCTCTCCATCTCCCTCTCCCTCTCCCTCTCCGTCTCCCTCTCCATCTCCCTCTCCCTCTCCCTCTCCCTCTCCCTCTCCCTCTCCCTCTCCCTCTCCATCTCCCTCTCCATCTCCCTCTCCCTCTCCATCTCCCTCTCCCTCTCCATCTCCATCTCCCTCTCCCTCTCCCTCTCCGTCTCCCTCTCCCTCTCCCTCTCCCTCTCCCTCTCCGTCTCCCTCTCCCTCTCCCTCTCCATCTCCCTCTCCATCTCCCTCTCCATCTCCCTCTCCACCTCGCTCTCCATCTTCATCTCCGTCTCGCCGAAACCAGTCACCTACCAGGCAACCTTGCAAACAAGCACCCCGAATCTCGCCGGCTTTTTTCTGCTCTGTCTCGCTCCAGATTTTAGTTTAAACCGTAATAAAATTGCATCAAATCCACTCGAAAAAAGCAAATCGCGTTCAAAAAGCCGCGCTCGAGCAATCCAGCTAAGTGCTACGGCTCGTATCTGATTCATCTAATAGCAATTCGCTAGACAATTGAAAATTCATCGGATCGAGTTTAATTCGCCTCAACGGTTGCATTGTGGAAAACCAATTAATAGGTTGCTTCGCTCATGACTGCGTGAGAGTAATGTTTTGTAATTTTAATGGCTCTCGGATATCTTCACCTGTCTGTACTGCAGCAGAGCCTAACTCCTATCTATCTATCTATCTATTTATCTATCTATCTATTTATCTATCTATCTATCTATCTATCTATCTATCTATCTATCTATCTATCTATCTATCTATCTATCTATCTATCTATCTATCTATCTATCTATCTATCTATCTATCTATCTATCTATCTATCTATCTATCTATCTATCTATCTATCTATCTATCTATCTATCTATCTATCTATCTATCTATCTATCTATCTATCTATCTATCTATCTATTATCTATCTATCTATCTATCTATCTATCTATCTATCTATCTATCTATCTATCTATCTATCTATCTATCTATCTATCTATCTATCTATCTATCTATCTATCTATTATCTATCTATCTATCTATCTATCTATCTATCTATCTATCTATCTATCTATCTATCTATCTATCTATCTATCTATCTATCTATCTATCTATCTATCTATCTATCTATCTATCTATCTATCTATCTATCTATCTATCTATCTATCTATCTATCTATCTATCTATCTATCTATCTATCTATCTATCTATCTATCTATCTATCTATCTATCTATCTATCTATCTATCTATCTATCTATCTATCTATCTATCTATCTATCTATCTATCTATCTATCTATCTATCTATCTATCTATCTATCTATCTATCTATCTATCTATCTATCTATCTATCTATCTATCTATCTATCTATCTATCTATCTATCTATCTATCTATCTATCTATCTATCTATCTATCTATCTATCTATCTATCTATCTATCTATCTATCTATCTATCTATCTATCTATCTATCTATCTATCTATCTATCTATCTATCTATCTATCTATCTATCTATCTATCTATCTATCTATCTATCTATCTATCTATCTATCTATCTATCTATCTATCTATCTATCTATCTATCTATCTATCTATCTATCTATCTATCTATCTATCTATCTATCTATCTATCTATCTATCTATCTATCTATCTATCTATCTATCTATCTATCTATCTATCTATCTATCTATCTATCTATCTATCTATCTATCTATCTATCTATCTATCTATCTATCTATCTATCTATCTATCTATCTATCTATCTATCTATCTATCTATCTATCTATCTATCTATCTATCTATCTATCTATGTATCACCTTACTTTCACTGGAACTGGTCTGGCTTCATTGCCCATGACTATATATATCCCCGCAATTCACTCTTGTACTTAAAAAGCGGATTTAGCTTGTGAGTGCGATTTCCCTTTTCAGCATCATGCAAGATTAGCGTACTAATGTTTGGAGACGGGTTCGCAAAGACTGTTCTAAAAATCCCTCTCAGAGAGGGAATATTTAGCCAGAGTCTAAAATTAACCTTTCCCTCGCAGTCTTGCCTGCTCTTTTCCACTCCCCATTTCATTGATTTCCTCTTGGCCCGGCTATTTTTAGCTCCGGTACAAACAAGAGACGAGTGGGGGAATCCGCCGCAAGGCTGAGGCCAGAGAGAAGGAGCGGTCCGACAGCCCGAAGGGAAGGCTTTGCCTCATTGCCATATTTGGCGATTCCCACGGTGAAGGGAAGACTCTTTTACAGGGACGGGGTTTTGGGTGGGGTTGGCGGGGCGGATCGGAGGAGCCAATCCGGCTGGTCATGGTGAACTAAAACCGAAATTTGGAATGGTGCCTTCAACTTGAAAAACTAATATTTTTCTGCCATAGAGCATTAAGTTTTAGCGCCACAAGCAAAGTCGTGTTCCCCAATTTTGTTAAATTTCAGGACTTTCCTGAAGTCCCCATGAATCTGATGACGCTGTCCACCAAGTCAAAGAAAATAAAATTCTTTGACAAAAAATCAAGAATCGGACAAATTTGAACAATGACAAGACCTAAATTTCACAAAACCTAAACCTCACAAGACCTAAACTTCACAAGACCTAAGCTTCACAAGACCTAAACCTCACAAGACCTAAACTTCACAAGACCTAAACCTCACAAGACCTAAGCTTCACAAGACCTAAACTTCACAAGACCTAAGCTTCACAAAACCTAAATTCCATAAGACCTAAACTTCACAAGACCTAAATTTCACAAGACCTAAGCTTCACAAAACCTAAATTCCATAAGACCTAAACTTCACAAGACCTAAATTTCACAAGACCTAAGCTTCACAAAACCTAAATTCCATAAGACCTAAACTTCACAAGACCTAAATTTCACAAGACCTAAACTTCACAAAACCTAAACCTCACAAGACCTAAACTTCACAAGACCTAAGCTTCACAAAACCTAAACCTCACAAGACCTAAACTTCACAAGACCTAAACCTCACAAGACCTAAGCTTCACAAGACCTAAACCTCACAACACCTAAGCTTCACAAGACCTAAACCTCACAAGACCTAAGCTTCACAAAACCTAAATTCCATAAGACCTAAACTTCACAAGACCTAAATTTCACAAGACCTAAGCTTCACAAAACCTAAATTCCATAAGACCTAAACTTCACAAGACCTAAATTTCACAAGACCTAACCTTCACAAAACCTAAATTCCATAAGACCTAAACTTCACAAGACCTAAATTTCACAAGACCTAAGCTTCACAAAACCTAAATTCCATAAGACCTAAACTTCACAAGACCTAAACTTCACAAGACCTAAGCTTCACAAAACCTAAATTCCATAAGACCTAAACTTCACAAACCCAAACTTCAGAAGACCTAAACCTCACAAGACCTAAGCTTCACAAGACCTAAACCTCACAACACCTAAGCTTCACAAGACCTAAACTTCACAAGACCTAAACCTCACAAGACCTAAACTTCACAAGACCTAAACCTCACAAGACCTAAACCTCACAAGACCTAAACCTCACAAGACCTAAACTTCACAAGACCTAAACTTCACGAGACCTAAACCTCTCACAAGAACTAAACTTCACAAGACCTAAGCTTCACAAGAACTAAACTTCACAAGACCTAAGCTTCACAAGACCTAAACTTCACGAGACCTAAACCTCACAAGAACTAAACTTCACAAGACCTAAACCTCACAAGACCTAAACTTCACAAGACCTAAGCTTCACAAGACCTAAACTTCACAAGACCTAAGCTTCACAAAACCTAAATTCCATAAGACCTAAACTTCACAAACCCAAACTTCAGAAGACCTAAAATTCACAAGACCTAATTTTCACAAAACCTAAACGTCACATCGTTAAATTGATTATTTAATTTCAAGCACTTGACTTGCGTGAAGTTTAAGCACGATGATATCGGTCTCATGCAGGGACCAGTTTCCGCTCCAGGTTGCAGTTCTAAGTGTCCTTGGCCTCAGTGGAGTGAGAAAAGAACGTTAGGAGAACCAATAAGCCTGGGAAATAGGAAATGGAAATCCCTTAGTTCACCCACCCCAGTCTGCAGGCGTACATTCCTGTGAGCTTATCTCTAGAGCAGATCGCCGAGGAACTGAAGGTTATAAATTTAACTCGCTGGCAAGAGATCCCGTTTCGCTTCTGCTCCATTCTTAGTTTAGCCCTTAGCAAGAAGCTTGGGAATTGCGAGAACTCCCCGTCAAGTCTCGATCTATTTATCAATCTGCCTGTTAATTGCAATGCGAGACTCCGACGCTTCGCTCGAGTCCCTGCTCAAACTGCTGCGTCCCGGCATGCCCCATGTGGTCCCGGACCAGCGATCCAAATTTGTCCAGGACCCTCTGTTCGCCAGACTGCAGCAGGACAATACGGTGAGGCTGAGCTGTCTGAGACCACTGATCAACTGCATGGCATTTGCTGCCCCATCTCACCTCTACATCACTGCATTGATCTCCGTGCATGTCCCTCCCTCAGTCTCCATCCCTCAGTCTCCCTCCCTCAGTCTCCCTCCCTCAGTCTCCCTCCCTCAGTCTCCCTCCCTCAGTCTCCCTCCCTCAGTCTCCCTCCCTGAGTCTCCCTCCCTCAGTCTCCCTTCCTCAGTCTCCCTCCCTGAGTCTCCCTCCCTCAGTCTCCCTTCCTCAGTCTCCCTCCCTCAGTCTCCCTCCCTCAGTCTCCCTCCCTCAGTCTCCCTCCCTCAGTCTCCCTCCCTCAGTCTCCCTCCCTCAGTCTCCCTCCCTCAGTCTCCCTCCCTCAGTCTCCCACCCTCAGTCTCCCTCCCTCAGTCTCCCTACCTCAGTCTCCCTCCCTCAGTCTCCCTCTCTCAGTCTCCCTCCCTCAGTCTCCCTCCCTCAGTCTCCCTCCCTCAGTCTCCCTCCCTCAGTCTCCCTCCCTCAGTCTCCCTCCCTCAGTCTCCCTCCCTCAGTCTCCCTCCCTCAGTCTCCCACCCTCAGTCTCCCTCCCTCAGTCTCCCTTCCTCAGTCTCCCTCCCTCAGTCTCCCTCCCTCAGTCTCCCTCCCTCAGTCTCCCTCCCTCAGTCTCCCTCCCTCAGTCTCCCTCCCTCAGTCTCCCTCCCTCAGTCTCCCACCCTCAGTCTCCCTCCCTCAGTCTCCCTACCTCAGTCTCCCTCCCTCAGTCTCCCTCTCTCAGTCTCCCTCCCTCAGTCTCCCTCCCTCAGTCTCCCTCCCTCAGTCTCCCTCCCTCAGTCTCCCTCCCTCAGTCTCCCTCCCTCAGTCTCCCTCCCTCAGTCTCCCTCCCTCAGTCTCCCACCCTCAGTCTCCCTCCCTCAGTCTCCCTTCCTCAGTCTCCCTCCCTCAGTCTCCCTCCCTCAGTCTCCCTCCCTCAGTCTCCCTCCCTCAGTCTCCCTCCCTCAGTCTCCCTTCCTCAGTCTCCCTCCCTCAGTCTCCCTTCCTCAGTCTCCCTCCCTCAGTCTCCCTCCCTCAGTCTCCCTCCCTCAGTCTCCCTCCCTCAGTCTCCCTTCCTCAGTCTCCCTTCCTCAGTCTCCCTTTCTCAGTCTCCCTTCCTCAGTCTCCCTTCCTCAGTCTCCCTCCCTCAGTCTCCCACCCTCAGTCTCCCACCCTCAGTATCCCTCCCTCAGTCTCCCTCCCTCAGTCTCCCTCTCTCAGTCTCCCTCCCTCAGTCTCCGTCCTTGAATCTCCCCACCCTGTCCATCCCTCACTTGTCTCATCCCATTCTCATGTGCCCACCCTGCATCTTCCTACTCTCTTTCCCACCCCTATCCACTGTTGCTCTCCCACATCTTTCCTAGTTGTTTTACAACAATACAAGGAAATAATTTTATAGTGCCAAAGTTCATAGCAATCAGCACTAAATGAACCGCGACACTCTCCACCCACTCAATGAGTCCATCGAGAGCATTGAAAAAGTGATATTTTATTTATTAAAAAACCAGCATCTCTATCCAAATGCACTTGCATGCCTCCTGACTCAGCGCAGAAGAGCCCAAATCGTGAGCAATACATTTTCCCCTTCATACTCCAGGTTGCCTACTCGCCATACAGAGACAGGCCAGTGAATGAGAGGCGCTGCCTCATGCTGCAGGAGCTGCAGGAGGGCTTTGTCACCGTGGTGAGTGAGCATGTCTTTTATCAACTGCAAATCCAGTCAACTGCAACCGGGTCGAACACTGCTGAGCAGCCGCTGCGAGTGTTGCAGCTTGAAAGGAAATCCAACAGGGGAAGGCCCACAGAAATCTGCTCCGCTTCTTGGCAGCGAATCCCCAGTTTAACAACCGTTAACCCAAATCCCATCCGATGGAACAGTCAGTCGGCATGCCTTTTTTAGCTGCAAAGCAAATCTCAGGAATTCACTGCTCCAGGGCAGTGGGGCGGATCGCTCATATCTGCCTGCCTGCCTGCCTGCCTGCCTGCCTGCCTGCCTGCCTGCCTGCCTGCCTGCCTGCCTGCCTGCCTGCCTGCCTGCCTGCCTGCCTGCCTGCCTGCCTGCCTGCCTGCCTGCCTGCCTGCCTGCCTGCCTGCCTGCCTGCCTGCCTGCCTGCCTGCCTGCCTGCCTGCCTGCCTGCCTGCCTGCCTGCCTGCTTGCCTGCCTGCCTGTCTGCCTGCCTGCCTGCCTGTCTGTCTGCCTGTCTGTCTGTCTGTCTGTCTGTCTGTCTGTCTGTCTGTCTATCTGTCTGTCTGTCTGTCTGTCTGTCTGTCTGTCTGTCTGTCTGTCTGTCTGTCTGTCTGTCTGTCTGTCTGTTTGTCTGTCTGTCTGTCTGTCTGTCTGTCTGTCTGTCTGTCTGTCTGTCTGTCTGTCTGTCTGTCTGTCTGTCTGTCTGTCTGTCTGTCTGTCTGTCTGTCTGTCTGTCTGTCTGTCTGTCTGTCTGTCTTTCTTCTTATGCTTCTAATACAATGTTCCTTCTGTCTGGCAAACAGACAACTGACTGCAAAATTTTCACCAAAAACGCAGGCCGTTTGCTCACTGGGCCTCACTCTGCGCCTGGTGATCGATTCGACTCCATGGCAACCGAAACCGAATGGGTCGCGGCTCGTCACCGGCGAAGAGGTTCGATTGGACTCTGACGGCTCGGTGAGTTGCTGGGGATCAACCTCCCCGATGCGTTGCTACAAGCGTATGGTAATGTATCAATCAATCTCCAACATCAATTCACAAACTTCGCTCCACTGATTCCGGCCCCAATCTCAGGTGCACATCAAGTCTCGATTCATTCTAAACGGCGTCTGTGTGATTTGGGTCGGCAGAATCGACACCAGAAGCCTCAGTGGCACCGGCAGACTGCTGTTCGACAGGGAGAGAGCGGCGGTGAGATGGGGAACGGTGCCCGGTTAAATTAGGCCTCAGTTTACCTGTTGGGGATCGGTGCCCGGTTTAATTAGGCATCAGTTTACCTGTTGGGGATCGGTGCCCGGTTTAATTAGGCATCAGTTTACCTGTTGGGGAACGGTGCCCGGTTTAATTAGGCCTCAGTTTACCTGTTGGGGATCGGTGCCCGGTTTAATTAGGCATCAGTTTACCTGTTGGGGAACGGTGCCCGGTTTAATTAGGCCTCAGTTTACCTGTTGGGGATCGGTGCCCGGTTTAATTAGGCATCAGTTTACCTGTTGGGGATCGGTGCCCGGTTAAATTAGGCCTCAGTTTACCTGTTGGGGATCGGTGCCCGGTTTAATTAGGCCTCAGTTTACCTGTTAGGAAAAGGTGCCCGGTTTGATTAGAAATTCAAGAGTATATTTTATCCAGTTTACTCTCACCTGATTGTCTAATAAAAAGTGAAAAAATTTCTCCTCAGGTGGAGCGGCAGGCGTTCAAGGAGCAGCTGCTGGCGTACCACAGCCGCATTGCGGCGGCTTCAACAAGAGCCGCGGATGTCTCTGCAGCTCCGCAGATTCAACTGCCGCCGTCGCAGCAGCAGAGCCCTTCGAGCTCAGCGTTCGAGCCGTTCAAAAGGAGATCTTAGACTGAATTTGCAACTGCGCTTAAGAGAAAGATACATGTAGATGGATAGACTTCTAGAACTTGTGGCCAGTAGCGCAACCACAATTTGTTCTATTTGTTGTGCATGGATTCTGAGCAGTTGAATTACACGAATCTCTCAGAATTCTCTTTGTAACAAAAAAATCGACGCCTTTGCTCCACAAACAGCCCGTTAAACAAACCTATCAGATAATTTTAAACGGGCCCCATAAACATGTTTATGCGCATATAAACTTACCATTGATTATAAAACGTCATTTAACAGTCATTTACACAGGCCCATAAAAATAAACAGTTCGAAACTCAAAAAACGCATATTTTTTACTATTTTGATTGTCGCTGTCGATATTCTTTTTCTCTACTAACAGTAGTCTATTGCAGAATAAATTTGTCGCCAACTTGCCATAAAATTTACCCTGCACAAATGTTGTGTGAATTTATCCCCAGTAAAATTCTGCCGAAACTCAATCTGAACTCTGAGGCCAGAATTTCTGTTTCTTTTCTATTTGTCGCATCTTCAGCTCGATTAGATAACTAATTCTTTTAAAACTGCTAGCCCTTATGGATATTTGCCTTGTAAGTTGTAAGTCTAGCGAGCGGAAATGTACTTTATTAGTTAAAACTAGGTCAGCTTCATTTTCTGCTGCTCGTTGTGAAACTTTGTTTATAAATACAAATAATATTTAGATATCTTTATTAAAACGTGCTTTACATATGAGTACTAGAATTTTTTTGTCGAAGTTTAATTTTCCTTGGGAGAAGTTATACTGTAGTCAGAGTCACCTCGGAAGTAGTTACCTTTGGAATAAGTCACTTTGGAAAAGTTACAATTACGAGCTATCTTGGGATAAACTAGCTAAGGATAAATTAGAAGTCCTATCGCATTTGGTTTACTGATGAAAAAGCATTCATAAAGAAACTGCATTCACAGTATACATGGATGAATGCTTGTGAATGTGCCACGTACATGCACATCAAGCATTGGTTAGTGCGTTGTCGCTAACCTAAGCTCAACGTATTCGAAGAATGAATCTTTTTGATAAATTACAGCATGGTAAATGTTAATTAAAATCAGGCAAACATGTGCTAGGAGGACCTAATTTCAAGACCCACCTACATGTACGAGTGTATGTATAGTCATGCTAAAAATTTACTTTTTTCGCTTTTTTTACTCTTGGCGGGCGCCCCTGTCTCTTGGTGGGCGCCCCTGTCTCTTGGCGGGCGCCCCTGTCTCTTGGCGGGCGCCCCTGTCTCTTGGTGGGCGCCCCTGTCTCTTGGTTTGCGCCCCTGTCTCTTGGTGGGCGCCCTGTCTCTTGGTGGGCGCCCCTGTCTCTTGGTGGGCGCCCCTGTCTCTTGGTGGGCGCCCCTGTCTCTTGGTGGGCGCCCCTGTCTCTTGGTGGGCGCCCCTGTCTCTTGGGGGCGCCCCTGTCTCTTGGTGGGCGCCCTGTCTCTTGGTGGGCGCCCTGTCTCTTGGTGGGCGCCCCTGTCTCTTGGTGGGCGCCCCTGTCTCTTGGTGGGCGCCCTGTCTCTTGGTGGGCGCCCTGTCTCTTGGCGGGCGCCCCTGTCTCTTGGGGGCGCCCCTGTCTCTTGGCGGGCGCCCTGTCTCTTGGCGGGCGCCCTGTCTCTTGGTGGGCGCCCCTGTCTCTTGGCGGGCGCCCCTGTCTCTTGGGCGCTCCTGTCTCTTGTGGCGCCCCTGTCTCTTGGTGGGCGCCCCTGTCTCTTGGTGGGCGCCCCTGTCTCTTGTGGGCGCCCTGTCTCTTGGTGGGCGCCCCTGTCTCTTGGTGGGCGCCCCTGTCTCTTGTGGGCGCCCTGTCTCTTGGTGGGCGCCCCTGTCTCTTGGTGGGCGCCCTGTCTCTTGGTGGGCGCCCCTGTCTCTTGGTGGGCGCCCCTGTCTCTTGGTGGGCGCCCCTGTCTCTTGGTGGGCGCCCCTGTCTCTTGGTGGGCGCCCCTGTCTCTTGGTGGGCGCCCCTGTCTCTTGGTGGGCGCCCCTGTCTCTTGGTGGGCGCCCCTGTCTCTTGGTGGGCGCCCCTGTCTCTTGGTGGGCGCCCCTGTCTCTTGGTGGCGCCCCTGTCTCTTGGTGGGCGCCCCTGTCTCTTGGTGGGCGCCCCTGTCTCTTGGTGGGCGCCCCTGTCTCTTGGTGGGCGCCCCTGTCTCTTGGTGGGCGCCCCTGTCTCTTGGTGGGCGCCCCTGTCTCTTGGTGGGCGCCCCTGTCTCTTGTGGGCGCCCCTGTCTCTTGGTGGGCGCCCCTGTCTCTTGGTGGGCGCCCCTGTCTCTTGGTGGGCGCCCCTGTCTCTTGGTGGGCGCCCCTGTCTCTTGGTGGGCGCCCCTGTCTCTTGGTGGGCGCCCCTGTCTCTTGGTGGGCGCCCCTGTCTCTTGTGGGCGCCCCTGTCTCTTGGTGGGCGCCCCTGTCTCTTGGTGGGCGCCCCTGTCTCTTGTGGGCGCCCCTGTCTCTTGGTGGGCGCCCCTGTCTCTTGGTGGGCGCCCCTGTCTCTTGGTGGGCGCCCCTGTCTCTTGGTGGGCGCCCCTGTCTCTTGGTGGGCGCCCCTGTCTCTTGGTGGGCGCCCCTGTCTCTTGGTGGGCGCCCCTGTCTCTTGGTGGGCGCCCCTGTCTCTTGGTGGGCGCCCCTGTCTCTTGGTGGGCGCCCCTGTCTCTTGGTGGGCGCCCCTGTCTCTTGGTGGGCGCCCCTGTCTCTTGGTGGGCGCCCTGTCTCTTGGTGGGCGCCCCTGTCTCTTGGTGGGCGCCCCTGTCTCTTGGTGGGCGCCCCTGTCTCTTGGTGGGCGCCCCTGTCTCTTGGTGGGCGCCCCTGTCTCTTGGTGGGCGCCCCTGTCTCTTGGTGGGCGCCCCTGTCTCTTGGTGGGCGCCCCTGTCTCTTGTGGGCGCCCCTGTCTCTTGGTGGGCGCCCCTGTCTCTTGGTGGGCGCCCCTGTCTCTTGGTGGGCGCCCCTGTCTCTTGGTGGGCGCCCCTGTCTCTTGTGGGCGCCCCTGTCTCTTGGTGGGCGCCCCTGTCTCTTGGTGGGCGCCCCTGTCTCTTGGTGGGCGCCCCTGTCTCTTGGTGGGCGCCCCTGTCTCTTGTGGGCGCCCCTGTCTCTTGTGGGCGCCCCTGTCTCTTGGTGGGCGCCCCTGTCTCTTGTGGGCGCCCCTGTCTCTTGGTGGGCGCCCCTGTCTCTTGGTGGGCGCCCCTGTCTCTTGTGGGCGCCCCTGTCTCTTGGTGGGCGCCCCTGTCTCTTGGTGGGCGCCCCTGTCTCTTGGTGGGCGCCCCTGTCTCTTGGTGGGCGCCCCTGTCTCTTGGTGGGCGCCCCTGTCTCTTGGTGGGCGCCCCTGTCTCTTGTGGGCGCCCCTGTCTCTTGGTGGGCGCCCCTGTCTCTTGGTGGGCGCCCCTGTCTCTTGGTGGGCGCCCCTGTCTCTTGGTGGGCGCCCCTGTCTCTTGGTGGGCGCCCCTGTCTCTTGGTGGGCGCCCCTGTCTCTTGGTGGGCGCCCCTGTCTCTTGGTGGGCGCCCCTGTCTCTTGGTGGGCGCCCCTGTCTCTTGGTGGGCGCCCCTGTCTCTTGGTGGGCGCCCCTGTCTCTTGGTGGGCGCCCCTGTCTCTTGGTGGGCGCCCCTGTCTCTTGGTGGGCGCCCCTGTCTCTTGGTGGGCGCCCCTGTCTCTTGGTGGGCGCCCCTGTCTCTTGGTGGGCGCCCCTGTCTCTTGGTGGGCGCCCCTGTCTCTTGTGGGCGCCCCTGTCTCTTGGTGGGCGCCCCTGTCTCTTGGTGGGCGCCCCTGTCTCTTGGTGGGCGCCCCTGTCTCTTGGTGGGCGCCCCTGTCTCTTGGTGGGCGCCCCTGTCTCTTGGTGGGCGCCCCTGTCTCTTGGTGGGCGCCCCTGTCTCTTGGTGGGCGCCCCTGTCTCTTGGTGGGCGCCCCTGTCTCTTGGTGGGCGCCCCTGTCTCTTGGTGGGCGCCCCTGTCTCTTGGTGGGCGCCCCTGTCTCTTGGTGGGCGCCCCTGTCTCTTGGTGGGCGCCCCTGTCTCTTGGTGGGCGCCCCTGTCTCTTGGTGGGCGCCCCTGTCTCTTGGTGGGCGCCCCTGTCTCTTGGTGGGCGCCCCTGTCTCTTGGTGGGCGCCCCTGTCTCTTGGTGGGCGCCCCTGTCTCTTGGTGGGCGCCCCTGTCTCTTGGTGGGCGCCCCTGTCTCTTGGTGGGCGCCCCTGTCTCTTGGTGGGCGCCCCTGTCTCTTGGTGGGCGCCCCTGTCTCTTGTGGGCGCCCCTGTCTCTTGGTGGGCGCCCCTGTCTCTTGTGGGCGCCCCTGTCTCTTGGTGGGCGCCCCTGTCTCTTGGTGGGCGCCCCTGTCTCTTGGTGGGCGCCCCTGTCTCTTGGTGGGCGCCCCTGTCTCTTGGTGGGCGCCCCTGTCTCTTGGTGGGCGCCCCTGTCTCTTGGTGGGCGCCCCTGTCTCTTGGTGGGCGCCCCTGTCTCTTGTGGGCGCCCCTGTCTCTTGGTGGGCGCCCCTGTCTCTTGGTGGGCGCCCCTGTCTCTTGGTGGCGCCCCTGTCTCTTGTGGGCGCCCCTGTCTCTTGGTGGGCGCCCCTGTCTCTTGGTGGGCGCCCCTGTCTCTTGGTGGGCGCCCCTGTCTCTTGTGGGCGCCCCTGTCTCTTGTGGGCGCCCCTGTCTCTTGGTGGGCGCCCCTGTCTCTTGGTGGGCGCCCCTGTCTCTTGGTGGGCGCCCCTGTCTCTTGGTGGGCGCCCCTGTCTCTTGGTGGGCGCCCCTGTCTCTTGTGGGCGCCCCTGTCTCTTGGTGGGCGCCCCTGTCTCTTGGTGGGCGCCCCTGTCTCTTGGTGGGCGCCCCTGTCTCTTGGTGGGCGCCCCTGTCTCTTGGTGGGCGCCCCTGTCTCTTGGTGGGCGCCCCTGTCTCTTGGTGGGCGCCCCTGTCTCTTGGTGGGCGCCCCTGTCTCTTGGTGGGCGCCCCTGTCTCTTGGTGGGCGCCCCTGTCTCTTGGTGGGCGCCCCTGTCTCTTGGTGGGCGCCCCTGTCTCTTGGTGGGCGCCCCTGTCTCTTGGTGGGCGCCCCTGTCTCTTGGTGGGCGCCCCTGTCTCTTGGTGGGCGCCCCTGTCTCTTGGTGGGCGCCCCTGTCTCTTGGTGGGCGCCCCTGTCTCTTGGTGGGCGCCCCTGTCTCTTGGTGGGCGCCCCTGTCTCTTGGTGGGCGCCCCTGTCTCTTGGTGGGCGCCCCTGTCTCTTGGTGGGCGCCCCTGTCTCTTGGTGGGCGCCCCTGTCTCTTGGTGGGCGCCCCTGTCTCTTGGTGGGCGCCCCTGTCTCTTGGTGGGCGCCCCTGTCTCTTGGTGGGCGCCCTGTCTCTTGGTGGGCGCCCCTGTCTCTTGGTGGGCGCCCCTGTCTCTTGTGGGCGCCCCTGTCTCTTGGTGGGCGCCCCTGTCTCTTGTGGGCGCCCCTGTCTCTTGGTGGGCGCCCCTGTCTCTTGGTGGGCGCCCCTGTCTCTTGGTGGGCGCCCCTGTCTCTTGGTGGGCGCCCCTGTCTCTTGGTGGGCGCCCCTGTCTCTTGGTGGGCGCCCCTGTCTCTTGGTGGGCGCCCCTGTCTCTTGTGGGCGCCCCTGTCTCTTGGTGGGCGCCCCTGTCTCTTGTGGGCGCCCCTGTCTCTTGGTGGGCGCCCCTGTCTCTTGTGGGCGCCCCTGTCTCTTGGTGGGCGCCCCTGTCTCTTGGTGGGCGCCCCTGTCTCTTGTGGGCGCCCCTGTCTCTTGGTGGGCGCCCCTGTCTCTTGGTGGGCGCCCCTGTCTCTTGGTGGGCGCCCCTGTCTCTTGGTGGGCGCCCCTGTCTCTTGGTGGGCGCCCCTGTCTCTTGGTGGGCGCCCCTGTCTCTTGTGGGCGCCCCTGTCTCTTGGTGGGCGCCCCTGTCTCTTGGTGGGCGCCCCTGTCTCTTGGTGGGCGCCCCTGTCTCTTGGTGGGCGCCCCTGTCTCTTGGTGGGCGCCCCTGTCTCTTGGTGGGCGCCCCTGTCTCTTGGTGGGCGCCCCTGTCTCTTGGTGGGCGCCCCTGTCTCTTGGTGGGCGCCCCTGTCTCTTGGTGGGCGCCCCTGTCTCTTGGTGGGCGCCCTGTCTCTTGGTGGGCGCCCCTGTCTCTTGGTGGGCCCCTGTCTCTTGGTGGGCGCCCCTGTCTCTTGGTGGGCGCCCCTGTCTCTTGTGGGCGCCCCTGTCTCTTGGTGGGCGCCCCTGTCTCTTGGTGGGCGCCCCTGTCTCTTGGTGGGCGCCCCTGTCTCTTGGTGGGCGCCCCTGTCTCTTGGTGGGCGCCCCTGTCTCTTGGTGGGCGCCCCTGTCTCTTGGTGGGCGCCCCTGTCTCTTGGTGGGCGCCCCTGTCTCTTGGTGGGCGCCCCTGTCTCTTGGTGGGCGCCCCTGTCTCTTGGTGGGCGCCCCTGTCTCTTGGTGGGCGCCCCTGTCTCTTGGTGGGCGCCCCTGTCTCTTGGTGGGCGCCCCTGTCTCTTGGTGGGCGCCCCTGTCTCTTGGTGGGCGCCCCTGTCTCTTGGTGGGCGCCCCTGTCTCTTGGTGGGCGCCCCTGTCTCTTGGTGGGCGCCCCTGTCTCTTGGTGGGCGCCCCTGTCTCTTGGTGGGCGCCCCTGTCTCTTGGTGGGCGCCCCTGTCTCTTGGTGGGCGCCCCTGTCTCTTGGTGGGCGCCCCTGTCTCTTGGTGGGCGCCCCTGTCTCTTGGTGGGCGCCCCTGTCTCTTGGTGGGCGCCCCTGTCTCTTGGTGGGCGCCCCTGTCTCTTGGTGGGCGCCCCTGTCTCTTGGTGGGCGCCCCTGTCTCTTGGTGGGCGCCCCTGTCTCTTGGTGGGCGCCCCTGTCTCTTGGTGGGCGCCCCTGTCTCTTGGTGGGCGCCCCTGTCTCTTGGTGGGCGCCCCTGTCTCTTGGTGGGCGCCCCTGTCTCTTGTGGGCGCCCCTGTCTCTTGGTGGGCGCCCCTGTCTCTTGGTGGGCGCCCCTGTCTCTTGGTGGGCGCCCCTGTCTCTTGGTGGGCGCCCCTGTCTCTTGGTGGGCGCCCCTGTCTCTTGGTGGGCGCCCCTGTCTCTTGGTGGGCGCCCCTGTCTCTTGTGGGCGCCCCTGTCTCTTGGTGGGCGCCCCTGTCTCTTGTGGGCGCCCCTGTCTCTTGGTGGGCGCCCCTGTCTCTTGGTGGGCGCCCCTGTCTCTTGTGGGCGCCCCTGTCTCTTGGTGGGCGCCCCTGTCTCTTGTGGGCGCCCCTGTCTCTTGGTGGGCGCCCCTGTCTCTTGGTGGGCGCCCCTGTCTCTTGGTGGGCGCCCCTGTCTCTTGGTGGGCGCCCCTGTCTCTTGGTGGGCGCCCCTGTCTCTTGGTGGGCGCCCCTGTCTCTTGTGGGCGCCCCTGTCTCTTGGTGGGCGCCCCTGTCTCTTGGTGGGCGCCCCTGTCTCTTGTGGGCGCCCCTGTCTCTTGGTGGGCGCCCCTGTCTCTTGGTGGGCGCCCCTGTCTCTTGGTGGGCGCCCCTGTCTCTTGGTGGGCGCCCCTGTCTCTTGGTGGGCGCCCCTGTCTCTTGGTGGGCGCCCCTGTCTCTTGGTGGGCGCCCCTGTCTCTTGGTGGCGCCCTGTCTCTTGGTGGGCGCCCCTGTCTCTTGGTGGGCGCCCCTGTCTCTTGTGGGCGCCCCTGTCTCTTGGTGGGCGCCCCTGTCTCTTGTGGGCGCCCCTGTCTCTTGGTGGGCGCCCCTGTCTCTTGGTGGGCGCCCCTGTCTCTTGGTGGGCGCCCCTGTCTCTTGGTGGGCGCCCCTGTCTCTTGTGGGCGCCCCTGTCTCTTGGTGGGCGCCCCTGTCTCTTGGTGGGCGCCCCTGTCTCTTGGTGGGCGCCCCTGTCTCTTGGTGGGCGCCCCTGTCTCTTGTGGGCGCCCCTGTCTCTTGGTGGGCGCCCTGTCTCTTGGTGGGCGCCCCTGTCTCTTGGTGGGCGCCCCTGTCTCTTGGTGGGCGCCCCTGTCTCTTGGTGGGCGCCCCTGTCTCTTGGTGGGCGCCCCTGTCTCTTGGTGGGCGCCCCTGTCTCTTGGTGGGCGCCCCTGTCTCTTGGTGGGCGCCCCTGTCTCTTGGTGGGCGCCCCTGTCTCTTGGTGGGCGCCCCTGTCTCTTGGTGGGCGCCCCTGTCTCTTGGTGGGCGCCCCTGTCTCTTGGTGGGCGCCCCTGTCTCTTGGTGGGCGCCCCTGTCTCTTGGTGGGCGCCCCTGTCTCTTGGTGGGCGCCCCTGTCTCTTGGTGGGCGCCCCTGTCTCTTGGTGGGCGCCCCTGTCTCTTGGTGGGCGCCCCTGTCTCTTGGTGGGCGCCCCTGTCTCTTGGTGGGCGCCCCTGTCTCTTGGTGGGCGCCCCTGTCTCTTGGTGGGCGCCCCTGTCTCTTGGTGGGCGCCCCTGTCTCTTGTGGGCGCCCCTGTCTCTTGGTGGGCGCCCCTGTCTCTTGTGGGCGCCCCTGTCTCTTGGTGGGCGCCCCTGTCTCTTGGTGGGCGCCCCTGTCTCTTGTGGGCGCCCCTGTCTCTTGGTGGGCGCCCCTGTCTCTTGGTGGGCGCCCCTGTCTCTTGGTGGGCGCCCCTGTCTCTTGTGGGCGCCCCTGTCTCTTGGTGGGCGCCCCTGTCTCTTGGTGGGCGCCCCTGTCTCTTGGTGGGCGCCCCTGTCTCTTGGTGGGCGCCCCTGTCTCTTGGGGCGCCCCTGTCTCTTGGTGGGCGCCCCTGTCTCTTGGTGGGCGCCCCTGTCTCTTGGTGGGCGCCCCTGTCTCTTGGTGGGCGCCCCTGTCTCTTGGTGGGCGCCCCTGTCTCTTGGTGGGCGCCCCTGTCTCTTGGTGGGCGCCCCTGTCTCTTGGTGGGCGCCCCTGTCTCTTGGTGGGCGCCCCTGTCTCTTGGTGGGCGCCCCTGTCTCTTGGTGGGCGCCCCTGTCTCTTGGTGGGCGCCCCTGTCTCTTGGTGGGCGCCCCTGTCTCTTGGTGGGCGCCCCTGTCTCTTGGTGGGCGCCCCTGTCTCTTGGTGGGCGCCCCTGTCTCTTGGTGGGCGCCCCTGTCTCTTGGTGGGCGCCCCTGTCTCTTGGTGGGCGCCCCTGTCTCTTGGTGGGCGCCCCTGTCTCTTGGTGGGCGCCCCTGTCTCTTGGTGGGCGCCCCTGTCTCTTGGTGGGCGCCCCTGTCTCTTGGTGGGCGCCCCTGTCTCTTGGTGGGCGCCCCTGTCTCTTGGTGGGCGCCCCTGTCTCTTGGTGGGCGCCCCTGTCTCTTGGTGGGCGCCCCTGTCTCTTGGGCGCCCCTGTCTCTTGGTGGGCGCCCCTGTCTCTTGGTGGGCGCCCCTGTCTCTTGGTGGGCGCCCCTGTCTCTTGGTGGGCGCCCCTGTCTCTTGGTGGGCGCCCCTGTCTCTTGTGGGCGCCCCTGTCTCTTGGTGGGCGCCCCTGTCTCTTGTGGGCGCCCCTGTCTCTTGGTGGGCGCCCCTGTCTCTTGTGGGCGCCCCTGTCTCTTGGTGGGCGCCCCTGTCTCTTGGTGGGCGCCCCTGTCTCTTGGTGGGCGCCCCTGTCTCTTGGTGGGCGCCCCTGTCTCTTGGTGGGCGCCCCTGTCTCTTGGTGGGCGCCCCTGTCTCTTGGTGGGCGCCCCTGTCTCTTGTGGGCGCCCCTGTCTCTTGGTGGGCGCCCCTGTCTCTTGGTGGGCGCCCCTGTCTCTTGGTGGGCGCCCCTGTCTCTTGTGGGCGCCCCTGTCTCTTGGTGGGCGCCCCTGTCTCTTGGTGGGCGCCCCTGTCTCTTGGTGGGCGCCCCTGTCTCTTGGTGGGCGCCCCTGTCTCTTGGTGGGCGCCCCTGTCTCTTGGTGGGCGCCCCTGTCTCTTGGTGGGCGCCCCTGTCTCTTGGGGCGCCCCTGTCTCTTGGTGGGCGCCCCTGTCTCTTGGTGGGCGCCCCTGTCTCTTGGTGGGCGCCCCTGTCTCTTGGTGGGCGCCCCTGTCTCTTGGTGGGCGCCCCTGTCTCTTGGTGGGCGCCCCTGTCTCTTGGTGGGCGCCCCTGTCTCTTGGTGGGCGCCCCTGTCTCTTGGTGGGCGCCCCTGTCTCTTGGTGGGCGCCCCTGTCTCTTGGTGGGCGCCCCTGTCTCTTGGTGGGCGCCCCTGTCTCTTGGTGGGCGCCCCTGTCTCTTGGTGGGCGCCCCTGTCTCTTGGTGGGCGCCCCTGTCTCTTGGTGGGCGCCCCTGTCTCTTGGTGGGCGCCCCTGTCTCTTGGTGGGCGCCCCTGTCTCTTGGTGGGCGCCCCTGTCTCTTGGTGGGCGCCCCTGTCTCTTGTGGGCGCCCCTGTCTCTTGGTGGGCGCCCCTGTCTCTTGGTGGGCGCCCCTGTCTCTTGGTGGGCGCCCCTGTCTCTTGGTGGGCGCCCCTGTCTCTTGGTGGGCGCCCCTGTCTCTTGGTGGGCGCCCCTGTCTCTTGGTGGGCGCCCCTGTCTCTTGTGGGCGCCCCTGTCTCTTGGTGGGCGCCCCTGTCTCTTGGTGGGCGCCCCTGTCTCTTGGTGGGCGCCCCTGTCTCTTGTGGGCGCCCCTGTCTCTTGGTGGGCGCCCCTGTCTCTTGTGGGCGCCCCTGTCTCTTGGTGGGCGCCCCTGTCTCTTGTGGGCGCCCCTGTCTCTTGGTGGGCGCCCCTGTCTCTTGGTGGGCGCCCCTGTCTCTTGGTGGGCGCCCCTGTCTCTTGGTGGGCGCCCCTGTCTCTTGGTGGGCGCCCCTGTCTCTTGGTGGGCGCCCCTGTCTCTTGGTGGGCGCCCCTGTCTCTTGTGGGCGCCCCTGTCTCTTGGTGGGCGCCCCTGTCTCTTGGTGGGCGCCCCTGTCTCTTGGTGGGCGCCCCTGTCTCTTGTGGGCGCCCTGTCTCTTGGTGGGCGCCCCTGTCTCTTGTGGGCGCCCCTGTCTCTTGGTGGGCGCCCTGTCTCTTGGTGGGCGCCCCTGTCTCTTGGTGGGCGCCCCTGTCTCTTGGTGGGCGCCCCTGTCTCTTGGTGGGCGCCCCTGTCTCTTGGTGGGCGCCCCTGTCTCTTGGTGGGCGCCCCTGTCTCTTGGTGGGCGCCCCTGTCTCTTGGTGGGCGCCCCTGTCTCTTGGTGGGCGCCCCTGTCTCTTGGTGGGCGCCCCTGTCTCTTGGTGGGCGCCCCTGTCTCTTGGTGGGCGCCCCTGTCTCTTGGTGGGCGCCCCTGTCTCTTGGTGGGCGCCCCTGTCTCTTGGTGGGCGCCCCTGTCTCTTGGTGGGCGCCCCTGTCTCTTGGTGGGCGCCCCTGTCTCTTGGTGGGCGCCCCTGTCTCTTGGTGGGCGCCCCTGTCTCTTGGTGGGCGCCCCTGTCTCTTGGTGGGCGCCCCTGTCTCTTGGTGGGCGCCCCTGTCTCTTGGTGGGCGCCCCTGTCTCTTGGTGGGCGCCCCTGTCTCTTGGTGGGCGCCCCTGTCTCTTGGTGGGCGCCCCTGTCTCTTGGTGGGCGCCCCTGTCTCTTGGTGGGCGCCCCTGTCTCTTGGTGGGCGCCCCTGTCTCTTGGTGGGCGCCCCTGTCTCTTGGTGGGCGCCCCTGTCTCTTGGTGGGCGCCCCTGTCTCTTGGTGGGCGCCCCTGTCTCTTGGTGGGCGCCCCTGTCTCTTGGTGGGCGCCCCTGTCTCTTGTGGGCGCCCCTGTCTCTTGGTGGGCGCCCCTGTCTCTTGGTGGGCGCCCCTGTCTCTTGGTGGGCGCCCTGTCTCTTGGTGGGCGCCCCTGTCTCTTGGTGGGCGCCCCTGTCTCTTGGTGGGCGCCCCTGTCTCTTGGTGGGCGCCCCTGTCTCTTGTGGGCGCCCCTGTCTCTTGGTGGGCGCCCCTGTCTCTTGTGGGCGCCCCTGTCTCTTGGTGGGCGCCCCTGTCTCTTGTGGGCGCCCCTGTCTCTTGGTGGGCGCCCCTGTCTCTTGGTGGGCGCCCCTGTCTCTTGGTGGGCGCCCCTGTCTCTTGGTGGGCGCCCCTGTCTCTTGGTGGGCGCCCCTGTCTCTTGGTGGGCGCCCCTGTCTCTTGGTGGGCGCCCCTGTCTCTTGGTGGGCGCCCCTGTCTCTTGGTGGGCGCCCTGTCTCTTGGTGGGCGCCCCTGTCTCTTGGTGGGCGCCCCTGTCTCTTGGTGGGCGCCCCTGTCTCTTGGTGGGCGCCCCTGTCTCTTGGTGGGCGCCCCTGTCTCTTGGTGGGCGCCCCTGTCTCTTGGTGGGCGCCCCTGTCTCTTGGTGGGCGCCCCTGTCTCTTGGTGGGCGCCCCTGTCTCTTGGTGGGCGCCCCTGTCTCTTGGTGGGCGCCCCTGTCTCTTGGTGGGCGCCCCTGTCTCTTGGTGGGCGCCCCTGTCTCTTGGTGGGCGCCCCTGTCTCTTGGTGGGCGCCCCTGTCTCTTGGTGGGCGCCCCTGTCTCTTGGTGGGCGCCCCTGTCTCTTGGTGGGCGCCCCTGTCTCTTGGTGGGCGCCCCTGTCTCTTGGTGGGCGCCCCTGTCTCTTGGTGGGCGCCCCTGTCTCTTGGTGGGCGCCCCTGTCTCTTGGTGGGCGCCCCTGTCTCTTGGTGGGCGCCCCTGTCTCTTGGTGGGCGCCCCTGTCTCTTGGTGGGCGCCCCTGTCTCTTGGTGGGCGCCCCTGTCTCTTGGTGGGCGCCCCTGTCTCTTGGTGGGCGCCCCTGTCTCTTGGTGGGCGCCCCTGTCTCTTGGTGGGCGCCCCTGTCTCTTGGTGGGCGCCCCTGTCTCTTGGTGGGCGCCCCTGTCTCTTGGTGGGCGCCCCTGTCTCTTGGTGGGCGCCCCTGTCTCTTGGTGGGCGCCCCTGTCTCTTGGTGGGCGCCCCTGTCTCTTGGTGGGCGCCCCTGTCTCTTGGTGGGCGCCCCTGTCTCTTGGTGGGCGCCCCTGTCTCTTGGTGGGCGCCCCTGTCTCTTGGTGGGCGCCCCTGTCTCTTGGTGGGCGCCCCTGTCTCTTGGTGGGCGCCCCTGTCTCTTGGTGGGCGCCCCTGTCTCTTGGTGGGCGCCCCTGTCTCTTGGTGGGCGCCCCTGTCTCTTGGTGGGCGCCCCTGTCTCTTGGTGGGCGCCCCTGTCTCTTGGTGGGCGCCCCTGTCTCTTGGGCGCCCCTGTCTCTTGGTGGGCGCCCCTGTCTCTTGGTGGGCGCCCCTGTCTCTTGGTGGGCGCCCCTGTCTCTTGGTGGGCGCCCCTGTCTCTTGGTGGGCGCCCCTGTCTCTTGTGGGCGCCCCTGTCTCTTGGTGGGCGCCCTGTCTCTTGGTGGGCGCCCCTGTCTCTTGGTGGGCGCCCCTGTCTCTTGGTGGGCGCCCCTGTCTCTTGGTGGGCGCCCCTGTCTCTTGGTGGGCGCCCCTGTCTCTTGGTGGGCGCCCCTGTCTCTTGGTGGGCGCCCCTGTCTCTTGGTGGGCGCCCCTGTCTCTTGGTGGGCGCCCCTGTCTCTTGGTGGGCGCCCCTGTCTCTTGGTGGGCGCCCCTGTCTCTTGGTGGGCGCCCCTGTCTCTTGTGGGCGCCCCTGTCTCTTGGTGGGCGCCCCTGTCTCTTGGTGGGCGCCCCTGTCTCTTGGTGGGCGCCCCTGTCTCTTGGTGGGCGCCCCTGTCTCTTGGTGGGCGCCCCTGTCTCTTGGTGGGCGCCCCTGTCTCTTGGTGGGCGCCCCTGTCTCTTGGTGGGCGCCCCTGTCTCTTGGTGGGCGCCCCTGTCTCTTGTGGGCGCCCCTGTCTCTTGGTGGGCGCCCCTGTCTCTTGTGGGCGCCCCTGTCTCTTGGTGGGCGCCCCTGTCTCTTGGTGGGCGCCCCTGTCTCTTGGTGGGCGCCCCTGTCTCTTGGTGGGCGCCCCTGTCTCTTGGTGGGCGCCCCTGTCTCTTGGTGGGCGCCCCTGTCTCTTGTGGGCGCCCCTGTCTCTTGGTGGGCGCCCCTGTCTCTTGGTGGGCGCCCCTGTCTCTTGGTGGGCGCCCCTGTCTCTTGGTGGGCGCCCCTGTCTCTTGGTGGGCGCCCCTGTCTCTTGGTGGGCGCCCTGTCTCTTGGTGGGCGCCCCTGTCTCTTGTGGGCGCCCCTGTCTCTTGTGGGCGCCCCTGTCTCTTGGTGGGCGCCCCTGTCTCTTGTGGGCGCCCCTGTCTCTTGGTGGGCGCCCCTGTCTCTTGTGGGCGCCCCTGTCTCTTGTGGGCGCCCCTGTCTCTTGGTGGGCGCCCCTGTCTCTTGGTGGGCGCCCCTGTCTCTTGGTGGGCGCCCCTGTCTCTTGGTGGGCGCCCCTGTCTCTTGTGGGCGCCCCTGTCTCTTGGTGGGCGCCCCTGTCTCTTGTGGGCGCCCCTGTCTCTTGGTGGGCGCCCCTGTCTCTTGTGGGCGCCCCTGTCTCTTGGTGGGCGCCCCTGTCTCTTGGTGGGCGCCCCTGTCTCTTGTGGGCGCCCCTGTCTCTTGGTGGGCGCCCCTGTCTCTTGGTGGGCGCCCCTGTCTCTTGGTGGGCGCCCCTGTCTCTTGGTGGGCGCCCCTGTCTCTTGGTGGGCGCCCCTGTCTCTTGGTGGGCGCCCCTGTCTCTTGGTGGGCGCCCCTGTCTCTTGGTGGGCGCCCCTGTCTCTTGGTGGGCGCCCCTGTCTCTTGGTGGGCGCCCCTGTCTCTTGTGGGCGCCCCTGTCTCTTGGTGGGCGCCCCTGTCTCTTGTGGGCGCCCCTGTCTCTTGGTGGGCGCCCCTGTCTCTTGGTGGGCGCCCCTGTCTCTTGGTGGGCGCCCCTGTCTCTTGGTGGGCGCCCCTGTCTCTTGGTGGGCGCCCCTGTCTCTTGGTGGGCGCCCCTGTCTCTTGGTGGGCGCCCCTGTCTCTTGTGGGCGCCCCTGTCTCTTGGTGGGCGCCCCTGTCTCTTGGTGGGCGCCCCTGTCTCTTGGTGGGCGCCCCTGTCTCTTGTGGGCGCCCCTGTCTCTTGGTGGGCGCCCCTGTCTCTTGGTGGGCGCCCCTGTCTCTTGTGGGCGCCCCTGTCTCTTGGTGGGCGCCCCTGTCTCTTGGTGGGCGCCCCTGTCTCTTGGTGGGCGCCCCTGTCTCTTGGTGGGCGCCCCTGTCTCTTGGTGGGCGCCCCTGTCTCTTGGTGGGCGCCCCTGTCTCTTGGTGGGCGCCCTGTCTCTTGGTGGGCGCCCCTGTCTCTTGGTGGGCGCCCCTGTCTCTTGGTGGGCGCCCCTGTCTCTTGGTGGGCGCCCCTGTCTCTTGGTGGGCGCCCCTGTCTCTTGGTGGGCGCCCCTGTCTCTTGGTGGGCGCCCCTGTCTCTTGGTGGGCGCCCTGTCTCTTGGTGGGCGCCCCTGTCTCTTGGTGGGCGCCCCTGTCTCTTGTGTGGGCCCCTGTCTCTTGGTGGGCGCCCCTGTCTCTTGGTGGCGCCCCTGTCTCTTGGTGGGCGCCCCTGTCTCTTGGTGGGCGCCCCTGTCTCTTGGTGGGCGCCCCTGTCTCTTGGTGGGCGCCCCTGTCTCTTGGTGGGCGCCCCTGTCTCTTGGTGGGCGCCCCTGTCTCTTGGTGGGCGCCCCTGTCTCTTGGTGGGCGCCCTGTCTCTTGGTGGGCGCCCCTGTCTCTTGGTGGGCGCCCTGTCTCTTGGTGGGCGCCCCTGTCTCTTGGTGGGCGCCCCTGTCTCTTGGTGGGCGCCCCTGTCTCTTGGTGGGCGCCCTGTCTCTTGGTGGGCGCCCCTGTCTCTTGGTGGGCGCCCCTGTCTCTTGGTGGGCGCCCCTGTCTCTTGGGCGCCCCTGTCTCTTGGTGGGCGCCCCTGTCTCTTGGTGGGCGCCCCTGTCTCTTGGTGGGCGCCCCTGTCTCTTGTGGGCGCCCCTGTCTCTTGGTGGGCGCCCCTGTCTCTTGTGGGCGCCCCTGTCTCTTGGTGGGCGCCCCTGTCTCTTGGTGGGCGCCCCTGTCTCTTGGTGGGCGCCCCTGTCTCTTGGTGGGCGCCCCTGTCTCTTGGTGGGCGCCCCTGTCTCTTGGTGGCGCCCCTGTCTCTTGGTGGGCGCCCCTGTCTCTTGGTGGGCGCCCCTGTCTCTTGGTGGGCGCCCCTGTCTCTTGTGGGCGCCCCTGTCTCTTGGTGGGCGCCCCTGTCTCTTGTGGGCGCCCCTGTCTCTTGGTGGGCGCCCCTGTCTCTTGTGGGCGCCCCTGTCTCTTGTGGGCGCCCCTGTCTCTTGGTGGGCGCCCCTGTCTCTTGGTGGGCGCCCCTGTCTCTTGGTGGGCGCCCCTGTCTCTTGTGGGCGCCCCTGTCTCTTGGTGGGCGCCCCTGTCTCTTGTGGGCGCCCCTGTCTCTTGGTGGGCGCCCCTGTCTCTTGGTGGGCGCCCCTGTCTCTTGGTGGGCGCCCCTGTCTCTTGGTGGGCGCCCCTGTCTCTTGGTGGGCGCCCCTGTCTCTTGGTGGGCGCCCTGTCTCTTGTGGGCGCCCCTGTCTCTTGGTGGGCGCCCCTGTCTCTTGGTGGGCGCCCCTGTCTCTTGGTGGGCGCCCCTGTCTCTTGGTGGGCGCCCCTGTCTCTTGGTGGGCGCCCCTGTCTCTTGGTGGGCGCCCCTGTCTCTTGGGGGCGCCCTGTCTCTTGGTGGGCGCCCCTGTCTCTTGGTGGGCGCCCTGTCTCTTGGTGGGCGCCCCTGTCTCTTGGTGGGCGCCCCTGTCTCTTGGTGGGCGCCCCTGTCTCTTGGTGGGCGCCCCTGTCTCTTGGTGCGCCCCTGTCTCTTGTGGGCGCCCCTGTCTCTTGGTGGGCGCCCCTGTCTCTTGTGGGCGCCCCTGTCTCTTGGTGGGCGCCCCTGTCTCTTGGTGGGCGCCCCTGTCTCTTGGTGGGCGCCCCTGTCTCTTGGTGGGCGCCCCTGTCTCTTGGTGGGCGCCCCTGTCTCTTGGTGCGCCCCTGTCTCTTGGTGGGCGCCCCTGTCTCTTGGTGGGCGCCCCTGTCTCTTGGTGCGCCCCTGTCTCTTGTGGGCGCCCCTGTCTCTTGGTGGGCGCCCCTGTCTCTTGTGGGCGCCCCTGTCTCTTGGTGGGCGCCCCTGTCTCTTGTGGGCGCCCCTGTCTCTTGGTGGGCGCCCCTGTCTCTTGGTGGGCGCCCCTGTCTCTTGGTGGGCGCCCCTGTCTCTTGGTGGGCGCCCCTGTCTCTTGGTGGGCGCCCCTGTCTCTTGTGGGCGCCCCTGTCTCTTGGTGGGCGCCCCTGTCTCTTGGTGGGCGCCCCTGTCTCTTGTGGGCGCCCCTGTCTCTTGGTGGGCGCCCCTGTCTCTTGGTGGGCGCCCCTGTCTCTTGTGGGCGCCCCTGTCTCTTGGTGGGCGCCCCTGTCTCTTGGTGGGCGCCCCTGTCTCTTGGTGGGCGCCCCTGTCTCTTGGTGGGCGCCCTGTCTCTTGGTGGGCGCCCCTGTCTCTTGGTGGGCGCCCCTGTCTCTTGGTGGGCGCCCCTGTCTCTTGGTGGGCGCCCCTGTCTCTTGGTGGGCGCCCCTGTCTCTTGGTGGGCGCCCCTGTCTCTTGGTGGGCGCCCCTGTCTCTTGGTGGGCGCCCCTGTCTCTTGGTGGGCGCCCCTGTCTCTTGGTGGGCGCCCCTGTCTCTTGGTGGGCCCCCTGTCTCTTGGTGGGCGCCCCTGTCTCTTGGTGGGCGCCCCTGTCTCTTGGTGGGCGCCCCTGTCTCTTGGTGGGCGCCCCTGTCTCTTGGTGGGCGCCCCTGTCTCTTGGTGGGCGCCCCTGTCTCTTGGTGGGCGCCCCTGTCTCTTGGTGGGCGCCCCTGTCTCTTGGTGGGCGCCCCTGTCTCTTGGTGGCGCCCCTGTCTCTTGGTGGGCGCCCCTGTCTCTTGGTGGGCGCCCTGTCTCTTGGTGGGCGCCCCTGTCTCTTGGTGGGCGCCCTGTCTCTTGGTGGGCGCCCCTGTCTCTTGGTGGGCGCCCCTGTCTCTTGGTGGGCGCCCCTGTCTCTTGGGGGGCGCCCCTGTCTCTTGGTGGGCGCCCCTGTCTCTTGGTGGGCGCCCCTGTCTCTTGGTGGGCGCCCCTGTCTCTTGGTGGGCGCCCCTGTCTCTTGGTGGGCGCCCTGTCTCTTGTGGGCGCCCCTGTCTCTTGGTGGGCGCCCCTGTCTCTTGTGGGCGCCCCTGTCTCTTGGTGGGCGCCCCTGTCTCTTGGTGGGCGCCCCTGTCTCTTGGTGGGCGCCCCTGTCTCTTGTGGGCGCCCCTGTCTCTTGGTGGGCGCCCCTGTCTCTTGGTGGGCGCCCCTGTCTCTTGGTGGGCGCCCCTGTCTCTTGGTGGGCGCCCCTGTCTCTTGGTGCGCCCCTGTCTCTTGTGGGCGCCCCTGTCTCTTGGTGGGCGCCCCTGTCTCTTGTGGGCGCCCCTGTCTCTTGGTGGGCGCCCCTGTCTCTTGTGGGCGCCCCTGTCTCTTGGTGGGCGCCCCTGTCTCTTGGTGGGCGCCCCTGTCTCTTGGTGGGCGCCCCTGTCTCTTGGTGGGCGCCCCTGTCTCTTGGTGGGCGCCCCTGTCTCTTGGTGGGCGCCCCTGTCTCTTGTGGGCGCCCCTGTCTCTTGGTGGGCGCCCCTGTCTCTTGTGGGCGCCCCTGTCTCTTGGTGGGCGCCCCTGTCTCTTGTGGGCGCCCCTGTCTCTTGGTGGGCGCCCCTGTCTCTTGGTGGGCGCCCCTGTCTCTTGGTGGGCGCCCCTGTCTCTTGGTGGGCGCCCTGTCTCTTGGTGGGCGCCCCTGTCTCTTGGTGGGCGCCCCTGTCTCTTGGTGGGCGCCCCTGTCTCTTGGTGGGCGCCCCTGTCTCTTGGTGGGCGCCCCTGTCTCTTGGTGGGCGCCCTGTCTCTTGGTGGGCGCCCCTGTCTCTTGGGGGCGCCCCTGTCTCTTGGTGGGCGCCCCTGTCTCTTGGGCGCCCCTGTCTCTTGGTGGGCGCCCCTGTCTCTTGGTGGGCGCCCCTGTCTCTTGGTGGGCGCCCCTGTCTCTTGTGGGCGCCCCTGTCTCTTGGTGGGCGCCCCTGTCTCTTGTGGGCGCCCTGTCTCTTGGTGGGCGCCCCTGTCTCTTGGTGGGCGCCCCTGTCTCTTGGTGGGCGCCCCTGTCTCTTGGTGGGCGCCCCTGTCTCTTGGTGGGCGCCCCTGTCTCTTGGTGGGCGCCCCTGTCTCTTGGTGGGCGCCCCTGTCTCTTGGTGGGCGCCCCTGTCTCTTGGTGGGCGCCCCTGTCTCTTGGTGGGCGCCCCTGTCTCTTGGTGGGCGCCCCTGTCTCTTGTGGGCGCCCCTGTCTCTTGGTGGGCGCCCCTGTCTCTTGGTGGGCGCCCCTGTCTCTTGGTGGGCGCCCCTGTCTCTTGGTGGGCGCCCCTGTCTCTTGGTGGGCGCCCCTGTCTCTTGGTGGGCGCCCCTGTCTCTTGGTGGGCGCCCCTGTCTCTTGGTGGGCGCCCCTGTCTCTTGGTGGGCGCCCCTGTCTCTTGGTGGGCGCCCCTGTCTCTTGGTGGGCGCCCCTGTCTCTTGGTGGGCGCCCCTGTCTCTTGGGGGCGCCCTGTCTCTTGGTGGGCGCCCCTGTCTCTTGGTGGGCGCCCCTGTCTCTTGGTGGGCGCCCCTGTCTCTTGGTGGCGCCCCTGTCTCTTGGTGGGCGCCCCTGTCTCTTGGTGGGCGCCCCTGTCTCTTGGTGGGCGCCCTGTCTCTTGTGGGCGCCCCTGTCTCTTGGTGGGCGCCCCTGTCTCTTGTGGGCGCCCCTGTCTCTTGGTGGGCGCCCCTGTCTCTTGGTGGGCGCCCCTGTCTCTTGGTGGGCGCCCCTGTCTCTTGGTGGGCGCCCCTGTCTCTTGGTGGGCGCCCCTGTCTCTTGGTGGGCGCCCTGTCTCTTGGTGGGCGCCCCTGTCTCTTGGTGGGCGCCCTGTCTCTTGGTGGGCGCCCCTGTCTCTTGTGGGCGCCCCTGTCTCTTGGTGGGCGCCCCTGTCTCTTGTGGGCGCCCCTGTCTCTTGGTGGGCGCCCCTGTCTCTTGTGGGCGCCCTGTCTCTTGTGGGCGCCCCTGTCTCTTGGTGGGCGCCCCTGTCTCTTGGTGGGCGCCCCTGTCTCTTGGTGGGCGCCCCTGTCTCTTGGTGGGCGCCCCTGTCTCTTGTGGGCGCCCCTGTCTCTTGGTGGGCGCCCCTGTCTCTTGTGGGCGCCCCTGTCTCTTGGTGGGCGCCCCTGTCTCTTGGTGGGCGCCCCTGTCTCTTGGTGGGCGCCCCTGTCTCTTGGTGGGCGCCCCTGTCTCTTGGTGGGCGCCCCTGTCTCTTGTGGGCGCCCCTGTCTCTTGGTGGGCGCCCCTGTCTCTTGGTGGGCGCCCCTGTCTCTTGGTGGGCGCCCTGTCTCTTGGTGGGCGCCCCTGTCTCTTGGTGGGCGCCCCTGTCTCTTGGTGGGCGCCCCTGTCTCTTGGTGGGCGCCCCTGTCTCTTGGTGGGGCCCCTGTCTCTTGGTGGGCGCCCCTGTCTCTTGGTGGGCGCCCTGTCTCTTGGTGGGCGCCCCTGTCTCTTGGTGGGCGCCCCTGTCTCTTGGTGGGCGCCCCTGTCTCTTGGTGGGCGCCCCTGTCTCTTGGTGGGCGCCCCTGTCTCTTGGTGGGCGCCCCTGTCTCTTGGTGGGCGCCCCTGTCTCTTGGTGGGCGCCCCTGTCTCTTGGTGGGCGCCCCTGTCTCTTGGTGGGCGCCCCTGTCTCTTGGTGGGCGCCCCTGTCTCTTGGTGGGCGCCCCTGTCTCTTGGTGGGCGCCCCTGTCTCTTGGTGGGCGCCCCTGTCTCTTGGTGGGCGCCCTGTCTCTTGGTGGGCGCCCCTGTCTCTTGGTGGGCGCCCTGTCTCTGGTGGGCCCCTGTCTCTTGGTGGGCGCCCTGTCTCTTGGTGGGCGCCCCTGTCTCTTGGTGGGCGCCCCTGTCTCTTGGTGGGCGCCCCTGTCTCTTGGTGGGCGCCCCTGTCTCTTGGTGGGCGCCCCTGTCTCTTGGTGGGCGCCCCTGTCTCTTGGTGGGCGCCCCTGTCTCTTGGTGGGCGCCCCTGTCTCTTGGTGGGCGCCCCTGTCTCTTGTGGGCGCCCCTGTCTCTTGGTGGGCGCCCCTGTCTCTTGGTGGGCGCCCCTGTCTCTTGGTGGGCGCCCCTGTCTCTTGGTGGGCGCCCCTGTCTCTTGGTGGGCGCCCCTGTCTCTTGGTGGGCGCCCCTGTCTCTTGGTGGGCGCCCTGTCTCTTGGTGGGCGCCCCTGTCTCTTGGTGGGCGCCCTGTCTCTTGTGGGCGCCCCTGTCTCTTGGTGGGCGCCCCTGTCTCTTGTGGGCGCCCCTGTCTCTTGGTGGGCGCCCTGTCTCTTGTGGGCGCCCCTGTCTCTTGGTGGGCGCCCCTGTCTCTTGGTGGGCGCCCCTGTCTCTTGGTGGGCGCCCCTGTCTCTTGTGGGCGCCCCTGTCTCTTGGTGGGCGCCCTGTCTCTTGGTGGGCGCCCCTGTCTCTTGGTGGGCGCCCCTGTCTCTTGGTGGGCGCCCCTGTCTCTTGTGGGCGCCCCTGTCTCTTGGTGGGCGCCCCTGTCTCTTGGTGGGCGCCCCTGTCTCTTGGTGGGCGCCCCTGTCTCTTGGTGGGCGCCCTGTCTCTTGGTGGGCGCCCCTGTCTCTTGGTGGGCGCCCTGTCTCTTGGTGGGCGCCCTGTCTCTTGGTGGGCGCCCCTGTCTCTTGGTGGGCGCCCCTGTCTCTTGGTGGGCGCCCCTGTCTCTTGGTGGGCGCCCCTGTCTCTTGGTGGGCGCCCTGTCTCTTGGTGGGCGCCCCTGTCTCTTGGTGGGCGCCCTGTCTCTTGGTGGGCGCCCCTGTCTCTTGGTGGGCGCCCCTGTCTCTTGGTGGGCGCCCCTGTCTCTTGGTGGGCGCCCCTGTCTCTTGGTGGGCGCCCCTGTCTCTTGTGGGCGCCCCTGTCTCTTGGTGGGCGCCCCTGTCTCTTGGTGGGCGCCCCTGTCTCTTGGTGGGCGCCCCTGTCTCTTGGTGGGCGCCCCTGTCTCTTGGTGGGCGCCCCTGTCTCTTGGTGGGCGCCCCTGTCTCTTGGTGGGCGCCCCTGTCTCTTGGTGGGCGCCCCTGTCTCTTGGTGGGCGCCCTGTCTCTTGTGGGCGCCCCTGTCTCTTGGTGGGCGCCCCTGTCTCTTGTGGGCGCCCCTGTCTCTTGGTGGGCGCCCCTGTCTCTTGGTGGGCGCCCCTGTCTCTTGGTGGGCGCCCCTGTCTCTTGGTGGGCGCCCCTGTCTCTTGGTGGGCGCCCCTGTCTCTTGGTGGGCGCCCCTGTCTCTTGGTGGGCGCCCCTGTCTCTTGGTGGGCGCCCTGTCTCTTGGTGGGCGCCCCTGTCTCTTGGTGGGCGCCCCTGTCTCTTGGTGGGCGCCCCTGTCTCTTGGTGGGCGCCCCTGTCTCTTGGTGGGCGCCCCTGTCTCTTGGTGGGCGCCCCTGTCTCTTGGTGGGCGCCCCTGTCTCTTGTGGGCGCCCCTGTCTCTTGGTGGGCGCCCCTGTCTCTTGGTGGGCGCCCCTGTCTCTTGGTGGGCGCCCCTGTCTCTTGGTGGGCGCCCCTGTCTCTTGGTGGGCGCCCCTGTCTCTTGGTGGGCGCCCCTGTCTCTTGGTGGGCGCCCTGTCTCTTGGTGGGCGCCCCTGTCTCTTGGTGGGCGCCCCTGTCTCTTGGTGGGCGCCCCTGTCTCTTGGTGGGCGCCCCTGTCTCTTGGTGGGCGCCCCTGTCTCTTGGTGGGCGCCCCTGTCTCTTGGTGGGCGCCCCTGTCTCTTGGTGGGCGCCCCTGTCTCTTGGTGGGCGCCCCTGTCTCTTGGTGGCGCCCCTGTCTCTTGGTGGGCGCCCCTGTCTCTTGGTGGGCGCCCCTGTCTCTTGGTGGGCGCCCCTGTCTCTTGGTGGGCGCCCCTGTCTCTTGGTGGGCGCCCCTGTCTCTTGGTGGGCGCCCCTGTCTCTTGGTGGGCGCCCCTGTCTCTTGGTGGGCGCCCCTGTCTCTTGGTGGGCGCCCCTGTCTCTTGGTGGGCGCCCCTGTCTCTTGGTGGGCGCCCCTGTCTCTTGGTGGGCGCCCCTGTCTCTTGGTGGGCGCCCCTGTCTCTTGGTGGGCGCCCCTGTCTCTTGGTGGGCGCCCCTGTCTCTTGGTGGGCGCCCTGTCTCTTGGTGGGCGCCCCTGTCTCTTGGTGGGCGCCCCTGTCTCTTGGTGGGCGCCCCTGTCTCTTGGTGGGCGCCCCTGTCTCTTGGTGGGCGCCCCTGTCTCTTGGTGGGCGCCCCTGTCTCTTGGTGGGCGCCCCTGTCTCTTGTGGGCGCCCCTGTCTCTTGGTGGGCGCCCCTGTCTCTTGTGGGCGCCCCTGTCTCTTGGTGGGCGCCCCTGTCTCTTGGTGGGCGCCCCTGTCTCTTGGTGGGCGCCCCTGTCTCTTGGTGGGCGCCCCTGTCTCTTGGTGGGCGCCCCTGTCTCTTGGTGGGCGCCCCTGTCTCTTGGTGCGCCCCTGTCTCTTGGTGGGCGCCCCTGTCTCTTGGTGGGCGCCCCTGTCTCTTGTGGGCGCCCCTGTCTCTTGGTGGGCGCCCCTGTCTCTTGTGGGCGCCCCTGTCTCTTGGTGGGCGCCCCTGTCTCTTGTGGGCGCCCCTGTCTCTTGGTGGGCGCCCCTGTCTCTTGGTGGGCGCCCCTGTCTCTTGGTGGGCGCCCCTGTCTCTTGGTGGGCGCCCCTGTCTCTTGGTGGGCGCCCCTGTCTCTTGGTGGGCGCCCCTGTCTCTTGTGGGCGCCCCTGTCTCTTGGTGGGCGCCCCTGTCTCTTGGTGGGCGCCCCTGTCTCTTGGTGGGCGCCCCTGTCTCTTGGTGGGCGCCCCTGTCTCTTGGTGGGCGCCCCTGTCTCTTGGTGGGCGCCCCTGTCTCTTGGTGGGCGCCCCTGTCTCTTGGTGGGCGCCCCTGTCTCTTGGTGGGCGCCCCTGTCTCTTGGTGGGCGCCCCTGTCTCTTGGTGGGCGCCCCTGTCTCTTGGTGGGCGCCCCTGTCTCTTGTGGGCGCCCCTGTCTCTTGGTGGGCGCCCTGTCTCTTGGTGGGCGCCCCTGTCTCTTGGTGGGCGCCCTGTCTCTTGGTGGGCGCCCCTGTCTCTTGGTGGCGCCCCTGTCTCTTGGTGGGCGCCCCTGTCTCTTGGTGGGCGCCCTGTCTCTTGGTGGGCGCCCCTGTCTCTTGTGGGCGCCCCTGTCTCTTGGTGGGCGCCCCTGTCTCTTGTGGGCGCCCCTGTCTCTTGGTGGGCGCCCCTGTCTCTTGGTGGGCGCCCCTGTCTCTTGGTGGGCGCCCCTGTCTCTTGGTGGGCGCCCTGTCTCTTGGTGGGCGCCCCTGTCTCTTGGTGGGCGCCCCTGTCTCTTGGTGGGCGCCCCTGTCTCTTGGTGGGCGCCCCTGTCTCTTGGTGGGCGCCCCTGTCTCTTGTGGGCGCCCCTGTCTCTTGGTGGGCGCCCCTGTCTCTTGTGGGCGCCCCTGTCTCTTGGTGGGCGCCCCTGTCTCTTGTGGGCGCCCCTGTCTCTTGGTGGGCGCCCCTGTCTCTTGGTGGGCGCCCTGTCTCTTGGTGGGCGCCCCTGTCTCTTGTGGGCGCCCCTGTCTCTTGGTGGGCGCCCCTGTCTCTTGGTGGGCGCCCCTGTCTCTTGGTGGGCGCCCCTGTCTCTTGGTGGGCGCCCCTGTCTCTTGTGGGCGCCCCTGTCTCTTGGTGGGCGCCCCTGTCTCTTGGTGGGCGCCCTGTCTCTTGGTGGGCGCCCCTGTCTCTTGGTGGGCGCCCCTGTCTCTTGGTGGGCGCCCCTGTCTCTTGGTGGGCGCCCCTGTCTCTTGGTGGGCGCCCCTGTCTCTTGGTGGGCGCCCCTGTCTCTTGGTGGGCGCCCCTGTCTCTTGTGGGCGCCCCTGTCTCTTGGTGGGCGCCCCTGTCTCTTGGTGGGCGCCCTGTCTCTTGGTGGGCGCCCCTGTCTCTTGGTGGGCGCCCCTGTCTCTTGGTGGGCGCCCCTGTCTCTTGGTGGGCGCCCCTGTCTCTTGGTGGGCGCCCCTGTCTCTTGGTGGGCGCCCCTGTCTCTTGGTGGGCGCCCTGTCTCTTGGTGGGCGCCCCTGTCTCTTGGTGGGCGCCCCTGTCTCTTGGTGGGCGCCCCTGTCTCTTGTGGGCGCCCCTGTCTCTTGGTGGGCGCCCTGTCTCTTGTGGGCGCCCCTGTCTCTTGGTGGGCGCCCCTGTCTCTTGGTGGGCGCCCCTGTCTCTTGGTGGGCGCCCCTGTCTCTTGTGGGCGCCCCTGTCTCTTGTGGGCGCCCCTGTCTCTTGGTGGGCGCCCCTGTCTCTTGGTGGGCGCCCCTGTCTCTTGGTGGGCGCCCCTGTCTCTTGGTGGGCGCCCCTGTCTCTTGGTGGGCGCCCCTGTCTCTTGTGGGCGCCCCTGTCTCTTGGTGGGCGCCCCTGTCTCTTGTGGGCGCCCCTGTCTCTTGGTGGGCGCCCCTGTCTCTTGTGGGCGCCCCTGTCTCTTGGTGGGCGCCCCTGTCTCTTGTGGGCGCCCCTGTCTCTTGTGGGCGCCCCTGTCTCTTGTGGGCGCCCCTGTCTCTTGGTGGGCGCCCCTGTCTCTTGGTGGGCGCCCCTGTCTCTTGTGGGCGCCCCTGTCTCTTGGTGGGCGCCCCTGTCTCTTGGTGGGCGCCCCTGTCTCTTGGTGGGCGCCCCTGTCTCTTGTGGGCGCCCCTGTCTCTTGGTGGGCGCCCCTGTCTCTTGTGGGCGCCCCTGTCTCTTGGTGGGCGCCCCTGTCTCTTGGTGGGCGCCCCTGTCTCTTGGTGGGCGCCCCTGTCTCTTGGTGGGCGCCCCTGTCTCTTGGTGGGCGCCCTGTCTCTTGTGGGCGCCCCTGTCTCTTGGTGGGCGCCCCTGTCTCTTGGTGGGCGCCCCTGTCTCTTGGTGGGCGCCCCTGTCTCTTGGTGGGCGCCCCTGTCTCTTGGTGGGCGCCCCTGTCTCTTGTGGGCGCCCCTGTCTCTTGGTGGGCGCCCCTGTCTCTTGGTGGGCGCCCCTGTCTCTTGTGGGCGCCCCTGTCTCTTGGTGGGCGCCCCTGTCTCTTGGTGGGGCCCCTGTCTCTTGTGGGCGCCCCTGTCTCTTGGTGGGCGCCCCTGTCTCTTGTGGGCGCCCCTGTCTCTTGGTGGGCGCCCCTGTCTCTTGGTGGGCGCCCCTGTCTCTTGGTGGGCGCCCCTGTCTCTTGTGGGCGCCCTGTCTCTTGTGGGCGCCCCTGTCTCTTGGTGGGCGCCCCTGTCTCTTGGTGGGCGCCCCTGTCTCTTGGTGGGCGCCCCTGTCTCTTGTGGGCGCCCCTGTCTCTTGGTGGGCGCCCCTGTCTCTTGGTGGGCGCCCCTGTCTCTTGGTGGGCGCCCCTGTCTCTTGGTGGGCGCCCCTGTCTCTTGGTGGGCGCCCCTGTCTCTTGGTGGGCGCCCCTGTCTCTTGTGGGCGCCCCTGTCTCTTGGTGGGCGCCCCTGTCTCTTGGTGGGCGCCCCTGTCTCTTGGTGGGCGCCCCTGTCTCTTGGTGGGCGCCCCTGTCTCTTGGTGGGCGCCCCTGTCTCTTGGTGGCGCCCCTGTCTCTTGGTGGGCGCCCTGTCTCTTGGTGGGCCCCTGTCTCTTGGTGGGCGCCCCTGTCTCTTGGTGGGCGCCCCTGTCTCTTGGTGGGCGCCCCTGTCTCTTGGTGGGCGCCCCTGTCTCTTGGTGGCGCCCCTGTCTCTTGTGGGCGCCCCTGTCTCTTGGTGGGCGCCCCTGTCTCTTGTGGGCGCCCCTGTCTCTTGGTGGGCGCCCCTGTCTCTTGGTGGGCGCCCCTGTCTCTTGGTGGGCGCCCCTGTCTCTTGGTGGGCGCCCCTGTCTCTTGGGCGCCCCTGTCTCTTGTGGGCGCCCCTGTCTCTTGGTGGGCGCCCCTGTCTCTTGTGGGCGCCCCTGTCTCTTGGTGGGCGCCCCTGTCTCTTGTGGGCGCCCCTGTCTCTTGGTGGGCGCCCCTGTCTCTTGGTGGGCGCCCCTGTCTCTTGGTGGGCGCCCCTGTCTCTTGGTGGGCGCCCTGTCTCTTGGTGGGCGCCCCTGTCTCTTGGTGGGCGCCCCTGTCTCTTGTGGGCGCCCCTGTCTCTTGGTGGGCGCCCCTGTCTCTTGTGGGCGCCCCTGTCTCTTGGTGGGCGCCCCTGTCTCTTTGTGGGCGCCCCTGTCTCTTGGGCGCCCCTGTCTCTTGGTGGGCGCCCCTGTCTCTTGGTGGGCGCCCCTGTCTCTTGGTGGGCGCCCCTGTCTCTTGGTGGGCGCCCCTGTCTCTTGGTGGGCGCCCCTGTCTCTTTGTGGGCGCCCCTGTCTCTTGGTGGGCGCCCCTGTCTCTTGGTGGGCGCCCCTGTCTCTTGGTGGGCGCCCCTGTCTCTTGTGGGCGCCCCTGTCTCTTGGTGGGCGCCCCTGTCTCTTGGTGGGCGCCCCTGTCTCTTGGTGGGCGCCCCTGTCTCTTGGTGGGCGCCCCTGTCTCTTGGTGGGCGCCCCTGTCTCTTGGTGGGCGCCCTGTCTCTTGGTGGGCGCCCCTGTCTCTTGGTGGGCGCCCTGTCTCTTGGTGGGCGCCCCTGTCTCTTGGTGGGCGCCCCTGTCTCTTGGTGGGCGCCCCTGTCTCTTGGTGGGCGCCCCTGTCTCTTGGTGGGCGCCCTGTCTCTTGGTGGGCGCCCCTGTCTCTTGGTGGGCGCCCTGTCTCTTGGTGGGCGCCCCTGTCTCTTGGTGGGCGCCCCTGTCTCTTGGTGGGCGCCCTGTCTCTTGTGGGCGCCCCTGTCTCTTGGTGGGCGCCCCTGTCTCTTGGTGGGCGCCCCTGTCTCTTGTGGGCGCCCTGTCTCTTGGTGGGCGCCCCTGTCTCTTGTGGGGCCTGCCTCTTGTGTGGGCGCCCTGTCTCTTGGTGGCGCCCTGTCTCTTGGTGGGCGCCCCTGTCTCTTGGTGGGCGCCCCTGTCTCTTGGTGGGCGCCCCTGTCTCTTGTGGGCCCCCTGTCTCTTGGTGGGCGCCCCTGTCTCTTGGTGGGCGCCCCTGTCTCTTGGTGGCGCCCCTGTCTCTTGGTGGGCGCCCCTGTCTCTTGGTGGCGCGCCCTGTCTTGGTGGGCGCCCCTGTCTCTTGGTGGGCGCCCTGTCTCTTGGTGGGCGCCCCTGTCTCTTGGTGGGCGCCCCTGTCTCTTGTGGGCGCCCCTGTCTCTTGGGGGCGCCCTGTCTCTTGGTGGGCGCCCTGTCTCTTGGTGGGCGCCCCTGTCTCTTGTGGGCGCCCTGTCTCTTGTGGGCGCCCCTGTCTCTTGGTGGGCGCCCCTGTCTCTTGGTGGCGCCCTGTCTCTTGGTGGCGCCCCTGTCTCTTGGTGGGCGCCCCTGTCTCTTGGTGGGCGCCCTGTCTCTTGGGCGCCCCTGTCTCTTGGTGGGCGCCCCTGTCTCTTGGTGGGCGCCCCTGTCTCTTGGTGGGCGCCCCTGTCTCTTGGGGGCGCCCTGTCTCTTGGTGGGCGCCCCTGTCTCTTGGTGGGCGCCCCTGTCTCTTGTGGGCGCCCTGTCTCTTGGTGGGCGCCCCTGTCTCTTGTGGGCGCCCTGTCTCTTGTGGGCCCCCTGTCTCTTGTGGCGCCCCTGTCTCTTGGTGGGCGCCCCTGTCTCTTTGTGGGCGCCCCTGTCTCTTGGTGGCGCCCCTGTCTCTTGGTGGGCGCCCCTGTCTCTTTGTGGGCGCCCCTGTCTCTTGTGGGCGCCCCTGTCTCTTGTGGGCGCCCTGTCTCTTGGTGGGCGCCCCTGTCTCTTGGTGGCGCCCCTGTCTCTTGGTGGGCGCCCCTGTCTCTTGTGGCGCCCTGTCTCTTGGTGGGGCCCTGTCTCTTGTGTGGGCCCCCTGTCTCTTGTGGGCGCCCCTGTCTCTTGGTGGGCGCCCCTGTCTCTTGGTGGCGCCCCTGTCTCTTGGTGGGCGCCCCTGTCTCTTGGTGGGCGCCCCTGTCTCTTGGTGGGCGCCCTGTCTCTTGTGGGCGCCCCTGTCTCTTGGTGGGCGCCCCTGTCTCTTGGTGGGCGCCCTGTCTCTTGTGGCGCGCCCCTGTCTCTTGTGGCGCGCCCTGTCTCTTGGTGGGCGCCCCTGTCTCTTTGTGGCGCCCCTGTCTCTTGGTGGGCGCCCCTGTCTCTTGGTGGGGCCCCTGTCTCTTGTGGGCGCCCTGTCTCTTGGTGGGCGCCCCTGTCTCTTGGTGGGCGCCCCTGTCTCTTGGTGGGCGCCTCCTGTCTCTTGTGTGGGCGCCCCTGTCTCTTGTGGGCGCCCTGTCTCTTGGTGGGCGCCACTGTCTCTTGTGGGCGCCCTGTCTCTGGTGTGGCGCCCCTGTCTCTTGGTGGCGCGCCCTGTCTCTTGGTGGGCGCCCCTGTCTCTTGTGGGCGCCCCTGTCTCTTGGTGGCGGCCCCTGTCTCTTGGTGGGCGCCCCTTGTCTCTTGGTGGGCGCCCCTGTCTCTTGGTGGGGCCCCCTGTCTCTTGGTGGCGCGCCCCTGTCTCTTGGTGGCGTCCCTGTCTCTTGTGGCGGCCCCTGTCTCTTGGTGGGCGCCCTGTCTCTTGGGGGCGCCCCTGTCTCTTGGTGGGCGCCCCTGTCTCTTGTGGCGCCCCTGTCTCTTGTGGGCGCCCTGTCTCTTGTGGGCGCCCTGTCTCTTGTGTGGCGCCCCTGTCTCTTGGTGGCGGCCCCTGTCTCTTTGTGGCGCCCCTGTCTCTTGGTGGGCGCCCCTGT
>NIVC01001745.1:0-132825 GCA_002269645.1 Macrostomum lignano | reverse complement strand
AGTCTCCTGCCAGGTTTAGCATGTAAAATCATACCTCACTTGCCTGAGTCGAGTGCCTTCACCTGTAGTCTGTAGATGAATTAAAAGTAATCGTTAATATTCATGTACATGTACATGCATCTTCGGTCATTCTGCTGTTGAGTTGACACTATACATGTAACTTTAAGCCATTTGCCAGTCTACTCTAAATCTTGTAGTGTATGACTTCGAGGAAAAATTCAAATTAAAGCAGCTCCATTCCTCTGCATACTCAATTATTTTCAAGCTTAATTGATTTATTCTTGTTTAAAAGACACGAGCTTTTCATGTAGATTGCACAGCACATTCTCTTGTTCAAAGAATGGAGAAGTACATCCGCGAACATTGCGAAAATGCGCCTGACGTCACTTGGCCAGCAGTCGCCTTGCCAGACTTCTATAGTCGATAAATAATTCGCTATCATCTTGTCCTACTGCTGCTTCTTTTCTCTCACCGCTGCTTGTAGCACTTGCTGGCTTGGCCATGAGCAGCAGCTCGTCCACCTCGGCTGGCGACAGCGGCTCCCCCATGCTGGTGAGCAGTGCTCGCAGCCGCGTAGCCGCCAGCCGGCCAGTTAGCCGACGATCCAAAGCCCTGAAGCCTCTTCGAGTTCCGTTGCGGGACGGCGCCCGGACGACGATGACGACGCCGACGATGAGTGCAGACGTCGGGAAACAGCATCGCAAAAATCGTCACAGGTGATCGCAGAGGGACTGCCGCTGCCATGCAGGCCTGCGGCCAGTTCCTATGGAAATTCAGGGTGCTTGATATGGTGCAGGTATCACACCTCTGTGTAGAAGCTCTTTTGAATTTGTGGAGCTCTACTCGTCGAGTTCCCTGTCTCTACTCCCCGAATCCCCTCTCTCTACTCCCCGAATTCCATCCCTCTACTACCCGAATTCCCTCCGTCTACTCCCCCAATTTCCCCTCTCTACTCCCCGAATTCCCTCTCTCTACTCCCCGAATTCCCTCTCTCTACTCCCCGAATTCCTTCTCTCTACTCCCCGAATTCCCTCTCTCTACTCCCCGAATTCCCTCTCTCTACTCCCCGAATTCCCTCTCTCTACTCCCCGAATTCCCTCTCTCTACTCCCCGAATTCCCTCTCTCTAATCCTAGAATTCTCTCTCTCTACTCCCCAATTCCCTCTCTCTACTCCCCGAGTTCCCTCCCTCCACTCCCCCAATTCCCTCTCTCTACTCCCCGAATTCCATCCCTCTACTACCCGAATTCCCTCCGTCTACTCCCCCAATTTCCCCTCTCTACTCCCCGAATTCCGTCTCTCTACTCCCCGAATTTCCTCTCTCTACTCCCCGAATTCCCTCTCCTAATCTAGAATTCTCTCTCTCTACTCCCCAATTTCCTCTCTCTACTCCCGAGTTCCCTTCCTCCACTCCCCAATTCCTTCCTTCTCTCTACTCCCGAATTCCCTCTCTCTACTCCCCGAATTCCCTCTCTCTACTCCCCGAATTCCCTCTCTCTACTCCCCGAATTCCCTCTCTCTAATCCTATAATTCTCTCTCTCTCTACTCCCCAATTCCCTCTCTCTACTCCCCGAGTTCCCTCCCTCCACTCCCCCAATTCCTTCTCTCTACTCCCCGAATTCCCTCTCTCTACTCCCCGAATTCCCTCTCTCTACTCCCCGAATTCCTCTCTCTAATCCTATAATTCTCTCTCTCTCTACTCCCCAATTCCCTCTCTCTACTCCCGAGTTCCCTCCCTCCACTCCCCCAATTCCATCCCTCTACTACCCGAATTCCCTCCGTCTACTCCCCCAATTTCCCCTCTCTACTCCCCGAATTCCCTTTCTCTACTCCCCGAATTCCCTCTCTCTACTCCCCGAATTCCCTCTCTCTACTCCCGAATTCCTTCTCTCTACTCCCCGAATTCCCTCTCTCTACTCCCCGAATTCCCTCTCTCCACTTCCCGAATTCCCTCTCTCTACTCCCGAATTCCCTCTCTCTACTCCCCGAATTCCCTCTCTCTACTCCCCGAATTCCCTCTCTCTAATCCTATAATTCTCTCTCTCTCTACTCCCCAATTCCTCTCTCTACTCCCCGAGTTCCCTCCCTCCACTCCCCCAATTCCATCCCTCTACTACCCGAATTCCCTCCGTCTACTCCCCCAATTTCCCCTCTCTACTCCCCGAATTCCCTCTCTCTAATCCTAGAATTCTCTCTCTCTCTACTCCCCAATTCCCTCTCTCTACTCCCTGAGTTCCCTCCCTCCACTCCCCCAATTCCATCCCTCTACTACCCGAATTCCCTCCGTCTACTCCCCCAATTTCCCCTCTCTACTCCCCGAATTCCCTCTCTCTAATCCTAGAATTCCCTCTCTCTAATCCTAGAATTCTCTCTCTTTAATCCCTAAATTCCCCTTCTCTACTTTCTCTAGTCCCCGAATTCACTCTCTCTCCAATGTTCGAATTCACTCACTCGAACCTCTGCATCTGACGGATTCTGGCCAATCATTCTGATGAGGCGGCCCAGACTCTCCGCTGGCAGCTGACCAGCTCCATCTTTGTCCAGCATTGCGAACGCCTCCCGACACTCGGCCAGCTGCTGAGAGCTCAGAACGGACTCAGACATGATCAGTTTTAGAGTAGATAAACTCTTGTCTCGCTTTTCCCCAAGGGAAGAGAGCTGTCTTGCAACCTCTTAAACTCTCTCCAGACAAATGAAATTATGAAACTTACACTTGCGCGTGCTTCTTTATCCGCGCTGGGCGATCGACACAGTTTCCATAGCAACCAATTACAGGTGTAGAGGCCGGAATGTGCATGCACAGTATAGGAAGTGTACACACGCGGACAAGTACCAGTTTTAAGTATTGCAGACTGCGCCGCTGGAGTGTAGGCGCGGTGTGGATTATAGACAGCTTGGGAAAGAATTTTCTATGCTGGAGGGAAGGAAGCTTGATACACGTATACACCCCTCCCCAGTGCAATAGCTTCATCAATTATTCCAATTGAGTCTGCACTCCCCATCCAAGAGTGGATGCATTTTTGCAGCGCAGTGACTTTCTGAGTAGTTTGTGACGCTAATTGCTAGTTAATCAAAAATAGAAGGGCTCTTATGAAACAGATTTATACAGTTTTCCTGCAGTGACGCGATCTATGAGCAGTCCATGAGCAATGGATCAAATGAGTGATTGTCTATGACGAATGGATCAAATGAGCGATTGTCTATGAGCAATTAATCAAACGAGTGATTGTCTATGAGCAATTGATCAAATGAGCGATTGTCTATGAGCAATGAATCAAATGAGCGATTGTCTATGAGCAGTAGATCAAATGAGCGATTGTATGAGCAATAAATCAAATGAGCGATTCTCTATGAGCAATGGATCAAATGAGCGATTGTATGAGCAATGAATCAAATGAGCGATTGTCTATGAGCAACGAATCAAATGAGCGATTGTCTATGAGCAGTAGATCAAATGAGCGATTGTCTATGAGCACTGAATCAAATGAGCGATTGTCTATGAGCACTGAATCAAATGAGCGATTGTCTATGAGCAATTAATCAAACGAGTGATTGTCTATGAGCAATTGATCAAATGAGCGATTGTCTATGAGCAATGAATCAAATGAGCGATTGTCTATGAGCAGTAGATCAAATGAGCGATTGTATGAGCAATGAATCAAATGAGCGATTGTCTATGAGCAATGATCAAATGAGCGATTGTATGAGCAATGAATCAAATGAGCGATTGTCTATGAGCACGAATCAAATGAGCGATTGTCTATGAGCAGTAGATCAAATGAGCGATTGTCTATGAGCACTGAATCAAATGAGCGATTGTCTATGAGCACTGAATCAAATGAGCGATTGTCTATGAGCACTGAATCAAATGAGCGATTGTCTATGAGCACTGAATCAAATGAGCGATTGTCTATGAGCAATGAATCAAATGAGCGATTGTCTATGAGCAATGGATCAAATGAACGATTCTCTATGAGGAATGGATCAAATGAGCGATTGTCTATGAGGAATGGATCAAATGAGCGATTGTCTATGAGCAATGAATCAAATGAGCGATTGTCTATGAGCAATGATCAAATGAGCGATTGTCTATGAGCAATGAATCAAATGAGTGATTGTCTATGACAATGGATCAAATGAGCGATTGTCTATGAGCAATGAATCAAACGAGTGATTGTCTATGAGCAATGATCAAATGAGCGATTGTCTATGAGCAATGAATCAAATGAGCGATTGTATATGAGCAATGAATCAAATGAGCGATTGTATATGAGCAATGAATCAAATGAGCGATTGTATATGAGCAATGAATCAAATGAGCGATTGTCTATGAGCAATGAATCAAATGAGCGATTGTCTATGAGCAATGAATCAAATGAGCGATTGTCTATGAGCAATGAATCAAATGAGTGATTGTCTATGAGGAATGGATCAAATGAGCGATTGTCTATGAGCAATGAATCAAATGAGCGATTGTCTATGAGCAATGAATCAAATGAGCGATTGTCTATGAGGAATGGATCAAATGAGCGATTGTCTAGAAGCAATGAATCAAATAAGCGATTGTCTATGAGCAATGAATCAAACGAGTGATTGTCTATTAGCAATGAATCAAATGAGTGATTGTCTATGACGAATGGATCAAATGAGCGATTGTCTATGAGCAATGAATCAAACGAGTGATTGTCTATGAGCAATGGATCAAATGAGCGATTGTCTATGAGCAATGAGTCAAATGAGCGATTGTATATGAGCAATGAATCAAATGAGCGATTGTATATGAGCAATGAATCAAATGAGCGATTGTATATGAGCAATGAATCAAATGAGCGATTGTATATGAGCAATGAATCAAATGAGCGATTGTATATGAGCAATGAATCAAATGAGCGATTGTCTATGAGCACTGAATCAAATGAGCGATTGTCTATGAGCAATGAATCAAATGAGCGATTGTCTATGAGGAATGGATCAAATGAGCGATTGTCTATGAGCAATGAATAAAATGAGCGATTGTCTATGATCAATGAATCAAATGAGCGATTGTCTATGAGCAATGAGTCAAATGAACGATTGTATATGAGCAATGAATCAAATGAGGGATTGTATATGAGCAATGAATCAAATGAGCGATTGTCTATGAGCAATGAGTCAAATGAGCGATTGTATATGAGCAATGAATCAAATGAGGGATTGTATATGAGCAATGAATCAAATGAGCGATTGTATATGAGCAATGAATCAAATGAGCGATTGTATATGAGCAATGAGTCAAATGAGGGATTGTATATGAGCAATGAATCAAATGAGCGATTGTATATGAGCAATGAATCAAATGAGCGATTGTATATGAGCAATGAATCAAATGAGCGATTGTATATGAGCAATGAATCAAATGAGCGCATGTCATTTGTACTAAGTAGAGCAAGCAGCAAACTGACACAATCCACTCCATATGTCTTCATACGTGCGTACAATACGGCAAGCGGACCTTTCCCGCGCCCTCACTGTTAAATTGGAGAATTCAATAATGGATTTTCATTATTGCACTGGGCAGCTATGGCGCTCGGCTCTGCTTCATAGTGGTGTCAAACTTTGACGGCTGGACTGTTTGGGGCTGATCAGAGGCTCTTCTTCTGGATTGGGGGCTGGGGAGTGGTGAGGGCTGCTCACGACGGCTCAGCAGCAGACGAGCTGCAACAATAGGAGTGTTTACCCCCTTTCTGGTGCTTTAGCAGCGCAGACCAGCAGCAGTGCAGTAAGCATTACAGCTGTGAGTTTGGCAATTTCTAGCGGCGGTAAGTGGAACTGTGATGGCCGACACGTTACAGGCTCAAGAAAGATTAGGTTCGCTAGATTTAGCTAACAGTTTGCTCCCTACTCCAACTGGACAATGCTTGAGGAAAGCAAGGACTTATCGTTAGTGATGCTCAGCGAATGTTCAATATTGCATCAAAAAATACTTGGGAGAGAAGAATTTTATTTTGCTTGCCAGCCGGATGGCAGTTGATTCAAATGCAAATTAGCTGTTTAAATCGACGCGCCGCGGCCCGATCAAATTTCAGGGCGCTTTTTTCTCTTGCCAAACTTTTTATTGGCTGCCAAAATCGTTGGAGGCAGGGAATTCTTTGGCAAGCCCCGAAACTGCTGTGCGGTCCGCCCCCCCCCTCCCAAAGCTTGGCAGGGGATATTGGCGCGGAACTCCAGTGCACTGAAAACAATCTAGGCGAAGTTTCTGCGCGACCCTAGGACGAGTTAAGCTACTCTCGCATGTACAGTCAGGAATCGAACCGGCCAGTGGCGAGCTGGGCCGCCCTGCGCGGCGTGTTCATGCACCTGAACAGGTTCGCTCAGCACACCAGCATGCATGGCGTTGCGCATCTATTTAGAGCCGACAGCTACGTTAGGCGAGCATTCTGGTTGCTGCTCACCTGTCTCACCAGCATGGCCGGATGCTATCACGTCTACCTGACTGTGCACCAGTTCAGCCTGACTCCAGTAAGCACGCTCATTCTTAACGAAGGAGTCGACACCATATTCCCGGACGTGACCATCTGCAATCTGCGCCCGATGCCGCAGTACCTGCTGAACCACGATAGTCCGGCTAGACGGCAGTTGGAGTCCAACATGCTTGACCTGATGGTGGCTCTTAGGCGAGTCTACGCCAAAGGTGGCGACATATTCGGCACGCAGAAGTACTTTCACTGGTACAATCTATTGCAGCACTACTGGGCGTCAATGGACACGGCCCATCTGGGCCACAACCTGAGCTTGTCGATGGTGGCCTGCTTCTACAAGAAGGCCCCGTGCAGACCAGCGGATTTCAAGCTGGTGCAGAACTCGCACTATTGGAATTGCTGGTCATTCCGACCCAAGGATCGAAGCGTGCAAGGCACCGGGCCCAATGACGGCCTGAATATAATCCTGTATACCAGCACAATGCCACTGGATAACTCCAGCCAGTCGGATCACGTGGTAGAATATCCGCCGCCAAAGCATCGCTCGACGTTAAGACAATTGGACACGGTGTTCGGCAAGGCCGGCATGCAAGTGTCCAGCGGCGTCAGGCTGCTCGTGCACGAACCTGGCACGTATCCGCACGTGTACTGGGAGGGCGCCGACGTTGGCAACGGTTGGAGCGCCGACTTTCGCTTCAAGATGAAGCGAAACGTCTACGTAAACAGAACGGGACATAACTGTGTTGAAAACTACGGCCACACCGACTATTGGGCGTCGGAGGCCGAGGCAATACAGCGGTTTCGCAAGCGAGGCCAGGACTGCGTGGTCAGGAAGTGGCAGGAGCACCTCATGCGCAAGTGCCACTGTCAATCGACGTTCCTTCCGACGCAGGACCGCTCGGCTCTCTGCCATTACCTGCGAGCTGCTGGCGTTTCTGCGCAGAACATCTCCGCATCTTTCGGGGCCTACAAGTTTCAACAGCTGAAAAGCTTCAACGATGTTGAAAATCAAGTTCGCACGGAGCTTTATGATCAGTTTGCGTCTGAGTGCGGCACTGTTCAGGCCTGCGAGCAGAGCAGTTACACATACTCGATCGCGTCCGTTCCTTGGCCTGCGCACACCGACCTGGAGGCCTTCATCCACACGTTTGTTAGCCCGAAGTTCCACCGGGCCCGCTACCAGGGCCAGCAGCTGTTGGATCAAATCGTCAGATTTCACCGACACCCGGACGGGTCGCGGGACTTCGAGAAAGGCTGGAGCGTCAGCCACAGATTTGTGAGGCAAAACTTTGTAAAACTACAGGTGTTCGCAGAAGAGTCCAAAAGCACGCTTATTCACGAATCGCCGTCGTATTCGTTTGTTGAGGTTCTGTCTGAGCTAGGCGGAATCGGCGGCCTCTGGGTTGGCATGTCTCTGGTGACATTCGTTGAGCTGTTCGAGTTCCTGGCCATTCTGGGCATCAAGTGCACTCAAGTTGCGTCCAGCTACCTTCACTCGCGCTGGACTCGGCAAGCTGGTCAAATGGCTAACGGAGCTTGTCCGGAAGTGCGAACCACCTGCGAACGCCTGCCTGCACCAGGTCCGCCCAATCACCCGACGAAATTACTTCGGGACCGTGCGTCGTCCTCGAGGAAGCATCCAGCGTAGTTGATGAGGACACCGAACTGGTTGGAATATTTTTATGCCCGGAAGCGTCCAGAAATGAGCACCTCCACGACGGAAATTCATCGAGACTTTCGAGAGGACAGGCAATGCAGCACGTGTCTGTTGTGTGACACCCCTTACAAGTTTTTTTATAGATTTCAAATTCCCTCCGATTCTTCGGGACCCAAACAATAATGAGCATTTAAAAAATTAAATAACTCTACATGTGGATTCTCTTCCAGCCTTATCACAGCTACCTGTCTGATACGAGCGAGAACCGATAGAATTACAATGGCGGGACTACTCGCAATGTAAGTTTTAAAGAGAAAAATTGAAGACTCACATATGCTAAAGAATTGCCGTTGTATGAAGCTCTATTTTTATAACTTCTATATCATGTGACAATGTTCCTTTGGAAGCCGACATTGAGTGCTAATATCTTTATTTAAGTATTTGTTTTATGCTAAAAAGATTCGGTGGATTTCTAGGAAACGTAGAGTCCCGTCTATAGCTACATGTATTTAATTCGTCCTTGATATCTATCTGAACAGCCTAATCTCAACGCAGTGTAGTACCAGTTGTGTGCGAAACAGGGCCATCGGACTACTAATACCCAAGCTGCTGCACGTTACTGTCTCATCTGCTGCTAGAGAATCTTTTTGACCTCATACTGTACCCTCATTCAGTGAGCTGTGAAAATATAAATGTACCCACTGATCGCTGCAATATGAAAGCTCACGTGTGAATGCAAAATAATTCTACATTGCTGGAAGTTATGGTAAAATACTGACATCACTTGTACCTTGTATTTTCTGCTATAAAATAGTAAGTATGGTTAGGAGAATGGGGCGGGACTATATGAATCAAGCATGACGGGTGTTAAACGTAGATGCAGTAATCACGTTTGGGTAGCAACAGCAACGAAAAAGTACGCTTCAAGTCAAAAGGCGTCAAATAAACGCCCAGTGCCTGTTGACTAAGTGGCCTACCAGCTGCAGTCGTCGACGGAGCAACAGGTCGCTGGACAGACCGGCCGGCGTGGTGATAGCGGGCGGTCAGGCAACAGGGCGCGACGCCAACTAATCTTAAAATAGCAGTCACGCAAGTCCAGCGCTTCTGATGACGCCAACCTCACATATGCAGCGCACGCATCAAATGCGCTAAAGAGGCAGGGCACTGGATCCATAAATTTTCCGTCAGAGATTTGTGAAAACCGTATATTGCCGATTATGTAGGGCTAAAACTGGTTTAGATAGCTCTCTGCTAACGCATCACGTAGTACCAATGAATACAGTTAAACTCTGAGGATCAGGGATTATCCGAAAGTCATTCGGATAGTTCAACCGGTTAATAGAACCTAACCTGCAGTCTTGGCTAATCTCTGTAAGTTTCCCCACGCACGGAGCGCTTCAGGTCAGAGATTCTACGCCGCACACAAGCAAAGTTGCTTATGAGTTGAGCTGTGTTTGCCAGTTGAGTTAAAAACTAACCAAACACGCCGCGCCTATAATCCCTGCGGAACTGAGGTTTTTAGCTGGATCTACTGCTGACCTGCGAAGACACTCGGTGCCGTGGCCAAGTGCCGCACTTGTTAGTCCAGCAATTTAGCCTATTTTCCTCTAGCAGCAGCAGAGCACTTGACGCTCTTGTATCGCACATTTGAAAACGCAGCGGTCGTTAAATGAATAAACCAGTTTTTCAAAAGTTACCGAGTTTTAAGTCTGTTGGATTGTAAATCAATTAAAACAAAGTAATCCTTGTTTTTACATTGTTAGACTTTAGACTCCATTTACGAACTCTATATACATCGGGTGCACAATGTCAACTATTTGTTTGTTTCAAGTTTTGTACAGCAGCTAGGGTTCTAATATACTCGTACAGCAGCTTGTGACAGGGATTCATGAAGAAATCGACTAGCCCCAGATGCACCTGACTCACCAAGTCAGGCTCTCGTGTTTTGTTATAATAGTACATGTATATAAAGCAGTTGAGAAGTTGAGTCTGGAAAAGAAGAGCAGGAGACAAGGAACTCGTGAGCTTCATTTCTGCGGCCGCATCACAACTGATTTGCGGCGACTTTGAGTTGAGACGAGCGAAAGCAATTATGACTCCCACAGAGTCCTGACGGGACTTCTGTCTTCAATTATTTACAATACACTGCCCAACTGGAAGCAGATCTGATCTCTTCTGCAAGCAAATTTGACTAGCTAAAGGCTATCGCGGGAGGTGCTGCGCAGTGAACTCATAAGATGCTACAATATATCCATCATATGGCTTATCGACATGCGGTTGAGTCAATTCTGCAAGCAGATCACGCTCCAAATGACGGGGGAACAGATGTCGTGGAATCGCATGTGACAGTTACATGTACAGTTGTACAATGTATGTAAGGAAGAAGAATAGAATGTAGAATTTCTCAAGATATCTCAGTCTACGAGCAACCAATCTCTATCCCTTCTATCTAATCCCTAGCTAATAGTACTGTATGGAAGTTAAACCAGACTGGGTTTTAAAAAAGAAACCGCAGCTTGGTTCGAGCAGCAGTCAATCTGCATACCGGCTCGTATCGATGAATTCAGACAGCAAATCAGACACTGCCTATCACATCCTCTTACATGCTTTTGAAACTTTCTGCGCAACAAATTTAATTCTTGCACCTCGAACGAAACAGAAATTTGCTTCATTTGGAATTCTTTCCGTGCCTCAAGGTAATCAGTTCCTCTACCTCGGCGGACTGGTGCCGGACGTGAGCGACGACCTGGCGAGACGGCGCGGCAAGGCCTATGTCGCTTTTCGATCTGTTCGGGCGGTGCTGCTCTCGGAGGCCCTGTCGGCCAGCGCCAGGTCCCAGCTGTTCCAGGCTGTTGTTGAGATCGCCCTCTTGTACAATGCTGAGACCTGGTCGCTGACCGGGGCGCTCGAGAGGCAGCTCATCGCGGCGCATGCGGCTCTGGTTCGTGCCGCGTTTGGCGCCCGCCACGGCCCTGGCAGCAGCGAGACGACTGACTCCCTGGTACCAGCAATCGCGCCTGACGCTGCCGTCTTTCCTGCTGAGCAAGCGACGTCTGCGCGGCTTGCGGGGCATGTTTATCCGGGTCGAAGCCTTACTGCCCAGAGACGCTGCAGGACGTCCTGCTGTGGACTCCGCAGGGACCTCGCATTCGCGGACAGGGACGAGTGGCTCGCCGTGGATCGAGCGTCTTTTCGATGATGCGCGAGCACCCAGCCATGCAGGCCGGCAGCAGGCGTGAAGCACATCAGAGACCTTGCCACGAAGCGCGCGATTTGACGCCTCCTCTTTTTGGCCACTTTTTTGTGGTCGGCGCGGGGCGTGAGATTATTGTTATTATTATTATTTCTGAGGCGAAATATCTATAAAATACATGTACATCTTATTGAACTTAGGCCCATGATGTGCGAGAAATCCACATGCAAATACGCCTAAGTTGCTCCTTTCGAATGCATTTTTCCAGGAAACTCCGTGCTTTAATAGAAGTGCAGTTGCAACTAGCCTTTCAGTATTGGTGAGTTAGTTTGTGAAATAGATTTTTGGAATATATACATATTTTAACCGGCCGTAAAAGTCCGGAAATTAAAAGTAAATAATAACAAATCCAGTTAAGTCAAACATTTAGCAGACTTTTAAGGTAAATATAGATGAATGATAGTACATTTTGTATTTAAAAAAATGTGTATACGTTTTTATTGTCTATTTCTGAACAAATGTATCTGTTCGACCAGGAAGCGAAGAGTTCAAATTACTTGCGAAGGAGGAATTAAATTGGCAAAATTTAACAAGTCCTGCCCACTGCATCGAGCAATATCAATTACAGTTGTATTTCAGTATTCGATATAGTTTCCTTGAGTAATCGTATACCTTAGTCAGCCAATTTATTCAAGGTTTCGTGGTTAGTTCGATAAAAAGATGGAACTCGATAGAGAAGACCATGAGCTTCGAGACTTAGTTTCTCAAACGCTTGAAAACAAAGGTGTTTTGGGCGATATTCGAGTAAGAAAAAGTTTATTCTTTGCTCGGTTTTTGGTCTTAAATTTTTAGCAATCTTTAACAGTTTGTCGCAATCATTATAAGTGCAATGGCTATATTCGGTATATTAACACTGATACAATGATACTGATAGATCAGTGGCGCAGCCAGGATTTATTTCAGGGGCCTGAGGGGGGCATTCCGAACCCGGAGGAGGGGGTGTAGGGAGGAGGGATTTTTCTCTGGAATTTCAGGGGGATGCGTAATTATTTGTCCAGAATTTTTGTGGAGAGTTAATTTTGGGGGCCCAGGTCCTCCTGCCCCCTCTTGCTGCATCACTGTGATAGATTGGCTCAGCAGAATATTTGCAGTTCTATTCATCTACATTTTTCCGTCGATAGCAGCTCTAATAACTGTAATAAAAGGCCTACTATATTTGTTTTATTCTTGATCAAAAAGACTTATTTAGATTAGGGCCTATAATTGCATACATTCATTGTTTTATTTTTAAGAATTCAATGCATTTACTGGTATACTCAAACAAATATTTACTGACATGTGTTGTGTATGTATACTCTTTTAATTTAGAATTATATTTTTGTAATGTTATCTTAAAATTTTTTGCTATAGATCTAAGAATAAGTTATATATTTATATATCTGGCGGCACAGCACCTCTAGTGGGGGGGGGGGCAGTGGTTGGGTGGTCACTCCCCCTTGCCCCTACCCCTACAATAAAGAAATTTTTCTCATGGTCTTGCACATACTTTAAGAATTTTTTGCTAAAGAGGTGGTCACTCCCTATAAAGGGGTGACTGATAGTCACCTGGGGTTTATAACCCCCTTGCTAGCCCCTGCGTTGCCACTGAATATAATGGTTTTAATGATAGTAATGATAGTAATATATATATGAATAAAGTAATGAATAAATACAGAAAAGAAAAAATGATTTAGTTTAAACTGTTTAGTTTAAAAACATCAAACACATATACTATATATTCTATGACCAGTCTTTATTATAGGCCCAAAAAGTTTTTTTAGATAGGGCCTAGGCATTTGAAAAGAAATTAGTAAGGTATATACTTTTTGTGTTATAAATTTTAGTGGAAATTCTATGCCCATAGCAAAAGTATATCATTATCTATATCCAATATACTAAAAATGAAAATCTTGCTTGTTTGTTTGTTTGTACGCAATCGATTAGAGAAAAAATGGCTGGACCGATTTTCATGAGACTTGCACTGTTCGATCAGAAATTTTCCCGTGACGGTACATGCATTGTGGCTAAGAAATTGCTCAATGCTAAAGGCATTAAATATTCGAAAAACATGCTTTTTTGCAAAGGTCAAGCAAAGTTTTCGACTTGAAATGCATTGTAAGAATGCTAGAGAAAAAACTGACTGGTTGAATTCTGATTCTGAAATAGATTGCATCATAACTGAATTGTAACTCCGACTTGAATTGAAAATGCAGTGTGGAAGCATAGCACCAGACTTGATTTAAATTGCGTAACCATATTGTTATCTGATACTGACTGACTGAGAAACTGATTATGTCATAACTGCTTTGTGTGATTTACTCAATGCTTGGATTTTAAAGTGTTGAATTATATAAGTGCAAAATTTGATGTTATCAAAACGATAAGAGCTAGCCTAGAGGTGAACAAACTGAACTGCTAAATGCAGCGACGATGGTTCGAATTTTCATAGAGTATATTTTTTTAATTAAAGACTTTTTAAAAAGAATTGCGTCATGTAAAATCATAGAAGCGTCATGTAAAAATCATAGAAGCGTCATGTAAAAATCAGAGAAGCGTCATGTAAAAATCAGAGAAGCGTCATATAAAAAATCATAGAAGCATCATCTAAAAATCATAGAAACGTCATGAAAAAATCATAGAAGCGTCATGTAAAAATCATAGAAGCGTCATGTAAAAAATCATAGAAGCGTCATGTAAAAATCATAGAAACGTCATGAAAAAATCATAGAAGCGTCATATAAAAACCATAGAAGCGCCATGTAAAAATCATAAAAGCGTCATGTAAACAATCATAGAAGCGTCATGTAAACAATCATAGAAGCGTCATGTAAAAAATCATAAAAGCGTCATGTAAAAAATCATAGAAGCGTCATGTAAACAATCATAGAAGCGTCATATAAAAATCATAGAAGCGTCATGTAAAAAAATCATAGAAGCGTCATTTAAAAAAGCATAGAAGCGTCATGTAAAAAATTATAGAAGCGTCATGTAAAAATCGGAGAAGCGTCATGTAAAAATTATAGAAGTGTAATGTAAAAAATCATAGAAGCGTCATGTAAACAATCATAGAAGCGTCATGAAAAAAAATAGAAGCGTCATGTAAAAATCATAGAAGCGTCATGTAAAAATCATACAAGCGTCATGCAAGCCATAATAGAAGCGTCATGTAAAAATCATAGAAGCGTCATGCAAACAATCATAGAAGCGTCATGTAAAAATCATAGAAGCGTCATATAAAAATCATAGAAGCGTCATGTAAACAATCATAGAAGCGTCATGTAAAAATCATAGAAGCGTCATGTAAACAATCATAAAAGCCTCATGCAAACAATCATAGAAGCGTCATGCAAAAATCATAGAACCGTTATATAAACAATTATCGAAGCGTCATGCAAACAATCATAGAAGCGTCATGTAAACAATCGTAGAAGCGTCATATAAAAATCATAGAAGCGTCATGTAAAAAAATCATAGAAGCGTCATTTAAAAAAGCATAGAAGCGTCATGTAAAAAATTGTAGAAGCGTCATGTAAAAATCGGAGAAGCGTCATGTAAAAATCATAGAAGTGTAATGTAAAAAATCATAGAAGCGTCATGTAAACAATCATAGAAGCGTCGCGTAAACAATCATAAAAGCCTCATGCAAACAATCATAGAAGCGTCATGTAAACAATCATAGAACCGTTATATAAACAATCATCGAAGCGTCATATAAACAATCGTAGAAGCGTCATGCAAACAATCATAGAAGCGTAATGTAAAAATCATACAAGCGTCATGCAAGCCATAATAGAAGCGTCATGTAAAAAATTATAGAAGCGTCATGTAAAAATCGGAGAAGCGTCATGTAAAAATCATAGAAGTGTAATGTAAAAAATCATAGAAGCGTCATGTAAACAATCATAGAAGCGTCATGAAAAAAAATAGAAGCGTCATGTAAAAATCATAGAAGCGTCATGTAAACAATCATAGAAGCGTCATGTAAACAATCATAGAAGCGTCATGTAAAAATCATAGAAGCGTCATGTAAACAATCATACAAGCCTCATGCAAACAATCATAGAAGCGTCATGTAAAAATCATAGAACCGTTATATAAACAATCATCGAAGCGTCATATAAACAATCGTAGAAGCGTCATGCAAACAATCATAGAAGTGTCATGTAAAAATCATACAAGCATCATGCAAGCCATAATAGAAGCATCATGTAAAAATCATAGAAGCGTCATGCAAACAATCATAGAAGCGTCATGTAAAAATCATAGAAGCGTCATATAAACAATCATAAAAGCGTCATGTAAAAATCATAGAAGCGTCATATAAAAATCATAGAAGCGTCATGTAAACAATCATAGAAGCGTCATGTAAAAAATCATAGAAGCGTCATGTAAACAATCATAAAAGCCTCATGCAAACAATCATAGAAGCGTCATGTAAAAATCCAACAAGCGTCATGCAAACCATAATAGAAGCGTCATGTATAAATCATAGAAGCGTCATGAAAAATCATAGAAGCGTCACATAAACAATCATAGAAGCGTCATGTAAAAATCATAGAAGCGTCATGAAAAAATCATAGAAGCCTCATATAAAAACTAATGAAAGTGTCATTAAAAAAATTAAGAAGCAAAATAGAAGAATATAAGAAGCGTCATGTAAAAATCAAAAGAAGCGTCATGTCAGACATGAAAGGTGTCATATAAAAATTAAATGAAGCTATAGTACAGCACTGTTCTGGGGAGAATTACTGAGACGTCAAGGCTCACAGAGAATAACTGAGATTACAGGGGGGGGTTCTGAGATGTCAAAGCAAAAGTCAGAAGCTACTTCAAAGTTCATGTACTTTACTCAATTTTTTTATTACATTCTTTGTTGGCTCGCCACGGGGGGGGGGGCGCTGATAAAAGAGGAGTCATGTAAAAAATAAAAGTAGCACTAAGTATACATAAAAGAAAAGTCATGTCGAAGTTAAAAGATTCATTTGGGAATTGCTACGATGTCAAAGCTTGGTGGAAATCGTTATAGTGCTGTGATTCTTAAAGAAGGAAACACTAAAATTCCAAGGCTTAGGGGAGAAGAATTGCTGAGATTTCAAGGCTTTAGGTTGGGTTAAAGTTAGGTTTAGGTCAAGTGTGGGTTGAGGGTTATATTTTATCGGGTTTCAAGGTTAACAGAATAACAGGGGATTTTTTAGATTTCAAGGTTTATGGGGGCCATCGCTGACATGTCAAGGCTTACGGGGGGAATAGCTGAGATGTCAAGGCTCACGGGGTATAAATAAGATTTCAAGGCTTAAGTCAGAAGCTACATGTAGTTTATTGAAAACTTTTTATTCCATTATTTGTTGACTCCTCAGGGCTCGCTGATAGAAAAAGCGTAATGTAAAAATAAAAGAAGCTTCATGTCAAAGTTAAGAGATTCATTTGGGAATCCCTACGATGTCGAGGCTTGCAGGGAATCGCTATAATGCTGTAGTAGTGCTATAATGACTCAGAATTACTGAAAATTCAATGCTTTAGGGTTAGGTTAGGGTTAGGGTTAGGGTTAGGGTTAGGGTTAGAAGTTTGACAGGAGATTTTTTAAGATTTCAAGGCTACATGTAGCTTATTAAAAAAACATGTATTGCATTTCTTTGGCTCCCCAACGGGGGGCGTAGATTGCTAGTATTTATCTAGTTATCGAAGAGCCAATCATACATTTAAGAAAAGCTTAACATAAGGATAATAATTTATGCTTTTAAAAAATTGATAAGGCATTACTTTAAAAAAATTCTTAGCATTATACGAGTATAAATGTGTGGCATATTCATTGGTAGAAGCATATATCTAAAATTGACATAAACTAATTTTTATACTAGCCATATTGAATTGAAGATAGTATATAGGCTATTAAAGACTATAGGAAAAAATTACAACTTATTCTTAGGTCATTTTGGAGGATTCTATAGCAAAGGACCTTTTTAATTAAGTTTAATAGAACTCCAAAAAATATGGCATCTATGAAGAGCCTAGCAAATTTTAATTTTTTCTTACAATTTTTCCTATAGGCTATAGCAAAAGATGATGAATTAAAAAACTTAAGTATATTACTATATCTTATTTTTTTAAAGTTTAAATTTTTGTTTATAATATCTTATTATTTATTTTTTTTAATTATAACATTAAATACCAACTCCTTATACAACTCTAGGCTCAACTAAGGGCAAGCATATTTCTGGCTCTTGATGATGAAGAAAAGCTTACTAGCTATCTGAAGACAAAGAACAACAAATTAACCTCATTTCTTGAGTCATCAAATGGTAAGAGTATGCATATATTTGTACTTTTAATGTCTGGAATTTCAAATTGTGTCTTTTAGATTACAATATGCTCATGGTAGTTAGTTCTTGTATTTTTCATTTCACTCTAGTGATGGGGTCTCATTGCTCCAACTACAAGGATGGGACCCCATTGCTTTACTCTTAGGATGGGATCCCATTGCTTCCATACTAAGGATGGGATCTCATTGCTTTCACTTTAAGGATGGGATCTCATAGCTTCCACTCTAGGATGGGATCCCATTGCTTCCACTCTAAGGATGGGACCATTGCTTTACTCTTAGGATGGGATCCCATTGCTTCCACTCTAAGGATGGGACCATTGCTTTACTCTTAGGATGGGATCCCATTGCTTCCATACTAAGGATGGGATCTCATTGCTTTCACTTTAAGGATGGGATCTCATTGCTTTCACTTTAAGGATGGGATCTCATAGCTTCCACTCTAAGGATGGGACCATTGCTTTACTCTTAGGATGGGATCCCATTGCTTCCACTCTAAGGATGGGATCTCAAAGCTTCCACTCTAAGGATGGGATCTCATAGCTTCCACTCTAAGGATGGGATCCCATTGCTTCCACTCTAAGGATGGGATCTCAAAGCTTCCACTCTAAGGGTGGGATCCCATTGCTTCCACTCTAAGGATGGGATCTCATAGCTTCCACTCTAAGGATGGGATCCCATTGCTTCCACTCTAAGGATGGGATCCCATAGCTTCCACTCTAGGGATGACTAGAATCTAGTTGTCGTTTACTTTAATTTCTTAAAAAATGTTTTAGTTAAGTGATAAAATGGCCTCATTCGACTAAACTCAATTCACACACAGGCCGTCAGGCCTTCACTCTGATTGTTGAGCTGCTGGAGCACTTCAATCTGAAGCACAGTCTGGCTGTGCTCACCCAAGAAGCCGGGCTGGCCGCTGCCGAAGTGACTACGTTACGTGACAGCTCAGACAACTTGAATGATAAAAAATGCGTTAAAATCTCGGATGCGAACCCGGACGCAGTGGAGCCAAAGCTCGTGAAACTGCTCAAAGACTCGACTAATACAACTCGTAAGGACTTCATTTTTTTCTTATTATTTTCTTAATTATTTCCGGATTTAAGAAGGATGTCAAAAGCATGAAAATCCGAAAATGCGTACTATTGTATACTGTAATTAAAAATTTGCATTGTTTATTTATTTTAGCAAAATGAAGTTCGCGAGGCCAGTCGCGAAGATGCTCTGCCGCCGAAGTCAATTCTGCTCATATCTGACTGTGGCATTTGTTTAACTCTATGTATTTTTATTATCTTCCAAGTAATTATTACAATTCGTTTTATTCAATCTGTCATAGCTTGCAATGAAATTAAATTAGCATTTTTAAACGGTCTACTTTTAGTAGCATTTTTAGTCTGCAGCAAATATATAATGCTTTTTTCAGTAACTATCACATTTGGTCCGTGTTTTATACAGTAACTGCCAGTAATTATGTTTTCACTTTTAACTATGAAGTTAATAAAGTTTCAAGCAACTTTTAAAATTGTCTTCTGGCTGCCTATTTTTCAACTTTTCAATGATTTTGTCAATGACAAAGATAGATAGATAGGTAGATAGATAAGGTAGATAGATAGATAGATAGATAGATAGATAGATAGATGGATAGATAGATAGATAGATAGATAGTCAGCCGGTCAATTGCATTATCCAATGTATATTATAGCTTTCAATTTTCGTATTGGGATTTCAAGCTGCCCCTGAGCCTCGGCATGCGGCTAGTGCTCGTGACACTGCAGTTGGCTGCTCTGCTGCAGTATGCCAACACGGGTGAGTGCCAATGTTCTAATCTATTGCACAGTGATGTAGATCTGGAGAAAAAACTTGACCTGATTCTAATCCTGGACACCACACACACAGCCTGACCACACTAGACACATTCTGACCCACGCTAGACCCATCCTGACCCACACTAGACACATCCTCACTCATACTAGACAGTCTGACCCACACTAAACAGCCTGACCCACACCAGACACATCCTGACCCACGCTAGACACAGCCTGACCAACACTAGACACATCCTTACCCATACTAGACAGCCTGACCCACACTAAACAGCCTGACCCACACTAGACACAGCCTGACCCACGCTAGACACAGCCTGACCCACACTAGACACAGCCTGACCCACGCTAGACACAGCCTGACCCACGCTAGACACAGCCTGACCCACACTAGACACAGCCTGACCCACGCTAGACAGCCTGACCCACACTAAACAGCCTGACCCACACCAGACACATCCTGACCCACACTAGACACAGCCTGACCCACGCTAGACAGTCTGACCCACACTAGACACAGCCTGACCCACGCTAGACACAGCCTGACCCACACTAAACAGCCTGACCCACACCAGACACAGCCTGACCCACGCTAGACACAGCCTGACCCACACTAGACACAGCCTGACCCACGCTAGACAGTCTGACCCACACTAGACACAGCCTGACCCACACTAGACAGCCTGACCCACACTAAACACAGCCTGACCACACTAGACACATTCTGACCCACACTAGACACAGCCTGACCCACGCTAGACCCATCCTGACCCACACTAGACACATCCTCACTCATACTAGACAGTCTGACCCACACTAAACAGCCTGACCCACACCAGACACATCCTGACCCACGCTAGACACAGCCTGACCAACACTAGACACATCCTTACCCATACTAGACAGCCTGACCCACACTAAACAGCCTGACCCACACCAGACACATCCTGACCCACGCTAGACACAGCCTGACCAACACTAGACACATCCTTACCCATACTAAACAGCCTGACCCACACTAAACAGCCTGACCCACACTAGACACAGCCTGACCCACGCTAGACACAGCCTGACCCACACTAGACACAGCCTGACCCACGCTAGACACAGCCTGACCCACGCTAGACACAGCCTGACCCACAATAGACACAGCCTGATCCGCACTAGACACAGTCTGACCCACACTAGACAGCCTGACCCACACTAAACAGCCTGAACCACACTAGACACAGCCTGACCCACACTAGACACAGCCTGACCCACACTAAACAGCCTGACCCACACCAGACACAGCCTGACCCACACTAGACCCATCCTGACGAACACTAGACACATCCTTACCCATACTAGACATAGCCTGACCCACACTAGACATTCTGACCCACACTAGACACAGCCTGACCCACGCTAGACAGCCTGACCCACACTAAACAGCCTGACCCACACTAGACACAGCCTGACCCACACTAGACACAGCCTGACCCATCGCATCTTCGCCTTGCAGTTTCTTTCCCGCCTACGCTAACAAAAATGCCGCCAAAGGAGGTGGCGTTCAACATTGGCGAGTCCATCAAGCTTGAGTGCGAAGCCTCGGGCGACCCGGCTCCAACCTTCATCTGGAAGCGAAACGAGCAGGAGTTTGATTGGACAAAGAATTCCGGTCGCTACAAGAAGTACCCTGGCGCCGGCACTCTGGTGTTCATTTCGCCCGGCGAAGACGATGATGGCATCTACCAGTGCTTGGCCAAGAATGATCTCGGCGTGGCTGCTTCCGTCAAGACGGTGAGCGGCACTGAGACCTGCTCTAGGTGGCCACAGGTTATCCCAACAATCTCCCAGATCCTTAGGTTATCCCAACAATCTCCCAGATCCTTAGGTTATCCCAACAATCTCCCAGATCCTCAGGTTATCCCAACAATCTCCCAGATCCTCAGGTTATCCCAACAATCTCCCAGATCCTTAGGTTATCTCAACAATCTCCCAGATCCTCAGGTTATCCCAACAATCTCCCAGATCCTTAGGTTATCCCAACAATCTCCCAGATCCTCAGGTTATCCCAACAATCTCCCAGATCCTTAGGTTATCCCAACAATCTCCCAGATCCTCAGGTTATCCCAACAATCTCCTAGATCCTCAGGTTATCCCAACAACCTCCCAGATTCTCAGGTTATCCCAACAATCTCCCAGATCCTCAGGTTATCCCAACAATCTCCCAGATCCTTAGGTTATCTCAACAATCTCCCAGATCCTCAGGTTATCCCAACAATCTCCCAGATCCTTAGGTTATCCCAACAATCTCCCAGATCCTCAGGTTATCCCAACAATCTCCCAGATCCTTAGGTTATCCCAACAATCTCCCAGATCCTCAGGTTATCCCAACAATCTCCTAGATCCTCAGGTTATCCCAACAACCTCCCAGATTCTCAGGTTATCCCAACAATCTCCCAGATCCCCAGGTTATCCCAACAATCTCCCAGATCCCCAGGTTATCCCAACAACCTCCCAGATTCTCAGGTTATCCCAACAATCTCCCAGATCCTTAGGTTATCCCAACAATCTCCCAGATCTTTAGGTTATCCCAACAATCTCCCAGATCCTCAGGTTATCCCAACAATCTCCCAGATCCTTAGGTTATCCCAACAATCTCCCAGATCCTCAGGTTATCCCAACAATCTCCCAGATCCTCAGGTTATCCCAACAATCTCCTAGATCCTCAGGTTATCCCAACAACCTCCCAGATTCTCAGGTTATCCCAACAATCTCCCAGATCCCCAGGCTATCCCAACAATCTCCCAGATCCCCAGGTTATCCCAACAACCTCCCAGATTCTCAGGTTATCCCAACAATCTCCCAGATCCTTAGGTTATCCCAACAATCTCCCAGATCCCCAGGTTATCCCAACAATCTCCCAGATCTTTAGGTTATCCCAACAATCTCCCAGATCCTCAGGTTATCCCAACAATCTCCCAGATCCTCAGGTTATCCCAACAATCTCCTAGATCCTCAGGTTATCCCAACAACCTCCCAGATTCTCAGGTTATCCCAACAATCTCCCAGATCCTCAGGTTATCCCAACAATCTCCTAGATCCTCAGGTTATCCCAACAACCTCCCAGATTCTCAGGTTATCCCAACAATCTCCCAGATCTTTAGGTTATCCCAACAATCTCCCAGATCTTTAGGTTATCCCAACAATCTCCCAGATCCTCAGGTTATCCCAACAATCTCCCAGATCCTCAGGTTATCCCAACAATCTCCTAGATCCTCAGGTTATCCCAACAACCTCCCAGATTCTCAGGTTATCCCAACAATCTCCCAGATCCTCAGGTTATCCCAACAATCTCCTAGATCCTCAGGTTATCCCAACAACCTCCCAGATTCTCAGGTTATCCCAACAACCTCCCAGATCCTCAGGTTATCCCAACAATCTCCCAGATCCTTAGGTTATCTCAACAATCTCCCAGATCCTCAGGTTATCCCAACAATCTCCCAGATCCTTAGGTTATCCCAACAATCTCCCAGATCCTCAGGTTATCCCAACAATCTCCCAGATCCTTAGGTTATCCCAACAATCTCCCAGATCCTCAGGTTATCCCAACAATCTCCTAGATCCTTAGGTTATCCCAACAATCTCCCAGATCCTCAGGTTATCCCAACAATCTCCCAGATCCCCAGGTTATCCCAACAATCTCCCAGATCCCCAGGTTATCCCAACAACCTCCCAGATTCTCAGGTTATCCCAACAATCTCCCAGATCTTTAGGTTATCCCAACAATCTCCCAGATCTTTAGGTTATCCCAACAATCTCCCAGATCCTCAGGTTATCCCAACAATCTCCCAGATCCTCAGGTTATCCCAACAATCTCCTAGATCCTCAGGTTATCCCAACAACCTCCCAGATTCTCAGGTTATCCCAACAATCTCCCAGATCCTCAGGTTATCCCAACAACCTCCCAGATTCTCAGGTTATCCCAACAATCTCCCAGATCCCCAGGTTATCCCAACAATCTCCCAGATCCCCAGGTTATCCCAACAACCTCCCAGATTCTCAGGTTATCCCAACAATCTCCCAGATCCTTAGGTTATCCCAACAATCTCCCAGATCTTTAGGTTATCCCAACAATCTCCCAGATCTTTAGGTTATCCCAACAATCTCCCAGATCCTCAGGTTATCCCAACAATCTCCCAGATCCTCAGGTTATCCCAACAATCTCCTAGATCCTCAGGTTATCCCAACAACCTCCCAGATTCTCAGGTTATCCCAACAATCTCCCAGATCCTCAGGTTATCCCAACAATCTCCTAGATCCTCAGGTTATCCCAACAACCTCCCAGATTCTCAGGTTATCCCAACAATCTCCCAGATCTTTAGGTTATCCCAACAATCTCCCAGATCTTTAGGTTATCCCAACAATCTCCCAGATCCTCAGGTTATCCCAACAATCTCCCAGATCCTCAGGTTATCCCAACAATCTCCTAGATCCTCAGGTTATCCCAACAACCTCCCAGATTCTCAGGTTATCCCAACAATCTCCCAGATCCTCAGGTTATCCCAACAATCTCCTAGATCCTCAGGTTATCCCAACAACCTCCCAGATTCTCAGGTTATCCCAACAATCTCCCAGATCCTCAGGTTATCCCAACAATCTCCCAGATCCTCAGCCTGGATTATAAACCTCTCTGATCCCCAGATTTGACAACCATTCTCTTAAGCCATCACGCCAGTGTTTCTATTTATTAAGCCAACTCAGGTCTCCTAACCTCCCGATCCGCTCCCACCCCCAGGTGCTCCGCCGCGCCGAGCTGTACAACTTTGCTAAAGAGCCCGACGTCAACGTGGAGCGCTCCTCAGGCGACAAGGTGACATTCCCGTGCAACGCGCCAACCTCTTACCCGGAGGCCACCATAGTTTGGTACAGAGTTACCGGCGCTGGCACGCAGACTCTGACAATGTCCAATCGGATCAACATTCACCCAGTCACTGGCGCGCTTATGTTCGCCAACGTTCAAGAGTCTGATACGGCGACCTACAAATGCGGCGTCAGGAATGACATTGTCCGTCGAACAGCTGAGGGTCGCAACTACAAGCTGACTGTGCGCACCAATGTCCTGTACCCGGCTGCTCAGCTCATGGCGCAGAAGCCCAGCGTGCAGAGCGCCCTGGTTAATAAAACTCTGGATTTGTTCTGCTTCTTCTCCGGCTACCCGACTCCTATGATCGAGTGGAAGAAGGACTCGGCCAAGATCACCACTAGCGAGGAGTGGGCCCGGATGCAGCTGCTAGACTCCGGTGCCCGCCTGCAGCTCATCGATATTGACAAGGATATTCATACTGGTCAGTCTGGACTGCACGTCTGCTGATCTCCCCAAGTCCCATGCCAGCCTCCCATATCCTCTGTTGCTGGACCAGCCTCCCAGATCCTCAGTTGCTGGACCAGCCTCCCAGATCCTCAGTTGCTGCTTCCCAGATCCTCAGTTGCTGGGCCACCTCAGGTCCTCAGTTGCTGGGCCAGCCTCTCAGATCCTCAGTTGTGGGCCAGCCTCCCAGGTCCTCAGTTGCTGGGCCAGCCTCCCAGGTCCTCAGTTGCTGGACCAGCCTCCCAGATCCTCAGTTGTTGGCCAGCCTCCCAGATCCTCAGTTGCTGCTTCCCAGATCCTCAGTTGCTGGGCCACCTCAGGTCCTCAGTTGCTGGGCCAACCTCTCAGATCCTCAGTTGCTGGGTCAGCCTCTCAGATCCTCAGTTGCCGAGCCAGCCTCCCAGATCCTCATTTGCTGGGCCAGCCTTCCAGATCCTCAGTTGCTGGGCCAGCCTCTCAGATCCTCAGTTGCCGAGCCAGCCTCCCAGATCCTCATTTGCTGGGCCACCTCAGGTCCTCAGTTGCTGGGCCAGCCTCTCAGATCCTCAGTTGCCGAGCCAGCCTCCCAGATCCTCAGTTGCTGGGCCAGCCTCCCAGGTCCTCAGTTGCTGGGCCACCTCAGATCCTCAGTTGCTGGGCCAGCCTCCCAGATCCTCAGTTGCTGGGCCAGCCTCCCAGATCCTCAGTTGCTGGGCCAGCCTCCCAGATCCTCAGTTGCTGGGCCATTCTCAGTCCGAGCCCACTAAGCCATCATATTACTCTCAGTAGTCACGAGTGGCATGCAAGTTAGACTTGAATTTACCCCCCCCGCCCCCAGGCAACTACCAGTGCACGGGCACCAACGCCCAGATTGGTGGCAGTCCGCCGTCCGGCACCTTTGTTGTAAATGTATTCAGCGAGCCCTACTGGATCGAGAAGCCAACCGACATCTCCGTGCCAGAGGGCGGCAGTCACACCTTCCGCTGCGAAGCCGGCAGCGCCGACGGCGACCCCAAGTGGTTCATCAACGGCGTCCCTGCCAACCAGTACGACAACCGCAGCGCCCCCGTTGGCAAGGAGTTCCATTTCAAAAATCTCACCCTTAAAGATCCATTGGTGGTGCAGTGCAACTGCACTAATAAGTACGGCTACATCTACACCAATGCCTATCTGAATGTGCTGCGCGAGCCGCCAACCTTTGTCCTGGCCCCCGCCGACACCAAGGCCGCCGCCAGGAGCCGCTTCATCATGCCCTGCCAGACGTTCAGCGCGCCTCGCGCCGTTGTAGCTTGGAAAAAGAATGGCGAACCGATCACTGGCGGCAGATATCAGCTGCAGGATAATGGCGACCTGCTTATTGCCGAGCTGTCAATCACAGACTCGGGCACCTACGAGTGCACCGCCACTAATGACTTTGGTTAGTTATAGTGCTTGTGCCTGACTGCCTGTCTGCCTGTCTGTCTGCCTGACTGCCTGTCCGCCTGCCTGTCTGTCTGCCTGTCTGTCTGTCTGCCTGTCTGCCTGTCTGTCTGTCTGTCTGTCTGTCTGTCTTAGTGTCTGTCTTTCCGTCTGTCTTTCTGTCTGTCTGTCTGCCTGTCTGTCTGTCTGTCTGTCTGTCTGTCTGTCTGTCTGTCTGTCTGTCTGTCTTTCTGTCTGTCTGTCTGCCTGTCTGTCTGCCTGTCTGTCTGCCTGTCTTTCTGTCTGTCTGTCTGTCTGTCTGTCTGCCTGTCTGTCCGCCAGTCAGTCCGCAGCAGCCCCGCCACCCCGCAGGCTCCCGCACCGCCAGCGGCACAGTGACGGTCCGCCAGCCGACAGAAATCTCCATGGCGCCGCAGGACACCCGCGTCTACGAAGGCCAGGAGGTGAAGCTCATCTGCACGGCCATCACGGATCTGAAAGAGGAGAAAAACCTCATCATCCAATGGTCCAAAGACGGCACCATTATCGACTTCGATCAGAATCCCCGCCTGACCATCAACTTGCCGGACTACTCGCTGATAGTGAGCGGGGCCAAGCCGCTGGACACTGGCATCTACACTTGCAACGCCACGAACGGTCTGGACTACGACTCCAAGAGCGCCATGCTGATGATCATGGGCCGGCCGGAGATGCCAACCAATTTGGAAGTTGACTGCGACAAGTTCAAGTCCGATGACATCGCCCAGGTGAAGTGGAATCCCGGCACGGATAATTATGCGCCTGTACTGCGATATGTTGTGGAATTCTCCACTCAGTACGCCAGCGATACTTGGTACGTTGCGCCGCAGTTTGGCTCCACAGAGCCTACCGACACTCAGGTGCAAGTGAAAATGCACCCCAATATTCAGTACAGCTTCCGCGTCAAGGGCATCAATGTGGTCGGCGAGAGCGAGCCATCTAGGTGCGTGTTGGACTGCGTTTGATACTGAGTTTATTGTCTATCTCCATACACTGACACCTTCCCTATTTGACACTTGCCTACCTGACACTTTCCCCACCTGACACCTTCCCCATCTGACACCTTCCCCATCTGACACCTTCCCCATCTGACACCCTCCCCTCCTGACACCTTCCCCACCTGACACCCTCCCCATCTGACACCCTCCCCACCTCACACCCTCCCCACCTGACACCTTCCCCACACTTACACCCTCCCCACCTCACACCCTCCCCATCTGACACCCTCCCCATCTGACACCCTCCCCACCTGACACCCTCCCCACCTGACACCTTCCCCACCTGACACCCTCCCCACCTGACACCTTTCCCTCCTGACACCTTCCCCACCTGACACTCTCCCCACCTGACACCTTCCTCCAACCCTTCTTCCCCGCACCGCAGATCGGTGACGTCACCCTCGTGTCGGCTGCAGCCGAAAATTCCTTCGGTGAACCCAACAAATCTGTGGGCGGAAGGCAACCGGCCCCAGAATCTGGTGGTCTACTGGACCCCGCTCTCGCCGCTGGACTATAACGGCGAGAAAGTGAGCTACGTGCTAATTGTGGAATGCATGAACTGCGTCACAATGCCCAAAGGCAGCAGGAACGAGACCCAAATAGTGAATCCTCGACAAGAGAAAGTGGAATTCAACGATCTGTACGTCGGCAACACTCGCTACAATATCGAAGTATTCAAAAAGTACAGACTGAGTATCTATGCCAGGAATTCTGAGGGCGACAGCAGCGCAACAAGGCCGGAGTCGGTTGGCTACTCTGGCGAGGAGGCACCGACCGTATCGCCCGATAATTTTGCTCTGGACAGCGGCTCGGGCTCGGATCCGCTACAGTCGGACAGCGTCTTACTCAGCTGGTCGATGCAAAGCGATCCAGAGAAAGATGTCGACAGAATTCGTGGCTACTTTCGCGGCTTCCGAGTCGAATGGTGTCTGAGCAATTTGACGGCCGCTGATTGTCTGGTCAAGAAGCGCTTCCAAGATTTCATATTCCGAGCTATTGATGGCCCGTCTATGGTTGGCACGTTGAATACGAGAACCAAGCGGCAGGCGGTGGCCGCCTTCACTTATAATGGCAAGCTGACTCATCTGCCCGGCTCCACCACCATCCGGGCCTGGGTCAGGGTGCTCAACAAGTACTACGCCGGCCCGCCCAGCGCCACGGTTGAGTTCACTACTAAGGAGGGCACCCCGGGACAGGTGAGTGGCGGCACTGAAGAATCGGGAAGAGGGCACTGAAGAATCGGGTCATAGGGCACTGAAGAATCGGGTCATAGGGCACTGAAGAATCGGGTCATAGGGCACTGAAGAATCGGGTCATAGGGCAAAGAAGAATCGGGTCATAGGGCACTGAAGAATCGGGTCATAGGGCACTGAAGAATCGGGTCATAGGGCACTGAAGAATCAGGTCATAGGGCACTGAAGAATCAGGGAGGGGGTACTGAAGAACGGCGTCATTTTCGTCGCGCATTGCAGGTCGGAGACTTCGTCCTGTCAGTCACGGGCGTCAACCACCTGGAATTCGACTGGCAGGTGCCGCCGCAGCCTAACGGGCGCCTCATCGGCTATCAGATGGCCTACCAGGAGATCAACGGGCTCAGTCTGGGCTACCTCACCCTGGCGCCGCCGCTGACTGACCCAACCCAGACCCGCGGGGCCGTCACCGGCCTCAAGCCCGACACTAACTACCGGGTGTACCTGTACGCCAGGACTGCAGTGGTAAGCATTGCCATGGATTGGAACTGCTGATTGCTTGTTTGACCAAAAGTCCCGTTCAGATAAGATTTCCGGTTTCGTTTATACTGGTTTTTATTATTCCCCGCTACTGTTTAGACTAGTTTTTATCACTTCCGGTCCTGTTTAGACGAGTTTTTATTACTTCCGGTCCTGTTTAGACGGGTTTTTATTACTTCCGGTCCTGTTTAGACGGGTTTTTATTACTTCCGGTCCTGTTTAGACGGGTTTTTATTACTTCCGGTCCTGTTTAGACGGGTTTTTATTACTTCCGGTCCTGTTTAGACGGGTTTTCAATACTTCCGGCTTTGTTTTGACGGTTTTTATTAGTTCCGGTCCTGTTACGACAAGTTTTGATTACTTCCGGTTCTTCTTAGACTAGTTTTTTGCTTGCTTCCGGTTTTATACTACGAGCTATGCTAAGAAGATCCGGAATCTTCCTTCCCTCAGGGCAACGGCGAGCCCAACTTTCTGGACGTGCGCACCGCGCCGCCTAACAAAGCGCCCAGTCCGCCGACCTTCTCTGTTAGCGCCATCGGCCAGCAGGCGTTCAACGTCACCTTCGCTCCGTCCACCGCTGGAGTGTCCGGTTCGGTGTTCTATGTGCAGTACCGGATGCCAGGTGAGCTGCGCTATAAGTGCCAAGGAATCGGCATTAACTTCCATTTAGGAAGTCCTTTAATCCGTTTATCTATTTCTCATTTCCAGGCCGCAACAAATGGTTTGAGACGCAGCGCGAGTATCGCAACCGATGGATTCAGATCGACGGCCTGGAGAACGACGCCTGGTACGACATCCGCGTTGTGGCCACGAATGGCGCCGCGATGACGTCATACAGCGACATTGTCCGGATGCAGACGGGAGGCGAACCCAGCCCGAACGCTCTGCGGGGCGCCAGCGCCACCTGGTTCATCTGCATGGTGCTCATCCTGCTGGCCCTCATCGCGCTCATCATCTTCCTGTTCTTCGTGCGCAAGCGGCGACTGGAAGGTAAAGTATTCTCTCGTGATGGGACTTATGATGGGATTCGGGGTTCTCTAATGATGGGATTCGGGATTCTCTCATGATGCGATTCTCATGATGGGATTTGGGATTCTCTAATGATGGGATTTGAGATTATCTCATGATGGGTTTCGGGGTTCTCTAATGATGGGATTCGGGATTCTCTAATGATGCGATTCGGGATTCTCTAATGATGGGATTCGGGATTTTCTCATGATGTGATTCGGGATTCTCTAATGATGGGATTCGGGATTCTCTAATGATGGGATTCGGGATTCTCTCATGATGCGATTCTCATGATGGGATTTAGGATTCTCTAATGATGGGATTTGGGATTATCTCATGATGGGATTCGGGATTCTTATGATGGGATTCGGGATTCTCTAATGATGGGATTCGGATTCCCATGATGTGATATTTGATGTATATTTGATACATATAGTTTCCTAATAATTAATGCTCACTGTAATGAGATTAGCATTAAAACTCTACAAATCTTGCGCACTTCAGCCAAGCGAGGCAAGCTGCTGCCGCAGGAGGATGAACCACAGCTGGGCGCCGGGTTCGGCGGGCCCTACGCCTCCGGCTTCCAGAGTGGAGCTGCCGCTGCCGCTGGCGGAGAAGGCGACTTCGAACCAGATGAGCCGCCCATGGAGAACAAGCCCCACACCTTCATGAGCAGTGAGTCTACCGACACATCTCAGCGACATTCTACCCACACATCTCAGCGACATTCTACCCACACATCTCAGCAACATTCTACCCACACATCTCAGCGACATTCTACCCACACATCTCAGCGACATTCTACCCACACATCTCAGCGACATTCTACCCACACATCTCAGCGACATTCTACCCACACATCTCAGCGACATTCTACCCACACATTTCAGCGACATTCTACCCACACATTTCAGCGACATATTTTAGCGACGCACCTAACCACTTTTCATTTCTACTTAGGCGGCGACGAACCCCCACCGATGTCGGCCGCCGCCGCCTCGTACGCCGCCGCTCCCGCCTCGCCGCCCTACAACGATGACGAGTACAACCCGGTCAACAAGCCGGCGTTCAGCGCCGCTAGTCCCGGCCAGGTTCAGGCGCCGCAACTGCCCCGAAGCCGGCTCCGCGAGTGCCTGGCAGACGCTCGATCGAAGGCTCCATCGACAGCCTGCCAAGACGGTCCTCTGACCCGCCCGAAGGTGAGAAGAGTGCGCCGATGTTTTGAGTGGATTCTGGATTTCGGACTGCGGCACCTTTGCCGTGTGTTTTTGATCTTTTAGTTTAAGATTTTGATCCTTTAGCTTAAGGCTTTTATCCTTTAGCTTGAGATTTTTGTCCTTAAGCTTGGGATTTTTATTCTTTAGCTTGAGATTTTTGTCCTTAAGCTTGGGATTTTTATTCTTTAGCTTGAGATTTTTATCCTTTAGCTTGAGATTTTTATCCTTTAGCTTGAGATTTTTATCCTTTAGCTTGAGATTTTTATCCTTTAGCTTGAGATTTTTATCCTTTAGCTTGAGATTTTTATCCTTTAGCTGAATTTTTATCCTTTAGCTGAATTTTTATCCTTTAGCTGAATTTTTATCCTTTAGCTGAATTTTTATCCTTTAGCTGAATTTTTATCTTTAACTTGAGATTTTGATCTTTTAGCTGAATTTTTATCCTTTAGCTTGAGGTTTTGATCGTTTAGGTTGAGATTTTATCCTTTAGCTTGAGATTTTTATCCTTTAGCTTGAGGTTTTGATCGTTTAGGTTGAGATTTTATCCTTTAGCTTGAGATTTTTATCCTTTAGCTTGAGGTTTTGATCGTTTAGGTTGAGATTTTATCCTTTAGCTTGAGATTTTTATCCTTTAGCTTGAGGTTTTGATCGTTTAGGTTGAGATTTTATCTTTTAGCTTGAGATTTTTATCCTTTAGCTTGAGATTTTGATCGTTTGGGTTGAGATTGGAATCCTTTAGCTTGAGGTTTTGATCCTTTATCTTGGGATTTTAATCGTTTAGGTTGAGATTTTGATCTTTTAGCTTGAGATTTTTATCCTTTAGCTTGAGATTTTTATCCTTTAGCTTGAGATTTTTATCCTTTAGCTGAATTTTTATCTTTAACTTGAGATTTTGATCTTTTAGCTGAATTTTTATCCTTTAGCTTGAGATTTTTATCCTTTAGCTGAATTTTTATCTTTAACTTGAGATTTTTATCTTTTAGCTGAATTTTTATCCTTTAGCTTGAGATTTTTATCCTTTAGCTGAATTTTTATCTTTAACATGAGATTTTTATCTTTTAGCTGAATTTTTATCTTTAACTTGAGATTTTTATCTTTTAGCTGAATTTTTATCCTTTAGCTTGAGGTTTTTATCCTTTAGCTGAATTTTTATCTTTAACTTGAGATTTTTATCTTTTAGCTGAATTTTTATCCTTTAGCTTGAGATTTTTATCCTTTAGCTGAATTTTTATCTTTAACTTGAGATTTTTATCTTTTAGCTGAATTTTTATCCTTTAGCTTGAGGTTTTTATCCTTTAGCTTGAGATTTTGATCGTTTGGGTTGAGATTGGAATCCTTTAGCTTGAGGTTTTATCCTTTATCTTGGGATTTTAATCGTTTAGGTTGAGATTTTTATCTTTTAGCTTGAGATTTTTATCCTTTAGCTTGAGATTTTGATCGTTTGGGTTGAGATTGGAATCCTTTAGCTTGAGGTTTTGATCCTTTATCTTGGGATTTTAATCGTTTAGGTTGAGATTTTGATCTTTTAGCTTGAGATTTTTATCCTTTAGCTTGAGATTTTGATCGTTTGGGTTGAGATTGGAATCCTTTAGCTTGAGGTTTTGATCCTTTATCTTGGGATTTTAATCGTTTAGGTTGAGATTTTGATCTTTTAGCTTGAGATTTTTATCCTTTAGCTTGAGATTTTGATCGTTTGGGTTGAGATTGGAATCCTTTAGCTTGAGGTTTTGATCCTTTAGCAAGATACAAATAGGATGAATTTAACATTGGATTCGAAATGCTTAGAGAATTCATTCTTCCTTGCATCTTATTTCCCTAAACCCAACCCTCTGCAGAGGATTACCAGCCCGAGCAACACGGCTTCTTGCGCGCCTACGCGCCCCCACCGCCGCCGCCTTCGGAGCCGCAGCCGCAGTCGGTGCCGCCTCCGCCGCCTCCTAAGCCGAAGCCGAAGAAGGCGCCAAAGCCGGCAAGCCGTCAGCACCAGCAGGAGCCGCCGCCGCCGCCGGACTCGTACTACCGGCCGCCAAGCCAGGGCTCCTTCGGCGGCCCCGGTGGAATTAGCGGCTCAACCGACGTTTGACGGGGCTTATTGTTTTTCTGTGCGCGAAAACTCATTAAATGACGGTTATTTCCGCAGTGTACTACTGCCAACTGAGTTATTTAGTAGGCTGCTTGGTATATGAATTTATATTTATCCTTCATTTAAGTGTACTAAATATTTTTAATTCGACTACTGCTAGTTTTTGTAAGTAGTATGTGTGGCACATTTTTATTCGTATTCCTATTATTACTTGTATTGTTTTAATCAGCTTTGGTATTTTAAAAGAATCCAATTCGAAAGTTAGCTACCATCGTGTAAAACATTCCAATTTTTTAGCTCATCTTTTTTATCAAAATTCCTAACGATCTGGATGGCCTAAAGTTGCTTTTAAAATCCATAAACATTCCTTGTTGTAGAGCCATTGAGATGAGAAGTTTTTAAACAAAAAATTGACAAATTTTATATACATGTATTAAATTTCCAATTCGATAAGTTATCCATTAAGTTTGTCAATCATTTAGCCAATACAAAAGCCTCTTTTAACAACATTGAAGCAGCGACAGTCGCAACTTTTAAAATATTACTGTGTTCGCTAACTTTGCTTCATTTATAAATGATGGGGGGTTGATTCCCCAATGTGGCATGGGGATATGGGGTGGGAGAACATCCGTGTGGGATTGGGATGGTGGGATATCCCTGCGTGGGATATCCCTGTGTGGGATATCCCTGCGTGGGATATCCCTGTGTAGGATATCCCTGTGTGGGATATCCCTGTGTGGGATTAGGGTGGTGGGATATCCCTGTGTGGGATTGGGGTGGTGGGATATCCCTGTGTGGGATTGGGGTGGTGGGATATCCCTGTGTGGGATTGGGGTGGTGGGATATCCCTGTGTAGGATTGGGGTGGTGGGATATCCCTGTGTAGGATTGGGGTGGGGGATATCCCTGTGTAGGATTGGGGTGGTGGGATATCCCTGTGTAGGATTGGGGTGGTGGGATATCCCTGTGTGGGATTGGGGTGGTGGGATATCCCTGTGTAGGATTGGGGTGGTGGGATATCCCTGTGTAGGATTGGGGTGGTGGGATATCCCTGTGTGGGATTGGGGTGGTGGGATATCCCTGTGTGGGATTGGGGTGGTGGGATATCCCTGTGTGGGATTGGGGTGGTGGGATATCCCTGCGTGGGATTGGGGTGGTGGGATATCCCTGTGTGGGATTGGGGGTGGGGGCGATTCCCTGTGTGGGATTGGGGTGGTGGGATATCCCTGTGTGGGATTGGGGGTGGGGGCGATTCCCTGTGTGGGATTGGGGTGGTGGGATATCCCTGTGTGGGATTGGGGTGGTGGGATATCCCTGTGTGGGATTGGGGTGGGGGCGATTCCCTGTGTGGGATTGGTGGTAAAGAGAAAAGCAAAAAATAAAAGAAAAACAAAGCACTTAGCCATAGGAATTGAAGTTTCCAGCAGTTATAATAGTTTTTATGCGTTTAGATTTTCAATTTATTATTATCGTCAATACAGAATTGTTAATAATAAATACAGTTATTTAATCAATGTCTGGAATTTTCGGTTCCGCGCACAGCACAAACGCACAGAGACAAACGCATGTCTGAAACGACAGTTCTTGCGTCAGGGACAACACGAATACTAGGGCAATAGTCTATGGCCCAAATCCGTATGGATAGACAGAAAGCGCAGCATAGTTTATGATACACTATTGGATTGCGTCCGCGCCTCCCCACCACCTGTGAGAACAATTGGCAGACTGGCAATCCATTGAACAAAATATGATTTTGCAGATTAGTACACAAAAATGCCGCCATTCGCTAAGCCACAATAAATTTATTACAGTGGGTAATCACATTCACTAGGGCAGAAAGCAAGTGCAATGTAATGGACATATAACAGTCACAGTATACATTTAGCGAAATTCCAAACAGCTGTTTCTAACAAAGCAAGCAAAAAGACATCCATAGATCTTGCTTCTGCTGATATGCTAGTAACAAGGATTAGAGCACTTTTTTGATAAAATGAATTAGTCTCTACTCCAGAGCGTAAAAGCATACAGGGACTTTCTAGGCGACTAGAACTATGATTTGGGATTCTATTAGATTATGGGATTTTAGATGCGACTATCTGATGGGATTCAGGATTCGATTACCCAATGGGAATTGGGATTCAATTATCTGATGGGATTTGGGATTCCTCTATCTGATGGGATTTGGGATTCGATTATCTGATGGGATTTGGGATTCCACTATTTGATGGGATTTGGGATTCGATTATCTGATGGGATTAGGGATTCCACTATCTGATGGGATTTGGGATTCCACTATCTGATGGGATTTGGGATTCGATTATCTGATGGGATTAGGGATTCCACTATCTGATGGGATTTGGGATTCCACTATCTGATGGGATTTGGGATTCGATTATCTGATGGGATTTGGGATTCCACTATCTGATGGGATTTGGGATTCCACTATCTGATGGGATTTGGGATTCCACTATCTGATGAGATTTGGGATTCCACTATCTGATGGGATTTGGGATTCGATTATCTGATGGGATTAGGGATTCCACTATCTGATGGGATTTGGGATTCCACTATCTGATGGGATTTGGGATTCGATTATCTGATGGGATTAGGGATTCCACTATCTGATGGGATTTGGGATTCGATTATCTGATGGGATTCGATTATCTGATGGGATTAGGGATTCCACTATCTGATGGGATTTGGGATTCGATTATCTGATGGGATTAGGGATTCCACTATCTGATGGGATTTGGGATTCGATTATCTGATGGGATTTGGGATTCCACTATCTGATGGGATTTGGGATTCGATTATCTGATGGGATTAGGGATTCCACTATCTGATGGGATTTGGGATTCGATTATCTGATGGGATTTGGGATTCCACTATCTGATGGGATTTGGGATTCGATTATCTGATGGGATTAGGGATTCCACTATCTGATGGGATTTGGGATTCGATTATCTGATGGGATTTGGGATTCCACTATCTGATGGGATTTGGGATTCGATTATCTGATGGGATTTGGGATTCCACTATCTGATGGGATTTGGGATTCTATTAGATTATGGGATTTTAGATGCGACTATCTGATGGGATTTGGGATTCGATTATCTGATGGGATTAGGGATTCCACTATCTGATGGGATTTGGGATTCCACTATTTGATGGGATTTGGGATTCGATGAACTGATACAAGAAGTTACTATTGATTAGATTTCCGGGCAATAAAATTAGATCTGGGATTGGGATTTTCTCAATCAACTGAGAGTTAAACCTGGGTTTTATAAATTGTTCCGATTAAATTGCGGCAATCAGAGAGAAGTCTAGGAACGGAGGAACGAGCTCAGCTGCAAGAAAGAATCGGAACTCGACGGGAACTAGAGCAGCAATACAGTGTTGGCGCTGGAAGCAGTCTGTTAAAAGCAACGGGAGCACGCGAATGACAAAAAATAATTTGTTAACCTTCTAGGACTTGAGAAAGTTGGCCTTTTAAAATAAGTCCTCATTAGCTACTGATAGTAGTTGTACAGAATTCTGGCCTCACACAGCCGATGGCGGCGGACCTTCGGACCAGGCAGCGGCTGGGTTATCGGCCTGCGGCTGGGTACCGGAGTAGAACTCCGCCTGCTGACGCATGCCGGCCTCCATCAGCTTGTTGAGCTGGGCGCAGCACGAGTCCAGCCACTGTTTCACCTCGGCGTAGGTGACTAGCATGACCTGCTGGGAGTCGCGCGACACAAGACAGAGCCGCTGCTGCGAGCCCATGTCCAGCTGCGGGCGAAGGTGGGTTCTGATTTTTATCCCATTAGGTGTCCGTCAGGTGCGAGCCATGGGTCAAGGATAGGGATGAGCCATGGGTCAGGGATAGGGATGAGTCATGGGTCAGGGATAGGGATGAGCCATGGGTCAGGCATAGGGATGAGCCATGGGTCAGGGATAGGGATGAGCCATGGGTCAGGGATAGGGATGAGCCATGGGTCAGGGATAGGGATGAGCCATGGGTCAGGCATAGGGATGAGCCATGGGTCAGGGATAGGGATGAGCCATGGGTCAGGCATAGGGATGAGCCATGGGTCAGGGATAGGGGTGAGCCATGGGTCAGGGATAGGGGTGAGCCATGGGTCAGGGATAGGGATGAGCCATGGGTCAGGGATAGGGATGAGCCATGGGTCAGGGATAGGGATGAGCCATGGGTCAGGCATAGGGATGAGCCATGGGTCAGGGATAGGGATGAGCCATGGGTCAGGCATAGGGATGAGCCATGGGTCAGGGATAGGGATGAGCCATGGGTCAGGGATAGGGATGAGCCATGGGTCAGGGATAGGGATGAGCCATGGGTCTGGGATAGAGATGAGCCATGGGTCAGGGATAGGGATGAGCCATGGGTCTGGGATAGAGATGAGCCATGGGTCAGGGATAGGGATGAGCCATGGGTCAGGGATAGGGATGAGCCATGGGTCAGGGATAGGGATGAGCCATGGGTCAGGGATAGGGATGAGCCATGGGTCAGGGATAGGGATGAGCCATGGGTCAGGGATAGGGATGAGCCATGGGTCAGGCATAGGCATGAGCCATGGATGCGGAAGAGCTGAGGGTCAGGAATGAGTCTGGTATGTCGATGAACCAAAGATCATGTCTGGTATCCGCATGAGGGTCAGGTGGTTGTTCAGGTGTGCGCATGAGGGTCAGGTGGTGGGTCAGGTGTGCGGATGAGGGTCAGGTCGATGGTCAGATGGGTAAGTCAATGTGTATGCCAACCCAATGACTACTAGGTGACCCCAACCTTCTGCAAGCAGCTGACAATGTGCGCCAGGTCGATCCAAGGAAATCCGCCCGAGCTGTCAGTCTGGTGGAAGACGAAATCGCGAAACAGGCGCAGCATTTGCCTGTCAGTGGAGTCGGTCCAGGACGGCTCAGACGGCATTTCCCTCTCGCAGACGGTGCTCAATTTCGAGATGAGACGCAACAGGCGGCCATTCTCTAGCTGGCGGGTGAGCTGCAACTCGAGAAAGTCTACTCGAAGCTGGGACTCGCACAGGTGATCGAAAAATCTGGCACCGATGGCTGGCATCACGTCATATATGGACCTGGAATGCAGGTAGGGTAATGGAATAGAGTGAATTGCTAATCTAGTGATGAGGGAATCATAGAATGGATTGCTAATCTAGTGGTGAGGGAATCATAGAGTGGATTGCTAATCTAGTGGTGAGGGAATCATAGAGTGGATTGCTAATCTAGTGGTGAGGGAATCATAGAGTGGATTGCTAATCTAGTGGTGAGGGAATCATAGAGTGGATTGCTAATCTAGTGGTGAAGGAATCATAGAATGGATTGCTAATCTAGTGGTGAGGGAATCATAGAGTGGATTGCTAATCTAGTGGTGAGGGAATCATAGAGTGGATTGCTAATCTAGTGGTGAGGGAATCATAGAGTGGATTGCTAATCTAGTGGTGAGGGAATCATAGAGTGGATTGCTAATCTAGTGGTGAGGGAATCATAGAGTGGATTGCTAATCTAGTGGTGAAGGAATCATAGAATGGATTGCTAATCTAGTGGTGAGGGAATCATAGAGTGGATTGCTAATCTAGTGGTGAGGGAATCATAGAGTGGATTGCTAATCTAGTGGTGAAGGAATCATAGAGTGGATTGCTAATCTAGTGGTGAGGGAATCATAGAGTGGATTGCTAATCTAGTGGTGAAGGAATCATAGAATGGATTGCTAATCTAGTGGTGAGGGAATCATAGAATGGATTGCTAATCTAGTGATGAGGGAATCATAGAGTGGATTGCTAATCTAGTGGTGAGGGAATCATAGAGTGGATTGCTAATCTAGTGATGAGGGAATCATAGAGTGGATTGCTAATCTAGTGGTGAAGGAATCATAGAATGGATTGCTAATCTAGTGGTGAAGGAATCATAGAATGGATTGATAATCTAGTGGTGAGGGAATCATAGAATGGATTGCTAATCTAGTGATGAGGGAATCATAGAGTGGATTGCTAATCTAGTGGTGAAGGAATCATAGAGTGGATTGCTAATCTAGTGGTGAAGGAATCATAGAATGGATTGCTAATCTAACCCGCAAAGCGCCTCACTTGCTGACTCCATACAACAGCTGGTGCATGACACTGGCCAGGTCCTTGGAATAGGACCGCCCCACCAGCTCCATAGCGGCGTTGAGATCCTGCAAGGCTAGCGGGGTGCCGCAAGCCAGCACCAACAGCAGGCGGCCCAAGTCCACCAAATCCTGTTGCTTAGCAACCGCGGATTCGTCTTCGTCCGTGGCCGGAATTCCACAGAGAATCTCTCTGGCGCCTAGAAGATTGACGCGTAGGCGTTGTTTGTCTTCGACAAGCACTTTGCTGGGTCCCAGGGCTCGAACCGCTCGATTGAGCCGGGCGTGGCAGTAGCGCACAGCGCTGGCCAGCTGCAGCAGCAGGTTCCACATCACGTGCTCGGATTGTAGCGGAACTCGCTTAGCCGATTGGGGAGCCAGGCGGCCGGCCGCGTCCAGCTGAAAGCTGCTGGCCTGCGAGAGTGAAGGGGGCTTCAGATACGGACACCTGTCTCTTGCCAATGCTGGACATCTGTCTCTTGCCAATGCTGGACACCTGTCTCTTGCCAATGCTGGACACCTGTCTCTTGCCAATGCTGGACACCTGTCCTTGCCAATGCTGGACACCTGTCCTTGCCAATGCTGGACACCTGTCCTTGCCAATGCTGGACACCTGTCTCTTGCCAATGCTGGACACCTGTCTCTTGCCAATGCTGGACACCTGTCTCTTGCCAATGCTGGACACCTGTCCTTGCCAATGCTGGACACCTGTCCTTGCCAATGCTGGACACCTGTCTCTTGCCAATGCTGGACACCTGTCTCTTGCCAATGCTGGACACCTGTCTCTTACCAATGCTGGACACCGGTGTCTTACCAATGCTGGACACCTGTCTCTTACCAATGCTGGACACCGGTGTCTTACCAATGCTGGACACCTGTCTCTTATCAATGCTGGATACCTGTCCTTGCCAATGCTGGACACCTGTCTCTAGCCCCTTGTAGACACCTATATCTAGCGCCCTTACAGACACCTGTCTCCACCGCTTACAGACACCTGTCTCCACCGCTTACAGACACCTGTCTCTAGCACTTATAGACACCTGTCTTCACTCATTTACAGACACCTGTCTTCACTCATTTACAGACACCTGTCTCCATCCCTTATATAAACACATGTCTCCACTCTTTACAGACACCTGTCTCCATCCCTTATATAAACACATGTCTCCACTCTTTACAGACATCGGTCTCTAGCGCCCTTCCCTTCGGACACCTGTCTCCACCACCCTACAAGCATCACACTGTTTGAAACTCAACAGCCCTTAAGCAGTACAATTGCGCGCAGACTCATTAAAAAAAATGGCAAAAACCTTCATAGGATCCGAGCAGTGCACCAGCAGCATAGTGGCGCAGCCAGGATAAAAGTCGGTAACCAGACAGGCGGACTGATCGCCGAACGCTTGAGTATAGAACGCGTCGCGAACTGGCGCTAAATGCGGATGATCGGCCTCCTTGAGCGCGTCCAGATGCGCAATGGCTTCGTTAGCCGGTTGAAATGATGCGCCAACAAATCTGCGCAACAGCACCCACTGCTGCTGGCGGGCGTTGTACGCTTTGTAGCATAGGCTGGGCAAGCCGAGGGTTGCCGACCGGCGTATCTGGCTGGGATTCTCTAGCGGCGTCAGCTGGGAATAATGCAACAGCGACTGCGGCAGGCCCGGCAACGGGTCCGACCGCACCTGGAGAGAGAGGGACGGCGAATTATGTATTTCGAATACATAGGTACTAATTCCTAGAGTTGAATGATCCCCCACAATGATCCTCTAGATCTGAATAATCTCCCACTCTAATCCTCTGGATCTGAATGATCTCCCACTCTAATCCTCCCGATCTGAATGATCTCCCAATCTAATCCTCTAGATCTGAATGATCTCCCACTCTAATCCTCTAGATCTGAATAATCTCCCACTCTAATCCTCTCGATCTGAATGATCTCCCACTCTAATCCTCTCGATCTGAATGATCTTCCACTCTAATCATCCAGATCCCAATGATCTCCCACTCTGATCCCCTGGATCCCAATGATCTCCTACTTTAATCTCCCACAAATTTTTTGCCAATCTAACAATCACCAACCAATCCAATCTTCTCCACTATCAGCTTCCTAAAATCCGGTCATCTTATTCCCCAGAATCTTCCCTATAATCTTCATTCTCAGTACAAATTTGATCCCTAAATTCCCAATAGCCACCCACAGCCTTGATTTTTACCTGCAAGCTATGCGCTCTAGCCAGCAGAGATCGCCGCGTTTCGGCCTCCATATAGGTGAGCGCGTCGCCTCTATTGCTGAACTGGCTCTGATCACCGGCCGGCGCGCATACGTACCAAGGCGGCGGTTCGAGCCTGCCGCCATTGTTAGCTTTGCCCTGCTGCTGCTGCTGTTGCTGCTGCTGCTCAAGACCGGCCGAGCCGCCGACTCTGCCTCCGGTGCTGTCAAAGAAAAACGACGCAGCGGCGAATTCGTCGATAGCGGCTGGATGCTGCTGGTGACGAGATCTGGCAGCGGCGGCGGCTGCCAGCTGGGCGGACATGGACGGAGAAGAGGCGGAGTGGCCGAGTGATGGCGGAGGCTGGCGAGTGTCGCGATGGAGGGATGGTGAGGGTTTTTCATTCTGTACTGCAGGCGGGGATTCTACGGAGTTTAGTAACACAGAATGCTGACTCGCGCAACGGCCCCTGATTTGATTCCGCGCGCAAGCAGATTCATTTGGGGCTCGGAATGGGCACAACTGCCTCAGCGCTGGTTGTTGAACAATGTCGCCGAGGGCGTTGCCTACAGCCCTCCTGCTGCAATTATTATCAGCCTATTCAGCTGCGTACTAACCGCGACCATCTCGGCTTAACTTGCACGTTTTAGTAGCGAATGCGCGAATGGGAGATAAAGAGAGATGAGAACATGAAATTAAACTGAGAGATGACATTGAGATAAAACTGAGAGATGAGATCGTGGGATGAAACTGAAAGATGAGATCGTGAGTTCAAACAGAGAGATGAGAACGCGAGATTAAACTGATAGATAAGATCAAACTGAGATGAGATCATAAAATCAAACTGAGAGATGAGATCATGAGATCAAACAGAGAGATGAGATCAAACTGAGAAATGAGAACGCGAGATTAAACTGATAGATAAGATCAAACTGAGATGAGATCATAAAATCAAACTGAGAGATGAGATCATGAGATCAAACAGAGAGATGAGATCATGAGATCAAACAGAGAGATAAGAATGCGAGATTAAACTGAGAGACGAGATAATGAAATGAAACTGAGAGATGAGATCATGAGATCAAACTGAGAAAGTTTGAAATTTCTTTGATAAAAAATGTTCTAACCCTTTATGGCCAATATAAAACTAACTAGAAACTAAGCAAATCAAATCAACATTTTGAGGAAATAAAAATTTAACTTGAAACTTGCAGATTTAAACTGAAAAGAAATCAATTGAACAAAGAAACAGAAAAAAGAGTCAGACCAAGATTGCGGGGGCAGCAGATACTGTCCCTATAATTTTGCTAAGCGATCCACAAGAAGCAGTAGAATAAGGCGGCAGGCCATGAGCTGACAGACTGTGACAGCGATGGTGATGCAGCATAGCAGGCTTAGGCAGGGACATCTGCTGCTGCTGCCGTCCAGGTAAGACAGTAGCAGCCAAAATGCTCATCTGAGCAGTTATACAATGGTTATACAAGCAGTTATACAATGCTAAAACAAAATATTATAGCTAGTTAGAACAGTACCTGACTAGTCATAAGGCTGGCAGTGCCACCAACTCCAGGCATGCGGCTGTTGCCACCCAATAAGTTTAGGCCCTGCATCCTGCCAGACAGACAAGTTGCTCCATATTGACCAGTGTTGGGGGGACCAACACCTGCTGGTGCCCTTGGCTACAAAAATGAAGTAGTTCTCAAATATTATACTACAATTTTTGTTTGACAAAACAGACACAACTTTAATATCAAATGCTGTTTACATAAAATCCTGCTGATAAGTCATTAATAGCAGGTGCAGGTCCAGCTGAGGCTAGGCTAGGGTTACCACCTAGGTATAGTCCTGGATTATTATTCATCTGAAATTTTAATAGAAAGTATTTTAGGATATTTCAAAAGTAGACTTCTGTTAATAAGTGTTAATAAGCATTAAGGTTTTCATTAATTATTAATAGACTGCCATTAAGATTGTTTGCATTAATAGATTAATAAGTTTGCATAAATTTGGGAGGTAACGAAAATTATTGCAAACATTATTGGCAATTCCAATAACACCAAAGATGCAAAAAAACAATAATATAAGTCTAACAAGAAGTTGAAATATTACAAATATATTTTAATTTACCTAAGTGCCTTATTAATATCTTTGATTATGATTATGAGCATATAAATATAACAACTTTTTATCCAAAAAGATATAGACATATTTATTCCTGCCATTTCCCAAAAATTATATTAATTTTTCTTGTTTCTTTTTTAGGCAGATTGCTTCTTTGTCATAGAGTAAGTCATATAGCCAATGTAAATCAAAGGAATTACATAGGCATGAATTTTAATCAATTAATATTAGCATTAATGTTAACATAGAAAATATATAAGCTTTATTCTTCTTCCAAAAAATAGACTTTATAATGCACTGTCTTTGCTTTTCTATTTTTTTAGCTGATCTAACAAAGATAATCCAAGCAATTTACTTTATAAGCTAAAAAAGTTACAAATAATAAATAAAAACTTGAATACAAAAAACTATTAAAAGTAAATAAATATAAGGTAAGAATTAGCTTGTTTATTTAAAACTCAAAACCTAATTAATTAATAATGAAATATGACCAAGAAGGTTGCTTTAAATAGTACTAGAGGCACAGCTTAATAGATATAATAGAAAGTAGAAACTTAGAAGGTTACAAAATATTAGGAAAGAAGTAAATTAAAGTAATGCTTATAATTATATGCAAACAATAAATCTGTTCATAATTTTATAAAATTTACTTAAGTTTATAAATAAGTAAAAAGTTGCTATATTGGATGATCATTATCATAAACAAATATTAATTAGATGCCTAAGGAAATTAAAATATTCATCGTGTTATGTTGTAACTTCTCATTTGACTTTTAATGATAGTCTATAAGGTTTATAAAAATCATAATGCTTTTATATTGTAACACTTATTAATAGGCCTATATTAGGCCTAACATTTATTAAAGACTAGTTAATGAAGACAAAGTCTTTTCGCCCCAGTGAGCTTTGGGGTTGGAATTTTATAATACCTAGTGTTGTATCGATTATTTAAAGACTTTCAAGGCATTATTAACGCTGATGCTCCTAATATTTTGCGTCGTGTCATACATAAAGTTAGCCTAATAGATAAAGTAGGGCGAGAGTTGTAAAATGTCTCTAACGTCAAATGATTTATAGGAAGGGAATTAGGGATGTCGATTCCCCAGGGAATTATCTTATCGGGGACCCCGGTGAAAAGAAAAAATAAGTAAAAACGGCGGATCACTTAGATTGTAAGTGGAATTTTTTAAACTTTGATTTAAGCTTTGTACTACATGTTCAAGGCGCAGGGGTAAAAATTTTAAACAATGTTTTTTTAAACTGTATTTGACAATGTGGCATCACGAAATCGTGCGCGCACCTTTATCGGAAAAGTGCATTTGTTGGAATGCATGCTAAACAGCTACGCTCGTGAGAGGATAATTAATGAATGAGACTGTTTTTATAATCGGAATTTTATTTCTTGCATATATATGTAAATCACCATTTTGTCCTTGTCTAATAGGGAGTATATGTATGACACCCCCCTATGCGTCAGTGCCTGACGCATGACGCAGCGCTGCGCCTGCGTCAAGCCGTCAACGCAGACCAACACAGCAGTCACTAGTCAGTAAGGCTTCTTTTTCCTGACGGGTTTCTTTTCTACGTGCAATTTGCTTGATTGAATGACTTATTAGTGAAAAAACAATCAAACGTGTGTTGTGTTTCAAATACATGTAATGCATTGAAATAAGCAATTATGCGGTAAAAGAGCATAGACAGAGTTTCAATCAGCTTTCTGTGAATCAGTTTCTTATTTTAATGGCAAAAATTAAGTTACAAATGCATTTTTTCATATTTTTTCTCCCCAGGGTCCCCGGTTAAATTCCCCGGAGAGTATTCCCCGACAAGCTCCCCGGGGAGCACTCCCGGGGTCAACATCCCTAGAAGGGAAACTACGAGCATAAGTTCTGCAACACATATACAAGTAGCTAAGCATTAATAGACGCACTGCACCGATAAAATGTAATGGAATTGCTCGAATCACCGACACCAAGACCCATAAAACTGGAGAAACTGGCAGGATATAGTAGATACATGTAGGTCAGAATCAGAAGTGATCATGGGTGGGTGGGTCAAGTGATCATGGGTTCGACCTCGATTGTATTATTCCTTCTTAATCTTATGCAATTAATTGTAAATTAGGTATGAAGTAACAGTAATTATCCTTGACCATGCTAGAGTAAAGACAAGTCAAAGTCAAGTTAATAAAAATAGACACACAGTGTAACAATAACAATGGTTTTTAGAGCCATTTTTCTTGTCTGTGTTTGTCTTTGTACATACATGTACATTTGGGAAGACTTATCTGGACCCAATCCCTTCTTATTCTACATGTACGCTGTTTTGGGTATGGGGGTTAGAGTTGGGCCGTCTGACACCCCCCCCCCCCCCCTACCATAGTGGACTGGAGAGAAAGAAGCACATGCTATCGCTATTGGCTAGCCTGTCGTTCTCTTTCTCTTTACCTTCTGTCTTGTGTAGCGTACACTATCCAATGCACAAGGCCCAACTTTCCACTAAAGGAAGGTTCATATAGTCCGCCCATGGGCTTCCTCTTGCTTTCGCGTACACTCAAGGCCACTCACTCTCAACACCAGCCACTAGAGGCTTGTTTTAAATAATCGATCGATAATATTAAATGTACACTTGAAAGCTTGCTTTGGATCCTAGCAGAAGGGGGAGAAAGTGGCCAAGGCCACCACACCCCACAAGGCAGGCAGGCCGGCCCGAGTGCGATAACGAATGACAAAAAATAGAAAAGTACAATTTACACATCAACTTTCAATACAATAAATACAATAATAGGTACGGTATTAATGACAGTGTATTTTCGCACAAAGTAGCTACGTTCAAACCACCAGCACGTAAACAGCTAAAATTTCACTGTTTATGAAATTTTATAAAATTTAACACATCATTTTAGATATTGAAAACTTTTAAAGGAGGGTATTACTGTTGCATGTGAGATGTGACTATAAAATCGTGGTAGGTATAGCTGATGATGAAACTGGTGATTGGTATCTAGCTTTTTTGATAACTTAGCCGGTTAGACCCCGAAATAGCTATTGTAATTTGTAACGCTGGAGCCAAATACAAATACAATGGAGCAATTAGTTTCTCTCAAATCTGTCTCTGCCAGTGCCAGTTTAGTCCATAGTAAGTAACCAAAGTAAAATACCCATTAGTGGTCCCGTTTCTAATGTTTATAAATATTAAGCTTCAGTTTACTTTTGGCACAGTATGCAATTTTGAAAATTCACCCTAATAACGGTTTGCACCAGCAGGAAAGCAACTATTTTGTTGTTGGAAATCGGATTAAGCAGTCAAAAGAGAGTATTTCTATGAAAAAAGGTACTTTTTTTCCATTTTTTCAAATATTTAAACAGGTTTCGCTCTTTCAATAAAAAAATCATCGCAGTACCTTAAAGTACAGTTAGTTTGGAATTAGATGACGGCGTTGAATTGTTTCTTCCATATTCCAAAAATTATAATGAGCACTTTTCCTCAAATCAGTTTGAGATCATGATTTTTAGTCTTTCGTCGATAACTTTCTGATTTCAAATGTTTAAGAATTGAAAACTTCCACACTTGTGTATCTTTGAATTGCGCATCGATTGGTGCATAGTATGTATGCTTAACTATTAGCAGTATAGAAAAAAATGCAAAAAACTGTAAAAGTACATTTTCAATTTTTGCATTTTTTGCAACCAAAGTGCCAACTTTTTGATACAATTGAAAAAAACAACCCAATAATGTTATGCATCTTAGTAAGGCGCACCTATAACCCTCGAACATTTTTAGCTCGAGTTTTAATGTGCATGAGGAAATGCACTTTTGTAAAGACATAATCTTAAGACAAACATTTCAACTGAAGCCTGTTCCTTTTCTCCGCAGTGAATCCATACAAAACTATACTCGTTAAATAGATCAGATTCTTCTCTTTAAAATGACACCTCACTTGTGAAATTCGCACTTGTAGTTTTGAAGTTACAGCAGTTTTTGTGAGATTTTTCTTGTCATTTTTTCGATGCACACGTCTCATATTATTATATTCGTCACAAGCCAGACCACCCAATGCGCTTCGCGCATTGGCTGGCTGTTTGTTCCTCATGCTCGGCACTTTGTGCCTCGCGCGTTCGCTCCGCTCACCCCACAAACCCAAGGACACGCGCTTCGCGCGTGTCCTTGGGTTTGTGGGTTTCGCGGAGCTCACTGGGAACTAGGCCTAGTGCCCAAAATTGGTAAGTGACAAGTGTCATATATCTATAAAAAATAAAGCATACTAGCTTATAATAATATTAGCTATAGCTTTTTAGTTCCATCATTATATCAAATATATGTATAACTACATATGATAATGATATCCATGGCATAATCCTAGTTTACTGCATTAAATTATTTTGAGTTAAAAAATCAATTCAATAAGTTAAAACAAGTTAGTCCATACTCATAGCAGTCAATAGTCCACTGACTTCACTAAATGGTATAATAATGAGCAACCCAGAACTAGAAGCTGTCGAAGGACTTCTCCAGGTTGATCTATCTATATCTATTCAGAAGTTCATGTTTCCACAAATTTTTTTTCTAACATTTAAACTGTTGCTCTTAGAAGAACAAATATAAACAAAGCTTGTATAATTTACAGTGAAGAAAGCTTAAAAAATAGTTTTAACTGTCTTTTCAATTTTTATAAAAATGACAGTTTAATCTTGAGCTGTTTTTTACGAAAATGTTTTATTTATTATACCTTCGCTTAACTTGCATACTTTGACTAAATTTTGGTTACGATAAGTATGATTTTATCGGGCATGGTCGGGTGTAGATTTAATGTCAGTAGTAAAAAATATATATTTCTGCTTATCATATTGGATTACCATCATACATAGTAAGGGTGGTTCTAAGGTTTTAAGCTGCCTGACCCCCTTCCCTAATTTATTTAATTTTACACCTTTTTGGTCACAAAGTAAATATGTGGTTTTCAACCACTATGGGCAGCCTTTATCAGTATTTTTGTTATTTTTAAACAGTTTATCACCAAGTTCAAACAAATAATAAAACTAAGATTTGTGTTCAATTGTCATTGTCCTTGATTTTTCTAAAAAAGTAGATTTCTAAACATTAATAAAGTGGTAAACTTTACTATTCTCATTGCTCACAGGTATAGTTAAATTCTTAACTTATTTTTTCTGACTTATCAAACTGAGTTTTTGAGTTATGAATTGTTTGTATGAGTATGCATTATAATTAGTAAGCATGACTCATAACATTAGTATTTAATATAAAAGTTGATTTAGGGAACAAAAGAATGTATTGCTCTCAGGGACTTTTAAAAAAATATAATACATTAAGTCTATTTAATCATGAATGCCATCTATTTATTGCAGGCTAAGCATCTTGTTAAGATCAGAAGTTAGCATTGGGTCATGGCCAGCAGCATTGTTGGCTCATTTGTCGAGGTCTACAAGACCAGCGTTGGTCAAAGCAAGAAGCAACTCTTGCGAGCCGCTGCAACAGCCGCCGCCGAGGCCCCCAGCCGTGATATCTTCGAGGCAGCCAGGCGAGGCGATCTCGACTATCTGCATCATCGAGTAGCTGAAGAAGCCGACGCTGCTGCCAACCTTCTGGCCAGCCGCGACGATGCGGGGCACACGGCGGCGCACTGGGCCAGCCTGAACTACCGCCTAGGAGTGCTGGACTTCATCGCCAGTCAAGATCCCGGCCTGTGCAACCTGACGAGCAGTCACGAGCTTGGCCAGAGGCCGATTCACTGGGCCAGTGTTAACGGTCACGTGACCATCATTGAATTCCTGCTGGACCGGTGCGGCGCTAGCATAGATCAGAGAGACGAAAAAGGCGCCACTCCGCTCCTGGTAGCCTGCCAGTACGGCCAGACGGTGGCGGCAATCTATCTGATGTCCCGCGGCGCCGCCATCGCCGCATTCGACTTGGAAGGCGACACAGCGATGCACTGGGCCGCGTTCAAAGGCCAGGCCGACCTAATGCGACTGCTGGTCTACGCTGGCTGCCAGCCGGAGGCGAAGGACGTTTACGGGCAGACGCCGCTGCACTTTGCCTGCATCGGTGGCAGCTTGGCTATTGTGCGCGATTTGTGCTTTGTTGATAAGGTAAAAAGGCTTACTTTTACCGCAAGTCTGCGCACTTAGGTGCGCGAAGTTTTATTTTAATAAACAAGACAATCAAGCAATGTTAGATAGATTTCAGTCATTTAATCATCGATAAGCACGCCGACTAACTACAGGTAAGCAATTAGTTCAAAGGTCATAAAATCACACATAATTAGCTAGGCAAGCCAACAGACAGGTATTTAACTATAATACGCGGTAATAAAATCACAGATAATCAGTTAGACAAGCCAACAGACAGGTATTTAATTACAATAAGCAGTAATAAAATCACGGATAATAATTACCTAGGCAAGCCAACGTACAAATAGTAAGTTAGAAAATCTCATAAACATTTACCCATAAAGAACTCACCCCCTCTCCTCACCTGTATCTCAGGTGGCAATCAACGTGGCGGACAATAACGGCCGAACTCCAATTCAACTCGCGGCCGGGCGTCGTCACCTGGAAATTGAGCACTTCCTGAACAAGCAACAGCGCAGCCAATCCTCGATGCTGGGAGAAGAGCTTAATTGGAGTCACCTGCTGTTTGGCCCGCCCGGAAACACCCGCTGCCCGCTGCTGTTCTTTCTAATCACAGTCGGAGTTTGGGGCTACTCAAACTATATTGTTCGAGGCTTCCCGCTCACCATTGAGCAGTACCCCGGCATGAACTACCTGTTCATCTGCTTCAATGCGCTCATGTGGATCTGCTTCTACCACACCAACCTGAGCGATCCAGGCTACCTGGCCAGGAACCAGCCTGAGTACGATCAGGCCATCAAGCTGGCGGGATCCGGTTCCAGCCAGTTGGAGCGGCTGTGCCACACCTGCCGAGCCGTGAAACCGTTGCGGTCCAAGCACTGCAAAATTTGCAACAGGTGCGTGTCGCACATGGATCATCACTGCCCCTACGTGTACAACTGCGTTGGAGCTAACAACAGGTGAGCAGCCGTGACAAGGTGGTTTTGGTTGATTATGGGGATGTTTATACCAATCTAAGCTTGGGATCTAACTGCTTAAGATCTTTATTAACATTCAAATCCGTGGTTAGGCCTATTTAAATAATGATTTATGCGGCCTATTCATCCCTCCCGCGCACGCAGGCACAGCTTCCTTCTGTTCGTGACATTCTGCGTCTTGTCCGGCGTAATCTCGCTGAATCTGATCTGGATCGTGTGGAACATCGAGGGCCGGCCCTACCGATGGGACTACATGATTGGCGTGCCGCTACAGGCTTTGTTCGGCATCATGCTCATCATCATCAACAGATATGGGGTAAGGTGGCCTTCATCCTTTAGCCATCAGCTGCCACCCCTCCTGGATCCTTCAGCTGCCACCCTCCCCGATCCTTCAGCTGCCACCCCTCCCCGATCCTTCAGCTGCCACCCTCCCCGATCCTTCAGCTGCCACCCCTCCCCGATCCTTCAGCTGCCACCCCTCCCTGATCCTTCAGCTGCCACCCCTCCCCGATCCTTCAGCTGCCACCCTTCCCCGATTCTTCAGCTGCCACTCCCCGATTCTTCAGCTGCCACCCCTCCCCGATCCTTCAGCTGCCACCCCCTCCCCGATCCTTCAGCTGCCACTCCTCCCCGATCCTTCAGCTGCCACCCCTCCCCGATCCTTCAGCTGCCACGCTTCCCCGATCCTTCAGCTGCCACTCCTCCCCGATCCTTCAGCTGCCACCCCTCCCCGATCCTTCAGCTGCCACTCCTCCCCGATCCTTCAGCTGCCACCCCTCCCCGATCCTTCAGCTGCCTCCCCCTCCCCGATCCTTCAGCTGCCACCCTTCCCCGATTCTTCAGCTGCCACTCCCCGATTCTTCAGCTGCCACCCCTCCCCGATCCTTCAGCTGCCACCCCTCCCCGATCCTTCAGCTGCCACCCTTCCCCGATCCTTCAGCTGCCACTCCTCCCCGATCCTTCAGCTGCCACCCCTCCCCGATCCTTCAGCTGCCACTCCCCGATTCTTCAGCTGCCGATCCTTCCGATCCTTCATCAGGAGCTGTCACCCCTCCCTGATCCTTCAGCTGCCACCCTAGGCTGAACAATATTCTTATTCCAGTCTAAATGGCAGTTGCAATTCCCCCAATTCCAGTGGTACAACGCCGCCAAGAACATCACAACGAACGAGTTGATGAACATGCAGCGCTACAAGTATTTGCAGGATGCTCAGGGAAAATTTTGGAATCCCTTCGACCGAGGCGTGGCTCGCAATTTTCTGGAGTTCTTCCATTTAAAACCGCAGTGGGATTACGATGAACTGTTAAAAGTGAAGGAGCCAATGCCAGTTTAGTGCCAAAAGACCTGCACGTATCATTCAAGTACAGCATTGGCTGATTGTTTGTTTCAACAAATAGTTAAAGAAAATATCCATCGGAGAAATCCAGTAATAAAAGTGCTCAAAATTTGATGCCAGGAAAGCCAATTTGTTCGCTTCGTTTAGCAGTAGGCAAAACCGACTGCCCCACTTTAAATTCCCGATATGCTTTAGTCTGATTCAAAAATTTTTTCTGTGTGCTTTACTAGATTCTTAGAATGATAACTGATTTACATCCAGTCTGTATGTAGAATTAAGAAAACTATGAAAATAATTCCTGATATCAGGTACAAATGAATTGAAGCGGTGCTCTGATGTGCCAGCGGCCCAGGCTCGACTCCAAGTGCAGCCACTTCATTTGGGGCTGAATTGGAATCTCGGCTTGGCTCTGCTCCTGCAATTAACGGCCTTGAGGGCCAAGGCACAGTGAAGTGTACATGCCTAGCGATAAATAAAGTTAGGGCCGCTGTACACTCCTGTGTGTGTGTGCCTGTGCGTATGACTGCATCCGTATCCGCGCGCTTGTGTGCCGGTTGTGTGACAATGTCGCTTAAAGTGCGCAAGCCCATGCCTACATGTATAATAAAAATAAATGCATTAGCTCGTAAAATCTCCACACCCTGAGTGAAATTCTTGGTTCACTCAACCTCTTCTCATTCATTGCTCATTGTGCAGCTTTTGACTTTTGTTTAGTTGTGAAATTTTCTGCAGTTTCTTACCGCAGTTTTTATGCTGAATATGCGGCCTTAAGCTTTAAAGCAGTGACTTTATATGATTTCTTTCTTCGGCTGAAAGTAAAATGCTTTTTTATTTAATAAAAAACTACTTTGAACTCCATTACAGTGCTTGTTTTAAATACATTTTTATTAACTTTAAAGCAGGAAGTTGTTGAACTGATTTAAGTGGAATTGTGTTTAATGCGATCCCAATGTCGGTTATTTTACTCTCTGAAATAGTCATGCATTTTATAAATTAATAACATAGACTAGATTATAGCAATTTCCATTCTATTTCGTACACACTGCTCTAGAAAGGTAAAAAACTTACAGATACGAGCTAAACTTTTACTGCTCTATAACAAATTGATTTTCCTCTATTTAGGTGCAATTTTTATATCTTCTGTCGCATTGAGAACAAGAGACTTCATGAAATCCTTTCAATTTTGTTGCATAAAAAATCATTTAGTGATTTTACGCTCGTTATGGTCACCTAAGTCTACGTGCAAGAATCCAATGCTGTCATCAAATGGATTTTTTGAAAATTTATCTTAAATTGTTCGCGCAAGAAACATCTGGTGATTTGAGCACAAAGTGCCAGAAAATAAAGTTAATATTCAAGCTAGGTTAGAACTTTGTTGAGTGAGTGTTGGCAATCTGGGCAGAGCTCCAGCTTACCGAGTTATGATTGGTTGGCAGCTCTGAGCTCCAGCTCACCCTGCTGTGATTGGCCAGCAGCTCTGAGCTCCAGCTCACCCTGCTGTGATTGGCTGGCAGCTCTCAGCTCCAGCTCACCCTGCTGTGATTGGCTGGCAGCTCTGAGCTCCAGCTCACCCTTGCTGAGATTGGCCAGCAGCTCTGAGCTCCAACTCACCCTGCTGTGATTGGCTAGCAGCTCTGCGCTCCAGCTCACGGCCCTGCTGAGATTGGCCAGCAGCTCTGAGCTGCAGCTCACCCTGCTGTGATTGGCTGGCAGCTCTGAGCTGCAGCTCACCCTGCTGAGATTGGCCAGCAGCTCTGAGCTGCAGCTCACCCTGCTGTGATTGGCTGGCAGCTCTGAGCTCCAGCTCACGGCCCTGCTGAGATTGGCCAGCAGCTCTGAGCTCAAGCTCACCCTGCTGTGATTGGCTGGCAGCTCTGAGCTCCAGCTCACCCTGCTAAGATTGGCCAGCAGCTCTGAGCTCCAGCTCACCCTGCTGTGATTGGCTGGCAGCTCTGAGCTCCAGCTCACCCTGCTGAGATTGGCCAGCAGCTCTGCGCTCCAGCTCACCCTGCTGTGATTGGCTGGCAGCTCTGAGCTCCAACTCACCCTTCTGTGATTGGCTAGCAGCTCTGCGCTCCAGCTCACGGCCCTGCTGAGATTGGCCAGCAGCTCTGAGCTCCAACTCACCCTGCTGTGATTGGCTAGCAGCTCTGCGCTCCAGCTCACCCTGCTGAGATTTGCCAGCAGCTCTGAGCTGCAGCTCACCCTGCTGTGATTGGCTGGCAGCTCTGAGCTCCAGCTCATCCTGCTGAGATTGGCCAGCAGCTCTGAGCTGCAGCTCACCCTGCTGTGATTGGCTGGCAGCTCTGAGCTCCAGCTCACGGCCCTGCTGAGATTGACCAGCAGCTCTGAGCTGCAGCTCACCCTGCTGTGATTGGAGCGCTGATAGAAGCGTCATGTAAAAAATAAAAGCGTAATGTCAGAGATACATGTGACAGAAGCGTCATGTCGAACATAGAAGATTCATTTGGGAATGCCTACGATGTCAAGGCTTACAAGGGGAATAATTGCTGAGGTTTTTGCAAGGAGAAGCTATACATGTAGTTTATTAAAAAACTTGTATTCCATTCTTTGTTGGCTCCCCAACGGGGGGGGGGCACTGATTGCTAGTCCATTCTATTCATGTCTAATTCACATTGGCTAGGCTAGTAATCCATAAAAATTAACTATCTTAGCTCATTATTAACAAAGGAGACAAATTTCCTAGGCAAGTTATTAAAGCGTTCGCATGCAAATCATTTGCGCAATTCCACAGTTTATTAAAAAATGGTTTCCAGGCGGCGCTGCGCCTTGGCTTGCTCCAGTCGATCGCGAATCGCTGCATATTGTTTTCAATATTCAGTTTTTATTTATCATCATCATTTGCATCACTGTGCAATCGGGGAGCCATAGAGATGGGCGGCAGCTGAGATAAAAAAGAGAAATAAAAGAGCAGAGATTAAAGTGCAATTGGCCGTACAGCTGGTTAATAATAATAATAATAGAATGCAAAATTATTAGCTCAACTCACTGAGCTGCCTTAGAAAGCCCCGACAGGCGAAAGGTCTTTTTTTAAAATAATCACGCGTACTACTTACTTGCCAAAGTAGCACAATAGGGGTTTGGTAACTAAAATGCGACTTGCTGTGACGAAATTGCATCTACTGGTAGCAATGGTATTGCATGCCGCATATTAAAAATGATAATATTTTGATATTAAAGATATGAGCAGCCGATCACTATTAAATACGTTAATATTAGTTAATAAAACAACACCAGGACAATAGTCAGTTAGAATAGCTAAATAAAACAATACAGAAAAAAAGTAAAAATTAATATTAATTTGTGCAACCTGCATTTTTGGACATTGATATTGCAGTAGTAAGATTATATTAAAGCCTCTGATGATAAAGGGGATTAATAAAAACAAATATTATTGGGCTCGAAATGTGTATAATAAAATATTGCTATAATTTATAATATATAAACTAGACTAATATAGATACTTACGACTATCTAATTGAAAAATTACTAACAAAATATGACCTGTATGACACTACTCTCGGTATGCAGTAGTATGATTGTCACAGTTGTGTCATTATATAATATTGCTATGTGTATATTAGTGTCTATTCGTTAGGCTAAACTGCTTCCAAATTTCACGGTCGATCCTGCCGCTTAAAAAAACTCTCTCGATCGAATCTCACTCGAGTCGAGGCGACCCCGCTAGTCGCTGCAGTCGAGAATGCTTCGACCGGGAATTCTGGCGCTCCCAGGCCCGGCCGAGCTTGTCAAAGTGGACCAACTGCTGCGAGTAGTTGGGGTCGCACATTTTTGTGTAGCCGCACGGCTCGCAGTGCCCCTGTGCGGATTGTATGTTGAGCAGGTTTGGGTTTCCATTTTTCGACATGTAAGGCTGGAATTCCCCAGCTTAGCAACAAATTGGATTTCCCACAATATCAATAGCAAACAACTGAAATTCCCCACAATATCAATAGCAAACAACTGGAATTCCCCACAATATCAATAGTAAACAACTGGAATTCCCCACCTTAGCAACAACTGGAATTCCCTATCATATGACCACTTGGACTTCCCCATCCTATAAACACCTGTAATACCCACCATGTGAACACCTGGAATTCTCCATCTTAGCAACACCTGGAATTCGTCCCAATAGCAAACAACTGGAAATTCCCACCTTAGCAACAACTGGAATTCCCCAACCTATAAACAACTGTAATCCCCATCCTGAGAATACCTGTATTCCTGGAATTCCCCACCTTAGCAACAACTGGAATTCGCAAGGCTTGATTCCATGCTTGATAATTGTCAAATCTGTGAGTAAGATCTGTAAACATTTTAACATTGGATTTTGCAGACTTCTACAGCTTCTGTGGGCCAGAGAGGCTCAGGAGCATAAAGGTTTGATAGACATGCTGATATTTTTTACTGATGCCCAGCTAGCATCTCAGTTTTCAATGGCCTGCGACAGCGCCCCAATTGCCAAAAGACGACAAATTCTACTGAAGCTGTCAGAATCAAAACAAAAAATGGCTACCTGGTGACTCTCGTAAAACGCCTTGTATCCGCCCTGCAGCAGGTAGAGCTCCGGGTAGTGCAGCTGCGGATAATTTTGAGCATTAAGTTCCCGATCTCGCTGTCTCAACAATCGAGCCATCCTAGGAGCCCGCTGGCTGCTGAACTCGCAGTGGAAAATGATCACTACTCGGTCCCCGGCTGCAGGCAAGCTACCACCAGCCGCCGGAAGCAGCCGGTCAAGCAGCACTTCCGGCCTGTAGAGATTCACCGCTCCGCGAACATGGCCGCCACGGAATTCGAACGGGTAGCGACAGTCCACTATGATGTAACTGGCTACAGAGTTGGCGAATTGGCCATTTAAAAGCCCAGCTAAGGTGTCGGCGGTCACAGACCGAATGCCATAGTCTAGAGACTTGACAGTGGGCAGCGAGTGAGTCTGCTCGGAGTTGCCAATCAGGTTCAAAGAATCAATGGAAGCGATAGCTTTATCAATACGGGCTGTGCTGTCAGCAACTCGGTTCAAATTAGTGCACTCGCTCATGCAGCGGCCCAGCTTAGACTGGTTGGCACCACTCGGGCTAGAAATATTTGTTGAATCTCCTAAAGGCGTTAAAGCTACTCGTCTGCGCTTGGATTCTTCGTCTTCGCTGCAGTCGGCGCTGGACTGGCTGGAAGCTGCAGGCGACCGGCTGTCCTCAGTCTGGCGCTTCTTGCTCTGCCGACTCTTGGCAGCCAAGGCAGCCGTGGCTGGCTCAGAAGCAACGGCTCGGAATGGAATTGTGACGGCGATTGGGCGGCGAGGCGAAGGCGGACGCTGGGTGATGGGTATTGGATGTTAGCAATTGGGAATCAGTGTTTCATTCAATCTTACTTCAAATCAGTGAAATTATAGTAGACTTATTAAAGATAAACAAGAGATTAATGAGGCATATTCAAGTTTCTATCTTTTCTCAACCAATTATTATTTTTAATAGGAACCAAGAAAAAATGAAAGGGGTCATTAAGAGTTATTAGGGATAATAAGAGTTTAGTAGCCAATGGCCAGATTCCCAGCTTTTTTATTTTAAGGAATATTAAATACTTAAATTTACAATTGCCTTGCTTTTAGCTTCTTGTAATATTCCTAATACAATATAAGTCCCGCTTTTGCCTTTACAACAGTGTAAAAATTCAATAAATAGGTCAATCTTTCCTAACTAAAATAGTTTCTGTTTAAACAAAATTTGCCAAATGATGAAGTAAACCCAACTCATTTTTTTTCTATGCTAGGCTTAATGCAATGCTATAAATAGAAAAACTATAAAAACAATAAAAATAGGAAATACTGCTTTTGAAAAAAGTATTTATTCATTAGTCTATTTATTTATTCACTTTTGATAGGCTATTGGCATCTTGGTCTAATTGATTTAATTTAAATCTAGATAGGCTCTTATAACTATAAGACCTAGTTAGCTATACAAATAATCAATAACTAGGCCTAAGCAAAACAAAAAATATCAGTTTAGAATAAAGAATAAGGAATTAACTCACAGTTCGGACAGTTCCCAGAATCTCCAGTTCATTTTCATCATCCTCATCCTGCAGCTGACAGTTAAGAAAGTCTTCATAGTTATGGTTTGGTGCACAGGAGGGCATTGCTGTGCTGCCACTCATCATGAACTGGTGCACACTATCGTCACTGTCGCATGTGTCACAGTCTAGACAGAGCCCAGCTGGTGGTGTTGAGTTGCTAGTATTCTCGTTGCCAAGTGGCTGGGACAATGGTAGACCATTGTTGAGGCCAGTAGATGTGGCGCTGCCACTGCTGCTGCTGCTGCAGCGCTTGGTAGAAAGCAGTTTATCAACTGATAGAATGCCAGGTTGGAGCTGGTCTGTTTTTGTAGCTGTGCCACTTTTGCTTGCAGACATTATTATTGCTGGCACTGGCTCAATCAGCTGTTAAGTGAAGTATCAATGTTTCGAATTTAAAATAGCCAGTTCTTGCTTCTTGTTGAATAGTGGGAATCGAATTGACAAAAACCAAGAAGCAAATTAAAATTAAAAATAAGCTCGCAGCTATAGAAAACTCACGGCTGAAAGTTTCTTGCCTAAACCAACCTAACCTAGTGCCAGCCAGCTCACTTGGTGAATGGTTTTAACACCGACAGACAACCAGCGGTCAAGCCGGAGAGAGACGAAGCGGGGCGGCTGTGAGAGGCCCGGCGTTAGGACTTTATATACTTCCTCGCTCAACCAATAGAATCGCGGCGGGGTAAATGTTTTTTTGGACGAGAGTGGAAACGGAGGTTTGCTTGTAACACGGGTCACGGGAAGCGGGGCCCCGCCGGTCCGATCTCAGCTGATGGGCTGTTTGTAGCGCAATTTGTACTAGCGTAGCAGAAAGCTATTAGATTGGGGGGAATAATGGAAGCGCCCACAGCACACAGGGCAGGCACAGTGTAAGAAGAGTGTTAGTGCAGACTGAGGAAATGCGCGGGACCACTAATGAAAAACGAAGGAGGGAATTATCTCCCTGAGTGGAAACTGGCGCTATTTAAGCTGAAAAAGCAAGGAGAAGCGATGCAGCACAAAATGCAACTGATAAACCAAGTCAGTATTTTTATTAATTTGTTAATTTTTATATCTCTAGTTAGCTTTCTAAACTATTAGTGCACGCATTCATTCGGTCAATTTAATTATCCAAAAAATGCGACAAAGAACATGTCCATATCGTCGACTCTGCATGATTCCAAAACCAGAACAATTTGCCTAATTCGACTAAACAGTTTCAGCTGCTAATTTAAGAGATGGAAAAATACGATTTCTATTTTTTCTTGAGTTTATTTTTTCTTGAAGGTACAACTCAAACATTAAAATTTTGAATAATGGCTATCAATTACAATCCAATTGCAGAATTGTAGAATTACGATAGCGGAACCCAAATAGCACTTTGTTCTTCGATTATTCTGGTTCTGGAATCGTTTCGTGAAAATCCTCAATTGATAAATTTAAGTTCACAGGTTTGCTACGCTTAAACTTACCAAACAAGCTGGACTTTTGACTCCACCATTTAAGCTTCCAAAAATATTTAAATTCTTATAGGGCGCCATGAAATTCAACAAAATAGTAATGATATAAAATTCATCATGTTGGGTGTAGACTTTGGTCCACAGACTTCTTGGCTCTGATTTTCGCCCACGAAGTTGAGTGTGGAAGTACTATTGCAGCTTCTCCATGCTCTTACTTTTAAGCGTCTCTGGCCAAATAATTAGCGTGCTTTACAAAATGTAGAAAGTATAAAATCAAGTATTGCGATTGTCTGAGAAGAAAACAAAAGATATAAAACTGAATTTCAACTGAATTCATCTGCAGTCATTTCAATTTACATTCATTAGCTACAAATTCTAATATTAGTGCATTATTTTGACATGGCCGAACCTCAAGACAACCAAACACCAGCAAACGAAAAGCCAGAGCAAGCGACTCAGAGTATTTCTGACCAGCAATTCAAAAGTGTCAGCTCGGAGTCCAAAGAAAATAGTCCGGTTAGTTCAGAAAACCCAGTTGACAAATCGAGAACAGCAAAAGTGGCTTTTAAACTGAATGAACCGAATGAAAAAGACGCTTCAACCGCTAGCGCCACGCCGAGCCCGCTGAGTCCCCAGCAGGACTCAGGGACTTCAGCGAGTAAGAATATAGAAACTGACAAAGAGAAAATCCCGCTGCCGATTCTGCTGCAGCCCATGTGCGCCAGGGAGCTGCTGATGTCGAAGTCCTGCCACACCAGATTGGCCAAAAGCAACAGCTTCAAAGGCAAGATCTGCTTCCTGTTGGTTGTCGTTACAGTGGCCGTGTGGATTGCTAGCCACAGTTTGATTGCGTCACTGACGCAGCAATGGAGCCACTATCGTACCCTGCGCCTGCTGCAGACTTTCGATTTTCAACATTTGAGCATTCCGTGCGCCGTAATAAAAAATCTGGATACTGTAAGTTAGCGACAGATTTTGACTATATATACCGGTATACTTAATACAGTAGATTATAGAGTTAGAAAGAGCTTATTTACTACTTACTACTCACGGGGGGGGGCAGAACGCCGCGATTAGGCTGCGAGGCCACTATCACAACCCCAAGCTAAAAACATCCAAGCTAAAGACAAGCTTAATGTCTCAATGTCGAGGAAAGACATTAGCCTTGGGGCTGCGTTCACCCCTCGCCAGCAGCAAAAAGGCCCGCGAGAGTGGCGTCTGCAATCTTCAACAGTCCGGAGTCCCGGGTTGGTGAGTTCGTCCAGCCTTAGTGGATGTCAGCAGAACCAGTGCGAGGTGAAGTCTCCGAGCTTCGTTGAAGTGCGGACAGAAGGTGACGTGGTGCGTCGAAGTTTCCTCCTCTAGATCACAAAAGGGGCAAATGGGAGAGCAACCACTTTGTAGTGAAATATGTCTCTGGAAGAAGCCATGGCAGTAACAACTATGCACCTCTCCCTGAAGTCAATTTTACTTATGAAGATTAGCTAGGTATTCGGATACTTTCCGGTTTATGACAGGCATAATTGCCGTTCGTGTTTGCCGATAGCTATTCAGTTATTCGGAGCAGTTGTTCTAGTGCAGCTAGTGTTGGTGGATCAACCTTTATGACTGGCGCTGTTGACGGAGGAGGATTTCGGGTTGGTAGCTTGACCGAGCGATGCCTCGTTTGCCGAGTTGGTCTCAACAGGATCAACGTAATCCGGACACCAGGCCACAACGATATCCTAGGAAGAGCTTAATGTTTTCATTTGTTTTTTGAGCACTCTTAGTAGTAGTAAATCCCCTTGAAACAGTGCTGAAAATCCAATAAAATTTCTATTCTGCGTAACCCATATCAAAGCAAATTTCAGGTTAGACCTTTTTATAGGACTTTGCCACTCGGAACTGCTACATGCACTGCTCTTTCTTTCACGATTATAAACAGATCTTGAAATTTATTATCGCACATTGAATGAAATAATGGTGTAAATAAAAAAACGGCGAAACTATATATGAATCGCTGCATTTTAAAATCTTAACCAACAACTGATCGTAAGATGTTGGTTAGTGTGAGAAGGGGGTAATGTACATTACACGGATCATGGCTCATGGTTCGGCAACACCTGTCTGTTTTGTATAACAACCAGGCTGTTAGGTTTTCTTTCAAACCAGAGGGTGTGGGAGTGTTGCTTCCGTCTCTCACTGAACTTAAGCGCAAAGTTTAAACTTCGCAAGCAGTTGCCCGGCAGACAGAATGTTTTTACCCCCACCCCCACAGAGGGAAAAGAACTTGGTGTTTCACGACATTCCCTACGCGAGCTTCTCTCACCGTTTCGAGGACAGCAACTTTATAGAGACGTTCATGGAATGCTACAAGCATTACTACCTGGCCGTAGAGAAAGTGCTAGTTTCGTTTAAAAACGGAGCATTCTACTGGGACTACGATATTATGCTGAAGATTCGCTCGGCCAGAACGGCTTGGCGGCATCAGCTGAGGCGACCAGGCAGCTCCCAGACGGTTGGCAGCGGCGAGAGCCTGTCGTTGAGCGTTGCCACTCCGCAGTTAAGTAACGGCACCAGACCCGTGCTAGTGCTAGTGACTGGGAACGACCTAGTGTTCAACAAACCGGTGATGCCGCCAACTAGTATTGTTGAGAGGCTGGACTGCGTTGTTGTCACGGTCAATTATCGAATCGGATTAGACGGCGCGGCTATTCTGGACCGCGACAGCTACATGGGAAATTTGTTTGCCCGCGACATCACGCAGGCTCTGCTGTGGATTAATCACACTATCGATAGTTTTGGTGGAGACGTGAAGCGAGTCATCTATTTTGGCGAGGGCTCCGGCGGTACTTTGGGACTCTGGTGAGCCATTGTGTGTATTATATCGCTGTCAGAGTTGCACTACTGATAAGTAGACAGCATAGAGCAAAAAGCTTGCATGGCAGGCAAAGAGATGTTGCCATACGAGAGCGCATGGTATACGGTACATGTAATTAGAAAGTCTACATAGCCTAGTCATCGTTTGAATTCGTCTAAACTGGGTTCGATTCTACTTTTAGCTATCTTACATAGCATAGTTGTATCGCATTGCATAGTTGTAGTGATTTGTACTGACCGCAGCCGGAGAAAGCGGACTGTCACCAGATTCAGGTCGCTTTCAGATCGTCTAAATTTCACATTTGTTGAAAATTTTCCATCGTCATTCATGTAATAATACTAAGCTAGAGATTCCAATTTCCGTGTGTGTTGAAGAGACATCCTTAGTAATTGTGATGATGTGTAAATTCGGCAACATGAAAGACAGTGTGATTCTTTGTTATAATAATAATAATAATAATAATAATAATAATAATAATAATAATAATAATAATAATAATAATAATAATAATAATAATAATAATATTATTATTATTATTATTATTATTAATGATAATAAATTATATCTAATAAAGTCATATAATAATAATAATAATAATAATAATAATTGCAGCACGGGCTGTGGGCACTCTGGTCCCACAGCCAGCGCTGACGGCAGTTCTGCCCATTGCGGTGACGCCTGAGCACATTCAAGCGCGCCAATTCTGTACGCGGGCACGCACTCATACATGTACACACGCTCACGCAGGGTGTACATGCAGCGGCCCTGCCTTCCACCATCCCAATTCTCTATAACTCACTAACATAAAGTTGGTAAATTGCGTATTGGTTGATTTAAAAGTCTGCCAATTCAACTTATAAAAGTACTGATTTAATATATCATTCCTGGAAACAATTCCTGGAAACATTCCTGGAAACTATTCCTGGAAACAGGAAAAGCTGCGCGTCTGTCAGAAAAGCATTTAACTATTTTTCGAAATTTTCGGTTAAATTTTATTTGTTTTCCATTCTCCAGTCGTATTTGGCGAAAAAAATTCAAGTCGATAAACTCAGAGTTAAACTTAAGTTCATAAGCTGTGGAAGTTGCCAATTTTGTACCAAAAACAGAATAATTTCAATCATGCTACATTCAGTGCATTTTGATGCAAAATTTGGCGGACTATCGATGTCTTTTGCCCTAAACGCGTTAGACTTAAGCGAAGCTAAAATTGAAACTCAAATCTTCTGCAGGTTGCTATTGTCACCAGAAGCAATTTTTGTGAAGAAATTCTGGCTCATGGATATGTCAGTTGAGATACCAGTTCTATCGGAGATGGGCTCCATTGTTGAGGACATTTTCCTCGAAAAACCACCTCGATTCCCTGCGAATCTGAGCCAAGAAGAAATCGACGACTGCTACAAGCTGTTCAAGCACAGGAAGCCAGCCAAGTGCCTGAGCGAGCTCACAATAAAAGATGTTGTTCGGTTAACACCGCAATGGCTGACGGAGGTGCACAAATATCTCGACCAGTATCCTGAGAAGGTGGCGAGGTGAGTCTCATGTTGGCTGTTGGTTATCTATTCTTCTCGGGGTAGTCCCCGGCTGCTTGCAGAATCTGTCGCTCAGCCGGCAAGGAGACATGCGCACTTCAAGCGGCATTGTTACAACCGGGGAGAGGCATTACTGCCCATTCCGCCGACTCCCCTGAGCAGGGACACAAGCGCGCGGATACGTACGCAGTCATACGCACAGGCACACACTCACACAGGAGTGTACAGCGGCCCTAACTTTATTTATCGTTAGGCATGTACACTTCACTGCGCCTTGGGGGGTTGGCCCTCGGGCGTCAATGCACGAGCAGAGCCAAGCCGAGATTCCAATTTAGCCCCAAATTAATGTGATTGCACTTGGAATCGAGCCTAGGCCGCTGGCACATAAAAGTGCCGCGTCAGACCACTAGTTTACGGTCCCCCTTCATCGTCTGTTGATGCACACTCTCTGTGCTTTGAGGGCGAGAATTCACTGCACATGTCCCATGCCAGTTTTTGTGCACAAGCCCCAAGTTAATGCGGCCGCACACGGAATCGAACCTAGCTAAGTACTTCTGGAGCGAGAGTCAGACGCTGAGCTTCCTTTATTTAAGACAGAAAGTCTCTCTAAAGTCCCCTCCTGCGAACAAACTGTTGGCATTAATAATTCGAGTTATGATCATAAATATCAACAGACAAATGTACGATGGTACAATTTTTAGGAAAAATAGGGAAAACCCTGTGGGAAAACCCTGTGGGAAAACCCTGTGGGAAAACCCTGTGGGAAAACCCTGTGGGAAAACCCTGTGGGAAAACCCTGTGGGAAAACCCTGTGGGAAAACCCTGCGGTAAAACCCTGCGGTAAAACCCTGTGGGAAAGTCTGTGGGAAAACCCTGTGGGAAAACCCTGTGGGAAAACCCTGCGGTAAAACCCTGCGGTAAAACCCTGTGGGAAAGTCTGTGGGAAAACCCTGTGGGAAAACCCTGTGGGAAAACCCTGTGGGAAAACCCTGTGGGAAAACCCTGTGGGAAAACCCTGTGGGAAAACCCTGTGGGAAAACCCTGTGGGAAAACCCTGTGGGAATGTCTGTGGGAAAATATTTTGGGAAAACACCCAGCTAGGAAAACTCCTCAGTAAAAAGCATTGCCCCAGCTAGGAAAGCATTTCCCAAACTGTCGGTGGGAAAACCTCGGTGGAGGAAGTTCAGGCAGAAGTGTATTAATACGGTGGATACTCGTACGCATACATAATCACCTTACTACCTGCAGGCAGGTCACCGAGCGAAGTCTTTTGCACTTGCCGCCATCGATGCTAAACTCGAGCCTGTTGTCAACGCTGCGCGAGAAGCAGCTAGTTTTGGCTAACAGATCCGTAGTGTTCTACAGCAGCATCGCCAGCAGCTATTATTGGTCGCTGTTCCCGACCGGTCGGAGGAACGAGAGTCGCTACAAAGTTGAGACGGGCCTGCGCCGATCGCTAGAACGCGTTTACGCCCTGCGACAAGCGCACAAAACGGGGTCAGCTATCATTCGGCACTATGTCGACATGATGAAAGCCGAGGTGAACGAGGACGATATCGACTACGAAGAGGTTCGACGGTTGCTTCTGTACGACATTCGAACTGTCTGCCCGATCCAGGCGATTCTTTATCACCTGCTGGTTCAAAAGGTGATTACTGCTCCAATGTACAATTTAGTAGACATCAGCAGCTACCAGTCAGTACCGATTTACGTTGGCGATACCGATTTAACTTGCAATTTGCCGAGGTAAGTTGGAAAATGTTTATTTCTAATTTAGTAGAGTAAATTATGTACAAAAATCTGCAATCAATGATTTATCAAATGCGTCAATTAAAAGACCGAGACATCTCACTATCGTGTCCCCTCTCTTAAAAATTATCCAAGGAGCATTGAGCTGTTTTCCAACCTTTCAAGGCGAATTTGATGAACCATGCGTTGACACGAAATTCCCATTTTATCCCAATTCATCCCCTGGGAGACCCTGAACAGTGAACATGGGTACATGTAGATGTGTAGCGTTCTTCTGGCATTTCAGATTTCTGGTGCACAACTTTGAAGACTACTCATTGGACGCCTGTCGCATCGCGTACAACGTCGGGGAAGAAGGCAAACGCCAGCTCCGCGAGTACCGCGCCGCCGCAATCGGCATTCTAGCCGATTTCGCACACGATCGCGTCAGAGACGTGCACCACAAGCAGCACTTAGTGGAAGCCGTCGGAGCCGGAGGCAGCGACGCATTCGAATCGTCGATGAACATTCTCGACCACAGAGGCAACCAGCCAGGCATGGACACGAGGCGCAGTCAGCACATCAAGTCCGTGTGCCACGAGCTGTACGGCTCCAGTCGCAGCGACTGGCACGCACTGCTCCATATGGCCAGGTACAATTAAGATCAAATTAATGACCTCAAACAGTTAGTTAATAAACTCTACAGTGTAGTTTTGGTGATACGAACCGATTCCTATTTATTGTAAATTATTCTGACGTGCTATATATGTACATGTAAGTTGAATTCAGAAAAGCATCGATAATCATATTTTATCTTTTACATTGTAAGTTTTTTCGTTTTCCAGCAGAAAATGAATGTAAATGTGCAGGCAATCGAAAACTCGCCCTTTCTATCAGTCTACAGAAGCTGATATTCCAAACATTCAACCAGTCAGTCAATTATGCGCTGAGATTCGGATGCTTTACCTACATGTACGAGTATAACTCATAAATATTCGTTGATTGTCAGACCGCACACCAGAATGACTCAAACCGTTGATATTCGTCAATGCTTATTAAAGCATTATAGCGCTGCTTGCCACAGTGACACCCAAATCTAAGCCTGATCTTTCCCGAAAGAAAGAAGTAAATGGTTGACCACAAACCGTTCCAGCCGGCTATGATAAGCAAGGCTTCCCTGACAGATTTTACAGTACTATGACTTGAGCAAACTGTCTAAGAGCATTTTTCAGCCTCACCCAGACCTTCAAAGCGTTTCTGTTGAATTTTATAGTAGAAGTCTTTACTTAGTAATTTTTGGGATTTTTTGCCTTTTAGCTGAAATTCATTCGATAGAGTTAATTCTACAATGGATAAATTAAGAGAGCATTAAAAAAGATAGTTGATCATTTTGGGCGGAATTGCTGGGATGTCCAGGCTTACAGGGGAATTGCTGGGGGTTGTCAAGGCTTACGGGGGGAATTGTTGAGATGAAAGTCATAAAAACGGAGCAGACCCGGCCAGTAGCTATTTGAAGTAGTAATCCCTAGAGAGAGCTTCAGCTGCTTTAAAAAAGGTGTTATGTAAGAGCTGTCTGTGCTCCAATACTCATTCATTTCAGTCTTCTTCTTGTTGGAGCCCATATTAAGATGCATTCCTAGGACTTTCTTTGTCTCGTATACAGGTACAATGTACTGTATTTCATGGAACACGAATATCCATATAAATTCTTTAGAAGCTGAAATTTTTATTCAAAATCCATTTAGTCTTTGATGTTAACTTGCACGCGTAAAATTTTAAAAGTAGCACGGAATATTCTACTTCTCGTTCGTTCTACCAATTAATATAAAGCTCGACGGACTTTTAACCAAATATTACATCAAGCATTACATCAAAAACTATAAACTAATGGAACGCATTTTTAGCTGTTGCTTTAAATAGGCTGTAAAGTTACAGTGTTGTGTTATAAAAAAACCTAGTCGAATTGGGGAAAATTTTACTTAAAAATATTCAAAAAAAATTTTTGCACCAACTTTCGCGCTGTTTCGTCAGTAGTTTAATTGTAAATCAAGATCTAGTGAGCTGGCGCTAACGTCGCTAATCGTTTAAAATTGAACCATTGAGTGCAAAGTCCGTGTCATTTTGACTCATCTGATCACCCTAATACACACTATACTGGTTGCATCATCGCATGCAAAGACTAGTGTCTTCTATAATTCGTTGTAGCCAAATTACTTTCACTAGGCCTACCATTTCAACAACACAAAATCACATATTAAGTTTACATAAGTGTCTTCAGTTTTCAGCAAGAAACATGTCTGCTCCAGGCGAAAAGCTAAGCAAGAAGTAAGATATTTTTAAAGATTTTTATGTATTATTTTATATTTTTAAGGCATTTAAAGCTTAGGCCTAACAGTAATAGTTGATAGATGATAGAAAACTTAATTTTAAACAAGTTTAGGTTTTCTTTTTCTATTGAATCTTTTTACTCAAAAAATTGTGCTTCTATTACCCCTTATATTTATAACCTTGATAAAGATGTCAAGATTTAGATGTAAAGTTTATAGAAATTTAAGAGATTTTTGTATAATAAAAAACTGGGTTCTACACTCAAATCTATTAATTAAGAGGCTTAAGCTTAATCGGGCACTAATTTTATGTTTTAAAATTTGTTATAATGCATCTGACATCAAAAAGCTACAAAAGTCTATGGTCAAAATGTTAACTAGTGAATAAGTCTTAACAGAAACAAATAAAAAATATTATTGTCTATGGTCAAACTGCCAATGAACAGCAAAAGCTTTACACGTTATAGTAGTGTGAAATCTATAATTAAACATTCCCAAATGGCTTCACTGGCTTCAGTTGATGCTATAATTCCTCTAAGTATGTTTTGAATAGGGCTTGTAAAGTCCTATGCATGGCGCGCAGCATAGCCTTGCTAAATTTAGGACTTTACTTTTAGTCATTTGTTATTTGTCAACTTGTTAAAAATCATTGATGCTTAGACTTGACCATAGACCTTTTTTCAAGTCAAAAAAATTTCAAATGTTTTGGCCATAGACTATTGTAGCTTTCTAGGGTTAGATACATTATAACAAGTTTTGAAGCATTGAATTAGTGCTTAATTGGACTTAAGTCTCTTAAAAATATTTGTTTGTATTTGAAATAGGCCTAGTTCATAGTTTACTTTTCTAAGTCAAAATTATTTATTGAACAAAATTTAACAATTGCTAGCACATAACATATATATCATAAGTACATTTGTTTTTCTGGTATAAACTTGAATTTATGGCGAGGATATCACTTTTTCCAGTGTACCATATATAAAATAGCTATTTGTACTTAAAATAGTTTGTACCTTACTTTTTTGGAGTCAAAATAATTTAATAAACCAAACTTGACAATTGCTATATGCTCCATAGTCTCGATCATGCTGGGTGCATACCCAAACAAAAATTGAATATTTATAAATGCATGCCGAAAAAAATATAGTGCACACCCATTCTCAAAAATACGCTACTGTTGCAACAATAAATGACCTTTTTTTATATTGTGACAATAAAATACCTTTTTTAAATTGCGTAATAAACCCTTATTGCCAAATGATTTAGTTGTTTTTTATGCTTTTTTGGCTATACAATTTATAGTGGAAAATTTATACACGTAAAGATTTGTTTAAATGATCTTTACGACCTTGAAAAAACTGGAAAGCTGAAATTTGCACTTTAAAATGAACTTTTTTCATCTTTTTTCTATTTCACAATAACTTTTACGTGTGATTCTATAAAGTGCGCACTAGGTATGCATGCATACTATTTTCTCAGAGTGATGCATGCCAATTGTGCACGCCTAATTTTGGCATGCAAGGCCAATGCATGCCCAAATTTTTGGACATATATTACATGATCTGGAGTGTGGCATATGCTAAACATTATGGACTTTTTGAACTTTAGGTAGATAATAAAAGTAGTTGCAGATTTGATAGGATCATAATTTTTTCTATAGTTTTTTGCCATAGTGCAGAAAGATGTCTATGTACAACGATGTGAATTTAAATTTTGGCTTATTGTATAATAGTATGACAGGGATTGAAAAATGGCCTTCTTGAACTTTAGGTAGATAAAATAGTTGCAGTTTTAATAGGATCATTATATTTGTGTTTATGGGTTTTTGATAATGCTGATTTCAAAATTTGAGCTTCATTTTTTTGTAGCTTAAAGCCAACTACGAGGGTATAGGGAATGGGGAGTTTTAGGGTGGGGAGATTCTTTATGGGGATTGATTTTATGTACCTAAACTTCAATAGAGGTATAAGGGTCTATTGAAGATTAGGTAGATAAATTCAGAGACTGAGGGGGTGGGAGGCAAGTCTCAAAGGGGGGGCTAACAATTACCAACAACCAAGGCATAGGGAATGGGGATGTTAGAGCAGGAAGAATCTTCATGGGGATTTATTTTATGTACCTAAACTTCAATAGAGGCATAGAAGTCTATTGAAGATTAGGTAGATAAACTCATGGACTGAGGGAAGGTCTCGGGAGGGGCTAACAATTGTCAACAACTGGGGCATGGGGAATGTGGGATTTTAGGGTGGGGAAAATTTTCATGGGGATTGATTTTACATACCTAAACTTGAATAAAGGCATGGGGGTCTATGGAAGATTAGGTAGATAAATTTGGAGACTGAGGGGGGTAATAAGGAGAAAATTGAAATGAAGCTTAAATTAAAAATTCAACAATTTATCAAAAATATAACCATGGAAAAAATTATAATCCTATCAAAACTAATTGATATTAGCAGCTGTAGTTACCTTCAGAATTGAGACAACACAGATTAGTAGAAATTAGTATAGGTAAACAAGTAAAGAATATACAGCTAGTAGTAATCAACAATGAGGGAACAACAGTGAATCAAAAAGTGGGTGGTGAGGGGTAGGTGGCACCATTAGTCAGCATTTTTTAAAAAAAGTAAACTGATGTGGCACTCTCACTACACTATAACAAATTGAGTGAAAAAAATAAAAATAGACACTATTTTTTCAGAGATAAAATTCAAATCCTCTAAATGTTTTTTAAGAATGATTTCATAAAGTTTTGGAAAATATTACATTAGAAAGTTATGATTCTAAAAAAAGTTCAACTTTCAAACACAATTCTCCAAAACTGCTTGTATCAAATTACTAGTAGTTATATAGGAGTTTAACAAATCGAGCTCCTGTTACCTCTGAGGATAATTTTTGCAGTTTTTTGCTTTATTATCATTTTGGACAGCCTCTATCTAAGACTCTGGTGAAAGTTTCAGAATAATCAGAAAATTGAAGTACGAGGGGTGTCCAAAAAGTAGTGATACTTTTAACTGTAGCTCTCGTTCTGTAGCTTCCTGTGATTTAAAATTTTATGAACTGATAGCGGAAAATCTCTTCTACAGACTGCTTTTTGAAGTTTTAAAATTGATACCAGAGAACAAAAGTTATACCCACAAAAGTAACAGCACCCGTACCATAGAGTTACACAAATTATAGGCTGAGCTTCACGAGATCCATGCCGAGTAAGCTTCGATGAATTGTTGATTTCGGCTTGTCCAACCTGTCAGCGATCTCTCTAATGGTCATTCGGGAGTCCTCGTCAAGAAGATCCAGAATGGAGTCCGCCAGTACATCAGGTCGATGAACGTATGGCCGCCCCGTCCAATGCTGATCTGCCAAGTCAATCCTTCCCTCGCTGAACTGCTCCATCCATCGATAAACTGTCATTTTGCTGACCGCAGAGGATCCGTGCGCAGAGCAAAGTTTTGCGTGAATTTCTGAGGCACCATGGCCAGCGCCCCAAAGAGTGAAGATGGTACTTTGCTGAGCAACAACTGAGTGCACATGCATGTGTGTTGTCGAGTATGAGCAATGAAATCATGAACGAATCGCAAAATGCAAGCGATCCTCTGTTTGCAAGTAAAGTAATGAATTTAATGCTTTATTTTTCTGCGCCTGATCCCGTCAATAGACAAATTTCAGTCAGTCACAGTGAGCATCATATTGCAATTGGGCTTTGGTATTGCTTAAACAAGACATTTATCGATGCCTTCTTAATGAATGAGTGCAGAAGTCAACTATTATAAATTTCGATATAATTTGTGTAACTCTATGGTACAGGTACTGTTACTTTCGTGGGTATAACTTTTGTTCTCTGGTATCAATTTTAAAAATTCAAAAAGCAGTCTGTAAAAGATTTTTTCCGCTATCAGTTCATAAAATTTTAAATCACAGGAAGCTATAGAACGAGAGCTACGGTTAAAAGTATCACTACTTTTTGGACACCCCTCGTATTTTACATACCTAAAGTTCAAGAAGACCAAAAATAGTACTTTGCACCCCCCCCCAAAAAAGAGAAATGTACAATATGTATGACAGGTGATCCTAGTATACAACAGAACTTTCCATCATATACCTATCCTTTCGCACTATAGGTTTTTTAGCATTCTTTTAGTTTACAATCATTTCAAACAATGACGATCACCACTTAAAATAGTTGTAAAACATAAAAACCAATAACCAATAAAAAGTTGGCAAACTAACTCTATTTCAAAGGATGGTTAAGATTATTGTAGCTTACAAGTATATCTTCAGTTTACAATTATCCAAATATATGTTTCCCATTAAAATTATTGTGAACCAAAGCTGGCTATAGGAAAGGGTATCAAATAGTCCCATGTGTCAAGTAAAGTAGCAAGTTTGAGCTAGTAGCTTATATATCACCTTTGGTTTACAATCACCTAAATTTGTTTCCCATTAAAATGTTTGTGAACCAAAGTTGGCTATAGGAAAGCGTGTCAAATATGACAAATAGTCACACGCAGAAAACCACTGCTCATTCCAGTTTGAAAGCATCAAAAATCCCCTTTACCTTTGCACCCTTCCCCCTCTCACCTTCAGTTTACAATCACTACATATGCACTCTGCTAAAATCATTGCAAATCAAAGCTAGCAATATTACCTTTACTCTAAGTGCATATTCATATGCATATATGCCCAACCTCAAAATTTCACCCATCTGGTACAACTTAGTTTTGTCTAGATTTGCAACTTAGTTCTTCCCAATTGCAACTTAGTTTCTCCTTATTGTGATTTAGTTCCTCCTAATTGTGACTTAGTTCCTCCCAATTGCAACTTAGTTCCTCCCAATTGCAACTTAGTTCCTCCCAATTGTGACTTAGTTCCTCCCAATTGTGACTTAGTTCCTCCCAATTGTGACTTAGTTCCTCTCAATTGTGACTTATTTCCTCTCAATTGTGACTTATTTCCTCCCAATTGTGACTTAGTTCCTCCCAATTGTGACTTAGTTCCTCCCAATTGTGACTTAGTTCCTCTCAATTGTGACTTATTTCCTCTCAATTGTGACTTATTTCCTCCCAATTGTGACTTAGTTCCTCCCAATTGTGACTTAGTTCCTCTCAATTATGACTTAGTTCCTCCCAATTGTGACTTAGTTTCTCCCAATTGCGACTTAGTTCCTCCCAATTGTGACTTAGTTCCTCTCAATTGTGACTTATTTCCTCCCAATTGTGACTTAGTTCCTCCCAATTGTGACTTAGTTTCTCCCAATTGTGACTTAGTTCCTCCCAATTGTGACTTAGTTCCTCTCAATTATGACTTAGTTCCTCCCAATTGTGACTTAGTTCCTCTCAATTATGACTTAGTTCCTCCCAATTGTGACTTAGTTCCTCTCAATTATGACTTAGTTCCTCCCAATTGTGACTTAGTTCCTCTCAATTATGACTTAGTTCCTCTCAATTATGACTTAGTTCCTCCCAATTGTGACTTAGTTCCTCTCAATTATGACTTAGTTCCTCCCAATTGTGAATTAGTTCCTCCCAATTGTGACTTAGTTTCTCCTAATTGCGACTTAGTTCCTCCCAATTGTGATTTAGTTCCTCTCAATTGTGACTTAGTTCCCCCAATTGGGACTTAATTTTTGCTTTAATATATAGTTATATCTCAGATTTTTTTGCTTTTAAATATATTCACAGGGGCATCATCATTAGGGAGGGGGGCAAGGAAAAACTGTGCCATGTGCCAACAATGCACTTTAATTGTCTTTCCAACTTCAACTTTTGAACTGTTATGGTAATCTGCAATAATTTTGCTTTAAGGCGACAAAACATAGTGCCTATGGCACCATAATGAGCATTGACAATACTAATTCTGAAAATAATATACACTGCATATGTAGAATTCTTGGCTTTGTCCCTCCCTACCATATACATTTAAATCCATGCATGGTAGATGCCACTGGTACATGTGTTTATGTATCATCTTTATGCATTTCATATACATATATGTACAGATTGACTACACTGTACTGTATATGAATAGACAACATGCAATATTTTCATTAAATATGCTCATGTAATTATAAGACATGCATATAAATATATATATATATATATATATAGCAATAATACGAGCTACATATTTTGCATCCTTAACATCATATTTTCATTTTTGCTGCTATTTTATTTTTGTACAAGTATATACATGTAAACCATATATGCACATACATGTACATGTTTATCATTTTATCCATTTTCAATTTTGTGATTTCTACTCAACTTAACATATATATGCAAATAAACAAATGGTACATGTACAATTGCCAATACAAATGAACAAGTATACAGTATATACATAAGTAGTAAGCAGAAATATCATTTAAATTCTCTAGCATATTTCATGTTGGAAATTTCTGCAGGTGTCTTTTTTATTTATCCTCAATCCAAGCATGCATGAAAAGTTGCAAAGGATACTCAGAAAAAATATCACCTTCAATCCATTCAGTACATGGCCAGAAAAGTTGACGGAATATTGCAGCCAAGGTCTGAACTGCACTGTATTTCCCTTTGCCAGTATACCAGACTACACTTACATTGCCAGGGGACAATCTACACTAGATGCTATCCACAATTATGGCCATTGGCTGAAATTGTGCAATAGAGATCAAAGTTTATGCATTTTGTCCTAAATTTGTAAAATGAACCTAAAAATATGAAATTTATTGAATAACTAAGGAATATACATTCTTGCATGAGCTTAAGACTGATTAAAAACTGTCATCACAGATACTAGAATAACCAGATACCCACTCAGCACATTTGCGTGTAAGCTACTTTCAGTTCAGTAGTAAGTTAAACAAGGATTTTAATGTATTTATGAAGCCAAGGCACATTTATTGGCTCTTACCCCCCCCCAGCCTAAACCCTCCAACTGCGCCTGTCCACACTTCCCCCCCCCAACCCAATTTTTCTTTTTATAAAATAGCTTATGTAGTCTTATTTGTTACTGAACTGAAAGTAGACAGCTGTTTTACCAGGTATATATGCCCAAGTGGCCTTTTAGTATCTGTGGTGAGCATTGGAAACTGAGAAATTCCCTCATAAGCATTGGCATCTCAGAAGTTCACAATATTAGCTGTAAATTAACAAACTCCAATCTGTTAACTGAACATTTAGTGAGCAAAAGAGGCGTCTCAAAGCCGAGCAGAAGGCGCAGGAGAAGGCCGCCAAGGAGGCCGCTGCAGCTGCGGCAGCCCCAGCCAACAAGACTGGCGCCAAAGCCGCAGCAATAGATATGGACGACATTGATCCCACTAAGTACTTCGAGTTGCGCAGCGCCGCAATTGGCGCCATGAAGGAGAGCGGCGCCACGCCTTATCCGCACAAATTTCACGTGTCAATATCGTTGACCGATTTTATCGCCAAATATGGGCATCTGCAGGCTGGCCAAACTGAGGACGTGACAGTCAGTATTGCTGGCCGGATACACTCTAAGCGATTGCAGGTATGTTGATTTGTGCCTTCTTTTTAGTATTGAATATCAAGGGCGACTACTACTACTACTACTAAGGGGCACGCATTGAATAGTATAATCTATCGATCTGTAGCCCAAATAGCAGTTACGTAGTTACATGTAGTGTTGTGTGCTTAACTGTTATACTTGCTGAAGATTATACTACTTAATGTGCATGCACATAAGCAGTAGAATAGTAGTCAGCGGTTATTAATAACCGCTATTTGTTCTTTATGAGTAACTTGAGTTTTTACTACTACTGTTACTACTACTATTACTACTGCTGCTACTACTAATACTACTACTACTACTACTACTACTAATATTAATACTACTACCAAATTTACACCGCCAGGGCTCAAAGCTGATTTTCTACGATATCCGCGGCGAGGGCACTAAGCTGCAAATTCTAGCCAACGCTGGCAATTACACTGGGCCGGACTTTCACAAGACCAACGAGGAGCTCAAGCGAGGCGACATTGTCGGCGTGATTGGCAAGCCGACTCGGTCGGCTAAGGGCGAGCTGAGTATCCTGCCTACTGAGATGCGCCTGCTGGCACCGTGCCTTCGCCAGCTGCCGCATCTGCACTATGGCCTCAAGGATAAGGAGACTCGATTCAGACAGCGACATTTGGATCTAATCATTAACTCTGAGGTGCGACAGCGGTTCATCATGAGGGCTCGAATTATTACCTATGTTCGCAGGTTCGTAAATTTTTAAATAGCCAATCCTATAGCTAAAACTTTGACCCCCAGAATCGAATATGCTCTAAGGGTGAGATTCTTAATCCTGCGGCTCTCTAAGGATGAGATTCTTAATCATGCGGTTCTCTAAGGATGAGATTCTTAATCCTGTGCCTCTCAAAGGGTGAGATTCTTTAATATTGTGGCTCTCTAAGGGTGAGATTCTTAATCATGCGGTTCTCTAAGAATGAGATTCTTAATCCTGTTCCTCTCAAAGGGTGAGATTCTTAATCCTGCGGCTCTCTAATGGTGAGATTCTTATCCTGCGGCACTAAGGGTGAGATTCTTCATCCTGCTGCTCTCTAAGGGTGAGATTCTTAATCCTGCGGCTCTAAGGGTGAGATTCTTAATCCTGCGGCTCTCTAAAGGGTGAGATTCTTAATCCTGCGGCTCTCTAAAGGGTGAGATTCTTAATCCTGCGGCTCTCTAAAGGGTGAGATTCTTAATCCTGCGGCCTTAAGGGTGAGATTCTTCATTCTGCTGCTCTCTAAGGGTGAGATTCTTCATCCTGCTGCTCTCTAAGGGTGAGATTCTTCATCCTGCTGCTCTCTAAGGGTGAGATTCTTAATCCTGCGGCCTTAAGGGTGAGATTCTTCATCCTGCTGCTCTCTAAGGGTGAGATTCTTCATCCTGCTGCTCTCTAAGGGTAAGATTCTTCATCCTGCTGCTCTCTAAGGGTGAGATTCTTCATCCTGCTGCTCTCTAAGGGTGAGATTCTTCATCCTGCTGCTCTCTAAGGGTGAGATTCTTCATCCTGCTGCTCTCTAAGGGTGAGATTCTTCATCCTGCTGCTCTCTAAGGGTGAGATTCTTCATCCTGCTGCTCTCTAAGGGCGAGATTCTTCGTCCCGTGACTCTCAAGGGCTCAATATTCTTCACTCAGAGTCCTGAGGATGCAGGCCTCTCTTTAATCCTGCGATGTTATCTTCTAGGGTAGAATTTTGAATTATTATCACTCAAAGCTACCCAGTTTCAAGACAATGCTAACTCTCATTCATCTGGCGCAGGTTCCTAGACCAGATGGGCTTCCTGGAGGTTGAGACACCCATCATGAACGTGATCCCTGGCGGCGCCACTGCTAAGCCATTTGTGACGCATCACAACGAGCTTGACCGAGATCTGTACCTTCGAGTCGCTCCCGAGCTGTTCCTCAAACAGCTGATCGTTGGCGGCTTCGATCGGGTGTACGAAATTGGCCGACAATTTCGCAATGAAGGCATCGACATGACTCATAATCCCGAGTTCACCATGTGCGAGTTCTACATGGCCTACGCTGATTACAATGATCTCATGGCCATCACTGAGCAGCTTCTGTCCGGCTTAGTCAAGGAGCTCACCGGATCTCACAAGATCGTCTATCATGCGGAGGAAGGTGTGGAATGGGAGGTGGACTTCACGCCGCCGTTCCGTCGGTTGGATCTGTACGCCGAGCTGGGCAAACGGCTTGGGGTGGCGCTGCCTCCCCCGGATACGCTGGGCACGGAGGAAGCCAGGTATTAATTATTTGACAGGTTGAGGCATGCGGTTTTGACCATATATTCTGTCCGCCACTCTCACCCTTCATTCAGACCCTCACCCTTCATCCAGACCCTTCACCCTTCACCCTCACCCTTTATCTAGACCTTGCACTCTCACCCTTCATCCAGACCATTCACCCTCACCCTTCATCCAGACCCTTCACCCTTCACCCTCACCCTTTATCTAGACCTTGCACTCTCACCCTTCATCCAGACCCTTCACCCTCACCCTTTATCCAGACCTTGCACTCTCACCCTTCATCCAGACCCTTCACCCTCACCCTTTATCCAGACCTTGCACTCTCATTCTTCATCCAGACCCTTCACCCTCACCCTTCATCCAGACCATTCACCCTCACCCTTCATCCAGACCTTTCACCCTCACCCTTCATCCAGACCCTTCACCCTTCACCCTCACCCTTTATCTAGACCTTGCACTCTCACCCTTCATCCAGACCCTTCACCCTTCACCCTCACCCTTTATCTAGACCTTGCACTCTCACCCTTCATCCAGACCCTTCACCCTCACCTTCACCCTTCATCCAGACCCTTCACCCTCACCCTTCATCCAGATCTTTCACTCACTCATCATGACCCTTCACTTTTCCATTATTCACTCTAGCTCTTAACCCTTCCTTTAACACTGCTTCATTAGCAATGCTTTATTGTCTCTATTACATTTTACTGATCACCTTTTATCCCCCAATCTCTTAATCTTAATCATACCTGTATGCCAGTCTCCCTGACCCGATTAACAGGGCTCTATTCGACCGGCTTTGTGTTGAGCGCAACGTAGAATGCCAGCCGCCCAGGACAGTGCCCCGCCTGTTGGACAAACTGGCTGGCGACTTCTTAGAGACTGAGTGTATTAATCCCACTTTCCTGATTAACCATCCGCAGGTGAGTTCATTTTATTAGCGATCGATACCTGAGGGTTAGCGGGCATCTCAGACATCAGAGGGACTGATGAGGGGGTTAGCAGGCATCTCAAACATCAGAGGGACTGATGAGGGGGTTAGCAGGCATCTCAAACATCAGAGGGACTGATGAGGGGGTTAGCAGGCATCTCAAACATCAGAGGGACTGATGAGGGGTAGCGGGCATTCTCAAGCATCAGAGGGACTGATGAGGGGGTTAGCAGGCATTCTCAAGCATCAGAGGGACTGATGAGGGGGTTAGAAGGCAGCTCAAACATCAGAGAGACTGATGAGGGGGTTAGCAGGCATCTCAAACATCAGAGAGACTGATGAGGGGTAGCGGGCATTCTCAAGCATCAGAGGGACTGATGAGGGGGTTAGAAGGCAGCTCAAACATCAGAGGGACTGATGAGGGGGTTAGAAGGCAGCTCAAACATCAGAGGGACTGATGAGGGGGTTAGCAGGCATCTCAAACATCAGAGGGACTGATGAGGGGGTTAGCAGGCATCTCAAACATCAGAGGGACTGATGAGGGGGTTAGCAGGCATCTCAAACATCAGAGGGACTGATGAGGGGGTTAGCAGGCATCTCAAACATCAGAGGGACTGATGAGGGGGTTAGCAGGCATCTCAAACATCAGAGGGACTGATGAGGGGTAGCGGGCATTCTCAAGCATCAGAGGGACTGATGAGGGGTAGCGGGCATTCTCAAGCATCAGAGGTACTGATGAGGGAGGGGTAGCGGGCATCCCAAGGTACTTATGGTTAAGAAGGCGCTAGCTTGAACCGTGCAATTCAGATGCTGTCTTACGTACTGTGAATTGAGTCTTGCGGCACAGAATCGCGCGCATCCCCATTGCCAGATCATGTCTCCCCTGGCTAAGTGGCACCGGTCCATCCCAGGCCTGACGGAACGCTTCGAACTGTTCGCCTGCCGACGCGAGATTTGCAACGCCTATACGGAATTGAACGACCCCATAGTGCAACGCCAGCTATTCGAAGCCCAGGCTGCTGCTAAAGCGCAAGGCGACGAAGAGGCCATGTTTGTTGACGAGACTTTTCTCGGCGCATTAGAGATGGGCCTGCCGCCAACTGCCGGCTGGGGTCTAGGACTGGACCGGCTTGCTATGTTCCTGACCGACACCAACAACATCAAGGAGGTGCTGTTCTTCCCGGCGATGAAACCGGAGGCCAACACTGAGAGCTCCGGTTCGGCCGCGGCGGCCGCTAGTGCTAATCACGAAAGTTGAACAACTACTATCGTATTTGTTTGCAATGAAACTACTGTCAGTAGCTGAATTGAACACGTTAACCGCTTTTATTTGTTCTATGAAAGACGGCTGGTGTAGACAGGCGGAATTCTTTGTTTCTTAGAACCAAATACTTTTGAAGGCTGTTTTGTCTCCAAGATAAAAAACTTTTAATCACAATGTGTGTCCAACTAGGATGAGTAAACATTTTCTAAGAAACAAAAGCATCCCGTCCTACCTGAGCCGCGTTTTCTCGTGTTTCTGGGGTGAATACTCTGTGATTTTCGTCTGGCTATTTTTCTTGCTTATTGTTTATTTTGTTTATCTTTTTGGTTCACACATTCAAAGTTTCTCTCTGCGCACTAGGAATGCAATGGAAAAAATTAAACTGTTATTTCTAGACATAAGAAATCAAAATTTGAGAAGTTGCGCACTTCTTCCCCTTAGCTGAATTGCTTACACTATTAAATTTATTGTCTAGAATGTGTGCTTGTGTGTTAGCTTCCTTTGTTGCCTGCTCTTTCTCCATATATAGAATCTAATTTTAACCACCTAAACCCTCTTTATTTTACTTCCCTTAATTATCACCGGTTTGTTTGCGTTCACTTTAACATAATTAATTGAGTGAGTTTATTAATCTATCATATATTCGAGCCGCCATGAATTTACACACACTTCTCCTGCAATTCGATATTCATAATTATAATATATTAATGCCTATTGTTTTTCTCTTCTGGGCCAGAATCTATGGCCATTTTTGTGCGTGTGCTCCTATTTGATTGGATGAAAAAAATCACTTGTCAGGTTTGATTGTTGCTGACTGAGTTGTCCAAGTATGAAAGCAATGCAACGGACTCTCTGACCTGTTGTCTGGCGTAGGAAACCATTGTTGACTTTGACTTACTGTTATTTCTATGGATTTTAACTGCATTTTCATTAATTTAACTACTAGAGCTGGCAAAGAAAGTTTACAGATAGGTGTTACAATCATTTGGCATATGCGCCTTCTCCTATTGGTCCTGTGGCTTACCCGCCTTCTCCTATTGGTCCTGTGGCTTACCCACCCGCCTTCTCCTATTGGTCCTGTGGCTTACCCACCCGCCTTCTCCTATTGGTCCTGTGGCTTATCCGCCTTCTCCTATTGGTCCTGTGGCTTACCCCCCTTCTCCTATTGGTCCTGTGGCTTACCCGCCTTCTCCTATTGGTCCTGCGGCTTACCCACCCCCCTTCTCCTATTGGTCCTGTGGCTTATCCGCCTTCTCCTATTAGTCTTGTGGCTTACCCACCCGCCTTCTCCTATTGGTCCTGTGGCTTACCCGCCTTCTATTGGTCCTGTGGCTTACCCGCCTTCTATTGGTCCTGTGGCTTACCCACCTTCTCCTATTGGCCCTGTGGCTTACCCACCCGCCTTCTCCTATTGGTCCTGTGGCTTATCCACCTTCTCCTATTGGTCCTGTGGCTTACCCGCCTTCTATTGGTCCTGTGGCTTACCCACCTTCTCCTATTGGCCCTGTGGCTTACCCACCCGCCTTCTCCTATTGGTCCTGTGGCTTACCCGCCTTCTCCTATTGGTCCTGTGGCTTACCCGCCTTCTATTGGTCCTGTGGCTTACCCGCCTTCTCCTATTGGTCCTGTGGCTTATCCGCCTTCTCCTATTAGTCCTGTGGCTTACCCGCCTTCTATTGGTCCTGTGGCTTACCCGCCTTCTCCTATTGGTCCTGTGGCTTACCCGCCTTCTCCTATTGGTCCTGTGGCTTACCCGCCTTCTCCTATTGGTCCTGTGGCTTACCCGCCTTCTATTGGTCCTGTGGCTTACCCGCCTTCTCCTATTGGTCCTGTGGCTTACCCGCCTTCTCCTATTGGTCCTGTGGCTTATCCGCCTTCTCCTATTGGTCCTGTGGCTTACCCGCCTTCTATTGGTCCTGTGGCTTACCCACCTTCACCTATTGGCCATGTGGCTTACCCACCCGCCTTCTCCTATTGGTCCTGTGGCTTACCCGCCTTCTCCTATTGGTCCTGTGGCTTACCCGCCTTCTATTGGTCCTGTGGCTTACCCGCCTTCTATTGGTCCTGTGGCTTACCCGCCTTCTCCTATTGGTCCTGTGGCTTACCCGCCTTCTTCTATTGGTCCTGTGGCTTACCCGCCTTCTATTGGTCCTGTGGCTTACCCGCCTTCTCCTATTGGTCCTGTGGCTTACCCGCCTTCTCCTATTGGTCCTGTGGCTTACCCGCCTTCTCCTATTGGTCCTGTGGCTTACCCGCCTTCTTCTATTGGTCCTGTGGCTTACCCGCCTTCTATTGGTCCTGTGGCTTACCCGCCTTCTCCTATTGGTCCTGTGGCATACCCGCCTTCTCCTATTGGTCCTGTGGCTTACCCGCCTTCTCCTATTAGTCCTGTGGCTTACCCGCCTTCTCCTATTGGTCCTGTGGCTTACCCGCCTTCTCATATTGGTCCTGTGGCTTACCCGCCTTCTCCTATTGGTCCTGTGGCTTACCCGCCTTCTTCTATTGGTCCTGTGGCTTACCCGCCTTCTTCTATTGGTCCTGTGGCTTACCCGCCTTCTATTGGTCCTGTGGCTTACCCGCCTTCTCCTATTGGTCCTGTGGCATACCCGCCTTCTCCTATTGGTCCTGTGGCTTACCCGCCTTCTCCTATTAGTCCTGTGGCTTACCCGCCTTCTCCTATTGGTCCTGTGGCATACCCGCCTTCTCCTATTGGTCCTGTGGCTTACCCACCCGCCTTCTCCTATTGGTCCTGTGGCTTACCCGCCTTCTTCTATTGGTCCTGTGGCTTACCCGCCTTCTATTGGTCCTGTGGCTTACCCGCCTTCTCCTATTGGTCCTGTGGCATACCCGCCTTCTCCTATTGGTCCTGTGGCTTACCCGCCTTCTCCTATTGGTCCTGTGGCTTACCCGCCTTCTTCTATTGGTCCTGTGGCATACCCGCCTTCTCCTATTGGTCCTGTGGCTTACCCGCCTTCTATTGGTCCTGTGGCTTACCCGCCTTCTCCTATTGTTCCTGTGGCTTACCCGCCTTCTCCTATTGGTCCTATGGCTTACCCGCCTTCTCCTATTGGTCCTGTGGCTTACCCGCCTTCTATTAGTCCTGTGGCTTACCCGCCTTCTCCTATTGGCCCTGTGGCTTACCCGCCTTCTATTGGTCCTGTGGCTTATCCTCTGGTCTTTTAGTTTTGTCTACTCAGCCTTTGGTTTATCTGATGTGCTTTTTTATAGTTAGTAGAAATAGAGCTTATCTGCTAAAGGCAGCCACTGCCGCACAGCTCACTAACTTTGATTCCTATACAAATCCAACCTAAAAAAACTCCCAACTGCATGCCGCAATGGGATTCAAATCCAGCCCGTTGATTATCGACGCTCGCGGCCACCTTCTCGGCCGTCTGGCTGCCGTGGTCGCCAAGACGCTGCTCCTCGGCCAGCGGGTTGTAGTTGTCCGCTGCGAGGGCATCAACATATCCGGCTCCTTCTTTCGCAACAAGACTCGCTACCACGAGTTTCTGCGCAAGCGGCTTAACACTAAACCCAGTCGGGGACCGTACCACTTCCGCGCCCCGTCTAAGATCTTCTGGCGCACCGTGCGGGGCATGCTGCCGCACAAGCTCGCCAGGGGCGCCGAGGCTCTTGACCGTTTGAAGGTGAGCAGCTGTTCCATGTCTGGCCCCATTCTCTATCCGCTGCATCCCCTCTCCGATTCTGCATCCGCATCATCCCCTCCATCCTCATCCCTCCATCCATGATCCCCTCCATCCCCATCCTCCATCCTCATGGATTCTCCATCCTCAGATTCCCCTCCCCGGTTCTCCATCAGCTGCATAAGCTGCCTTCTCTCTCCGATTATCCATCTTCAGATTCCCCTCCCCGGCTCTCCATCACCTGCATCCCCTCTCTTATTCTCATCCTCAGATTCCCCTCCCCGGCTCTCCATCACCTGCATCCCCTCTCTTATTCTCCATCGTCAGATTCATCATCAGATTCCCCTCCCCGGCTCTCCATCACCTGCATCCCCTCTCCGATTCTCCATCGTCAGATTCCCCTCCCCGGCTCTCCATCACCTGCATCCCCTCTCCGATTCTCCATCATCAGATTCCCCTCCCCGGCTCTCCATCACCTGCATCCCCTCTCTTATTCTCCATCGTTATATTCCCCTCTTCTGTTCTCCATCAGCTGCATCCTCTCTCCGATTCTCCATCCTCAGATTCCCCTCCCCGGCTCTCCATCACCTGCATCCCCTCTCTTATTCTCCATCGTCAGATTCCCCTCCCCGGCTCTCCAACACCTACATCCCCTCTCCGATTCTCCATCCTCAGATTCCCCTCCCCTGTTCTCCATCTTCAGCATCTCTTAATTCCCCGATTCTCCATCCTTAGCATCCCCTCCCGGATTCCTCCGAAATTGTATCACCATCGCTTCGCAACACCCGCCGTCACACACATCCAGGTGTTCGAGGGCATCCCCAGCCCTTACGACAAGGCCAAGCGTCAGGTGGTGCCGTCGGCGCTCAAGTGCCTCCGGCTGAAGACCCGCCGCAAGTTCTGCGTCCTCGGCCGCCTGTCGCACGAGGTCGGCTGGAAATACCAGGGCGTAATTGGCACCCTGGAGCGCAGGCGCAAGGTGAAATCGGCTCACTTTCACAAGCGCCAGCTGCGCGACCGCCAGCTTCGCTCCAAGGCCGTCGAGAAGGTCAAGGATCGGGTGGCCAAGTATCAGAAGATTATCGAGTCCTACGGGCACAAGTGAACGGCTGGATTTGTGAATGGATTCTTAGAGATTCGAATTGTGACAGTGCGTCATGATTGCTGACAGGCTCGCAGACTGAAACTTCTGTGTGTCGATAGAGACAAGTGTCTGTGCCGCTCGTGTTGGAGTAAAAAAATTACAAAATACGCTGAACAGTTTGTCGTCTTTTGTGTTTCTTCTTTTTTGTTTCCTTTTTAGTATTTAGGCTTAGTAGGATCGCCCCTAAACATCCATGAAAATCACCCTAAACATCCATGAGAATCACCCTAAGCATCCATGAGAATCGTCCACCTAAACACCCATGAGCATCGCCCCTAAGCATCCATGAGAATCGTCCACCTAAACACCCATGAGCAGCGCCCCTAAGCATCCATGAGAATCGTCCACCTAAACACCCATGAGCATCGCCCCTAAGCATCCATGAGAATCGTCCACCTAAACACCCATGAGCAGCGCCCCTAAGCATCCATGAGAATCGTCCACCTAAACACCCATGAGCATCGCCCCTAAGCATCCATGAGCATCGCCCCTAAGCATCCATGAGCATCGCCCCTAAGCATCCATGAGCATCGCCCCAAAACATCCATGAGCATCGCCCCTAAGCATCCATGAGAATCGTCCACCTAAACACCCATGAGCAGCGCCCCTAAGCATCCATGAGAATCGTCCACCTAAACATCCATGAGCATCGCCCCTAAGCATCCATGAGAATCGTCCACCTAAACATCCATGAGCATCGCCCCTAAGCATCCATGAGCATCGCCCCTAAGCATCCATGAGAATCGTCCTCCTAAACATCCATGAGCATCGCCCCTAAGCATCCATGAGCATCGCCCCTAAGCATCCATGAGAATCGTCCTCCTAAACATCCATGAGCATCGCCCCTAAGCATCCATGAGAATCGTCCACCTAAACACCCATGAGCATCGCCCCTAAGCATCCATGAGCATCGCCCCTAAGCATCCATGAGCATCGCCCCTAAGCATCCATGAGCATCGCCCCGAAACATCCATGAGCATCGCCCCTAAGCCGCCGGCGCCGCCACTCCCGCAGGCGCATGGATCTATCTAAGGCTAGCGGTGCTGACAAGCTCAACATCTGTCGCAAATACACTATCGGCGGCGCATTCCTATTGCCATTCCTTTGGCTAACCAACTTTGCTTGGTTTTTTCGCGAGGCCTTCCTAGCGCCGGCCTATCCGGAACAGGCGCAGATCCGGCGTCTGGTTATTATTAGCGGCATTGGCAGCGCCATCTGGACTGTGGCACTGCTTACCTGGTTCTGCGTGTATCAGGTGTGTGCAATGCTTTTTTAAGTATATTTGATAACTTTATATATACCATTGGTCTCTTATTCTATTTGATCTTTCCTTTAGTAACCACTGCCCAGTCTATAGCTTGATGTCTGATCTCTCCCTTGGTTTAATCTCTCTCGCTAATCTAATCTCGTGCTCTCTGATCTCTGATCTCTCTCGCTAATCTAATCTCGTTATCTCTGATCTCTCTCGCTAATCTAATCTCGTGCTCTCTGATCTCTGATCTCTCTCGCTAATCTAATCTCTTGCTCTCTGATCTCTCGCCTTAATCTAATCTCTTGCTCTCTGATCTCTCGCCTTAATATAATCTCTTGCTCTCTGATCTCTCGCCTTAATATAATCTCTTGCTCTCTGATCTCTCGCCTTAATCTAATCTCTTGCTCTCTGATCTCTCGCCTTAATCTAATCTCTTGCTCTCTGATCTCTCGCCTTAATATAATCTCTTGCTCTCTGATCTCTCGCCTTAATATAATCTCTTGCTCTCTGATCTCTCGCCTTAATATAATCTCTTGCTCTCTGATCTCTCGCCTTAATCTAATCTCTTGCTCTCTGATCTCTCCCCCTAATCTAATCTCTTGCTCTCTGATCTATTGCAGAATTTCTTAAACCACCCGCACTCTCCGTCGCAACCCCCGCAGGTGTACCGGCCCACCTGGGGCGAGCTTGGCGATCGCCTATCGTTCAGCCTTCCAAGAGGCACCCTGTGAATTCTGGTGTCCCGAGTGTCTGCCGAAAATCATAAACAGTTCCAAATAATCTCCATTGATCCCCAGTGATAATCAATCCATCAACTCTTAGAATCGTTGCACTCGGCATGAGTTCATCAGCCAAGCCCGTCGCCACCTCGCCGACTCCCGACGCCGCAGCCGCCGCGGCCAAAGAGAATCCCCTAGCCAACCTAATGGACGCCGAGGAGTCCCGCCTGATCTCCTGCCTGCCTCCCCGCCTGCCGCAGCGCGGATTCGATGTCTACGTGACTAAGCGAACCAACTTCCCAGCCCAGCTGCTGCGCTGCCGCAGGCTGCTCCGCCGGCCGCCTCACCTGTGCTGGGTGCACGGGCTCGGCGCCGCTGTGCCCAGAGCGGCCAATCTGGCCCTGCAGCTGGCCGATGAGCTGACCAGCCAGCCGGCTGTGTACACCTCCACCGTAGCTTGTACAGACCGACTGCTGCACGAGCTGAATGAGGACGCCCAGGGGCAGCAGCAGCGGCAGCGACTGAAATCTGCTTTGCACATCCGGCTGGAGGCTAAGCCGTCGGCGGCTAGTGCTAGCGGGACCGCGGCCGCCACTTCTGGTTGATTCAATAATATTAATCATACCGATTAATTAAATCAACAGTGTAATACTTCAGCTCTCCGCCTTGTTATTGGCTATGTTTTTATTCAGTCAATTCTTAATTACTATTAGTAATGCTTTCTAAATACTATATTATAGGTTAGCTTCCTATCTACTGTAAACGATTAGTCCGTCATTGAAAAATAGGGAAAGATAGGGACAGGTGTGAAAGATAAGGGGACAAGTGTCAAAGATAAGGGGACAGGTGTCAAAGATAAGGGAACAGGTGTGAAAGATAAGGGGACAAGTGTCAAAGATAAGGGGACAGATGTCAAAGATAAGGGAACAGGTGTGAAAGATAAGGGGACAGGTGTCAAAGATAAGGGGACAGGTGTCAAAGATAAGGGGACAGGTGTCAAAGATAAGGGGACAAGTGTCAAAGATAAGGGGACAGGTGTCAAAGATAAGGGGACAGGTGTCAAAGATAAGGGGACAGGTGTGAAAGATAAGGGGACAGGTGTCAAAGATAAGGGGACAGGTGTCAAAGATAAGGGGACAAGTGTCAAAGATAAGGGGACAGGTGTCAAAGATAAGGGGACAGGTGTCAAAGATAAGGGGACAGGTGTCAAAGATAAGGGGACAGGTGTCAAAGATATGGTACTCGTATATATATTTATGACAATAAATTTATGCAGTTTCAGTAACAAAGGATTTGTTTTCTTTTATAATTTTCAACTTATTTACCCCTGCTGGTTATAACAAATGTCCAGCGACATCGCTTATTCAAACAAATTAGTTATTTTGGTTTTCTATTAACTTTTTTTCCAGTTGTCATTAACTCTGATTTGCCCTCGATTGTGTATTTATTGGAGGCGGGCAGGTGGTCGCGGCTTCCTATAATTTATTTGTCTCAAAAGTGCACATGCACTAATAAATATTGGCGTAAACTAATGCAGATATATCAGTATATATGTAACTTGAGTAAATATATATATACTGTCATAAATTGCTGTCAAATAAAAATGGAGAAACGTGGCAATTTGTTATTGCCCATATCCTTCAATATTTTAACTTCGGCGCTTAATTCCTATGCGTTTATTAATTTATAATTGTACTCATGCATGCACAATGCTCATCATACTGTACCTGTGAAATAATAAGTTTTTGACCCTTTCCACATGCAAATAGCAGCACAAGTAGTGGTTTATACGAGATTAATCATAATTATGCTTAACAGAGTACGCGTATTATTAGTGATGCAGCGGCAAACAACTGCTTTTTGCGGCAAAAATGAAAGACAAATGTTAATTTAGTGACTTGGCGCTGTATTCGTATGCAATTTTTTATTAATATGCAAATCATATGCCGCTGCGTTTCCGGTGTTTTGGGAGATGGATTAGCGGCATTTCCGGTGTGTTTTGGGATGGATTAGCCGCATTTCCGGTGTTTGAAGATGGATTAGCGGCATTTCCGGTGTGTTTTGGGATGGATTAGCCGCATTTCCGGTGTTTGAAGATGGATTAGCGGCATTTCCGATGTGTTTTGGGATGGATTAGCGGCACTTCCGGTGTTTTGGGAGATGGATTAGCGGCACTTCCGGTGTTTTGGGAGATGGATTAGCGGCACTTCCGATGTTTTGGGAGATGGATTAGCGGCACTTCCGGTGTTTTGGGAGATGGATTAGCGGCACTTCCGGTGTTTTGGGAGATGGATAAGCGGCATTTCCGGAGTGTTTTGGGATGGATTAGCCGCATTTCCGGTGTGTTTGAAGATGGATTAGCGGCACTTCCAGTGTTTTGGAAGATGGATTAGCGGCACTTACGGTGTTTTTGGAGATGGATAAGCGGCATTTCCGGTGTGTTTTGGGATGGATTAGCCGCATTTCCGGTGTGTTTGAAGATGGATTAGCGGCATTTCCGGTGTGTTTTGGGATGGATTAGCGTCATTTCCGGTGTTTTGGGAGATGGATAAGTGGCATTTCCGTTTGTTGGGAGATGGATTAGCGGCATTTCCGGTGTGTCGAGAGATTAATAATTTTCTACACCTTTTCACGTTCAATCCCGATCAAAGTCCAGTTCCAAAAAAACCAGCGGAAATTCAATTCAGACAATTTAGACTGGGCCCAGTCTAACCCCAGCTCAAAACATTCTGACCGAAGTAAGGTTTAGCCATAGACAAAATTATCCTCAGTCTGAATTGAATTTCCGCTAGTTGTTTCAGAACTGGACCCCGATCGAAATTGAACTTGAAAAGGTGTACTATGCGTGAAGAGTTATTGAGAGCAGTACATGCAACAAATGTTGAAATTCATAAATTCATAAATATGGAACATGGACATACGTTAAGCTTAATATTCAAGACTAACATATGGACTAAACATGAATTGCTACTGAACAGAGGGTTCTTAAATTCATAAACTAGCAGAAGCAGTCTTCATCAGTAGGAATATTAATTAATGTATAAAATTGCATAAGCATAACCAAAATATGAAATATGAAAAAAACGCAATTCAATTCTTCACGAGGCGCTCTCGGCTGCAGTTGAAGCTCCAGCAGATCTGTTTTGGCTACGGACTCGAGCACTGGTCCACGCCTCTCCCGTCGGCTGCGGCGTTCACCGTCAGCTGCACTTCGTCCCCGGTGTCCTTGACAACCAGCCGAGCGTCCTTGACGCATCCAATGATGCCCAGCTGATTGGCCGAGCGGTGATTGGCGAACCGGGTCTCAAGGTCAAGGCCGCCTGTTTAGAGGAATTGGCCCGGGAGGGGTTGGCGTGGTTTAAATATAGCAAGCAGATCGCGGCTTCTGATTGGCTGGCGAATTAAAAAAGTGACGTCATTGGGCTGCGCGATGTAGGCCAGCCAATCGCGTGGCATTTCTAACTTCTATATAAAATACAGGCAAAGCAATGAAATAGTTGGGCTATCTTATCAAAGTAAATTAACTGGGTAATTTATATGATTAAGGATATAATCAATACTGCATTAAATGGACCGAAGAACAGACAATAAATTAATAAAGTGCATGCAGTTTTTTACGGTCAAAGAATTATAAAATAAATGTGGTTATGAACAATATAACAAGAACAGTCCAGTGCCAAGCTCGATTTAAATATTAGCACTGTTTATAAGCTTATCATTTCAATTGTGCGCTTATCTTGAATAGAAAGTATTCACTGAAAGTTGGTTATGCGTTAATTGATTGTAACAGAAAAAGAGGTTATACAGAATGCGGCTTTAATATCACTTTTCTGATTTTTAGGAAGCTTTGGATGGTTTGTAAATAATTATCTAAATTTTGGGGTGAAATTAGCCCAGATGTACGCTAATTTATGTACATCGAACCTTAAATTGGTTGTACATTCGATGTAACATCATGTGTTTCTTATTAGAGGCAGGGGGCTGTGTGAACCCTGGCGCACTTTAAGCGACATTGTCACGCAACCGGTGAGAGGCATTACTGTCCATTCCGCCGACTGCCAGCTGAGCAGGCACACAATCACGCGGATACGTACGCAGTCATACGCGCAGGCACACACTCACACAGGAGTGTACAGCGGCCCTAACTTTATTTATCATTAAGCATGTACACTTAATTCACTGTGCCTTGGGGGTTGGCCCTCAAGGCCGTTAATTGCACGAGCAGAGCCAAGCGGAGATTCAAATTTAGCCCCAAATTAATGTGACTGCACTTGGAATCGAGCCTGCATGGGCCGCTGGCACATCAGAGCACTACGCTGGACCAATGGGCTACGGCCAACCAATACAAGTGTTACGTTTGATGTACATTGGATGTTCAGTTTATAGAAATTTACATGCACATGTGCATTGGTGTACACAGGATGTACATCTAGCGGTCAATAAATGTGCATGGGGTTTCGAAGAGGGGGCAGACTTTGCCTAGTTGAGTAGGGAGGCTTTCGCTCTACCAATCAGCAGCTGAGCAAAGTGATCTCGGCTGTCGGCCTGGTGATGCTCAGAGATGGTGTCCCTCGGCAGGCCATCCACATACAGGATGTAGGACTTTGGCATTCTAAACGCGAATTAAAGTACATTTTGTACTACTTTTGAGGGTTATTTTCTAAAGCCATATCAAATCCCACGAAGCTTAATCCTGAACTTAAGCTTTAATCTATAATCCCACGCTCGTGCGCCCGCACTGGCTCCGACCTGAGCAATGCCTGGATGATTCCTTTTGAGCAGGTCAAAATTAATACTACCCAAATGTTGACCCATTCCAATGACACCCAAAAAGGACGGCTGCACTGGCAACTCGCGCGTACAAATTCCGCTTGCACTGACGAACTGCAAATTGTTAGCAAGTGCGCGTCTCGGTTGAGAAACGCAACAGAGTTGTACAGTTCGCCTTCACTAAACAGATTTCGCACAGATTTACCATAGACAAAACTCGGTTGTACTGATCGAAACCTACTGGAATTGCATTTCATAGAAAGCCAGTTTGATAAATCTGTGAGTTCATATTGGACAAAGTTTGCCCCACATTTACTCAATTTGTAATCCTGTAACTCCAGAAAGCTTTTCTTCATCTTTGCTGATGCATTATATTTAGAAGCGAAATCTTTGTAGCAGGAGTTGTCAGCCCAGGGTCCTTTTGCTTGAGTTGTCCATGGTATGCAATCTCTATGAATTTTTAGAAACGTTTGAGCTATCCAAAATTTCTTTTTAGGCATTTAGGCTTAGTTAATTACTAATATTTGGGTGCGTCCGAGTAGCTTAAAATTGCTTAAAATGACTTATAATGATTTTTAAGTGCTATTTTAACCTACTCACTAAGACAAAAGAAATGGCATGATTCTATATAAAAAACACGATATATCATATGTATGTTTATAATTATAAATAGCGTTTTTGTGTCGATAAAAAACTTTTTAAATATTCTAAACTATTCGATAATCAATCTAATCCTGTAATCAAAATTATAATAAATCGATGAATAAAAACTATTAATGCGTTAATAACTTTTTTTTTCTATTTAGTATTATTCCTTCTATACCGAGGAATAATGTACATAGGGTGAATGTACATTCTAACCATATCAAACACAAATTTACTTAATTGATATTATGGTAGCTTATAATATTAAAACAGTCACAAATCGAGCTTTTTATATAAAATCTTGTCATTTGCATGGTTTTACTGTACTGAGTACGAGCTACGACAAGATGGTATTTAAAATCAGTTTATGTCAATTAGGTCATTCTAAAAAGTCATTTTAATCATTTTAAGTCGTTTGCCCCATTTTAAGTTGTTTTAAGTCGATTTAACTCGTAAATCATTTTTAATCATTATAAGCCATTTTAAATAATTTTAGGCCATTTAAACTCATTTTAAGTCATTTTAAATCACTTTAAACCATTTTTTCGTTTTAAATAATTTTTAAGTCATTTTAAATAATTTCAAGCTACTTGAACGCCTACTTTGTTTTACTGAGGACGCCATATTGAGCATTCTAAATCTGTCTAAACTGAACCGCGGTTCTGAGCCGCCCCCTGCACTGGATCTCATTACTTGCTGATAGCCACCGAGTGCCAGTTGCCGTCGAAGGTGTACAGCCGGCTCCTTGTCTGCGCGGCGCCGAAGCCTTCGTTGAATCGCATCGACAGGCTGCCATTGGCTGGCGCCACTGTCAGCTGCAGGAATCTGTCGGTGTCCCCGGTCCGGGGGCCGCCAATCAGCAGCAGGGTGGCGTCTGCCGCCGCCTCACCTTTCACTGCCGACGGTGCGAGGCGGATGCGCAGACTCAGCGAGAAGTTCGCGTTTGTGAGGCTGCGAAATTTCATTTCTTTGTTTTTAGCACTCATTATTTATCGAATTTTGTAGGAAAGACGATTACTTGTTCAGAGAAAAAACTCCGTTACACACTACTACCAAAAGTCCGATTAGTAATGTTAGTAGCGTTTTATCGCGCTTTGCGCTGTGCAATAAAAGAAAAACACGAATCGAACGTAGAATTCCGGCAAATCAGTTTGGAGGTGATTTTTGAGCAAAAAACAACAAAAATGAAACTCAACATCTGATTGCAGCGGGGCCATGAGCATGACATTAAATCCAGCACCTTTCATCCACCACTATTTGCATGACCCACCTATCCATCTATCTGACACTCCTAACCATCCACCTGACCCACCTAGCCATCCATATGCTTAATTGATTCTCACCTGTTCAACGCGAGAGCAAAGGAGCGGCAATGTTTACAGTAGAGTCACTTTCAACACGCCGGGCACTGGGAACCAAAGCTCATCAAACACCGGCTCCGCTTTTGCTGCAAATCTGCTTTTTTCCCGTCTGCTTGTTTCTGCTGCCGCTGCTGCGAAAGCAATTTTTGCTTGCACCGGTGTCCGCTTTCTTGAGAAATCTTGAGGCCTTTCTTAGACGGATAGTACGAGAGAGCCGAAGGGAAATGAGAGGAGAGTACGAGAGGGAGTTTTTTTACCTAAATATTCCCGCTGCTAAAGAGCTCGGGCGAGCCACTTAATCACTGCTTTCAGGACGCTTCTGACTTCGCTTTTTTTCTTAGTAAGCTTCAGACCGCTTCGCGGCAAGCGCAGAGTGGGGGATGTGCTTTGTAGCTTAAACAGTTGACTCGTGTTCTCATAAGCCCTGAGATTGGAGATTTCTTTACTGAGATATTCCCCCTGTTGGGAACTGCTCTAACCGTCTGTGGGAAATTTATTCTGTGGAAATTGGGGTTGAGTTATTCTTAGAATTCCGGATCTACTCTCTCCCCACCTGGAATTTGGGATCTAATCTCTCCCCATCTGGAATTTGGGATCTAATCTCTCTCCCAACTTGAAATTGGGATCTAATCTCTCCCCATCTGGGGTTTGGGATCTAATCTCTCCCCATCTGGGATTTGGGATCTAATCCCTCCCCATCTGGGATTTGGGATCTAATCTCTCCCCACCTGAGATTTGGGATCTAATCTCTCCCCACCTGAGATTTTGGATCTAATCTCTCCCCACCTGGGATTTGGGATCTAATCTACTCTTATTTTAGACGTCGGATCTAATCTCTTCTTAGTTGCTCAAACAGCAGCAGCCCAAACTGCTTCAGCATTGCGTGCTTCTCTTGCTCCAAATTCTACTTAGGCTTAAGAATCGCTCCGGTGTCAAGTTGAACATCCCAGACTCCTAAATCCCCTTCCCCTTCCCCATCTGTCGTTAGCGACAATCTCTAGCGCTATCTAGTAGAATAGCCCCGAGCTTAACCTTTGCTCAGATTTACCCATCATCATCGGCAGCCGCAGCACCAGGCAATCTGACACCAGGCAAAAGACGGGGAAAAAGAAAGAAAACAAAACAAAGAGAAAACGTTTGCCCGAGCTGACCTGGACAGCAGGGCCTGGTCTCTGTAGAGCAGGTAGCTGTCGCCGGAGAATCTAGCAGAACGAATGGACCGCTTCTCCACCGCTGCAATGAGGAGGGGCAGAATGAGAGAGGTTAGTGTGGATGGAGACTGGGGAGTTTGAGTTGCTCGGGGGAATATAGAGAAGCAAAGAGAGACGGGAATGAGACACAACGAGATGAGAGATGAGACACAACGAGATTAAGACATGAGACACATTGAGATTAGAGATGAGACACATTGAGATGAGACATGAGACACATTGAGATTAGACATGAGCGATTGAGAGGAGAAATGAAACACATTGAGACGAGAGATGAGACACATTGAGATAAGAGATGAGACAAATTGACACGAGAGAGATGGAGATGCGACATAAAAGATTGAGAGCAGAGATAAGACGAGAAAGCGTGTGATGAGATTGAGAGGAGAGTTGGAGAGGCAGAGGGAGGGATGACAGTGATGAAGGGAACCGAACGAAAGAGGAGTCTGTAAGCATTTTGCAGTTTAGATACAGAAATTTTTCGAGATTTCGAGTTCGGGACCTCCAAACTCAGTCGGCATGCGAGAACTCAATGAGTAGAACTTGCGGCTCAGGATTTTAGACAGAAATGATCTGCCTAGCATGTCCCTTAAACTGCTCGCTGGATCTTGTTTGACAAAGATAATGGAGACTGCACAAATAGTGAAGTTGTAATTGCCTGGGCCTTTTGTTTGACTGTCGACTGAACCTTCCAAAATGCTTAGATCGATTCTAAAACCGCTTGAAAAAGCAAACTATAAAAATTTGCTTTAAATGTAGACTTCAGCTTGGAAATTAAACGGCATTCATAGTTGCGTCTATGACCATGACCATGCAGTCTATGACAATGCAGTCTATGACCAGTGTCCATGACCATACAGTTTATAACCAGTGTCCATGACCATACAGTTTACAACCAGTGTCCATGACCATACAGTCTATGACCAGTGTCTATGACCATACAGTCTATGACCAGTGTCCATGACCATACAGTCTATGACCAGTGTCTATGACCATACAGTCTATGACCAGTGATGACAATACAGTCTATGACCAGTGTCCATGATCATACAGTCTATGACCAGTGTCCATGACCATACAGTCTATGACCAGTGTCTATGACCATACAGTCTATGACCAGTGATGACAATACAGTCTATGACCAGTGTCCATGATCATACAGTCTATGACCAGTGTCCATGACCATACAGACTATTACCAGTGTCCATGACCATACAGACTATGACCAGTGTCCATGACCATACAGTCTATGACTAGTGTCCATGACCATACAGTCTATGACCAGTGTCTATGACCATACAGTCTATGACCAGTGTCCATGACCATACAGACTATTACCAGTGTCCATGACCATACAGACTATGACCAGTGTCCATGACCATACAGACTATGACCAGTGTCCATGACCATACAGTCTATGACCAGTGTCTATGACCATACAGTCTATGACCAGTGTCTATGACCATACAGTCTATGACCATACAGTCTATGACCAGTGTCTATGACCATACAGTCTATGACCATACAGTCTATGACCAGTGTCTATGACCATACAGTCTATGACCAGTGTCCATGACCATACAGACTATTACCAGTGTCCATGACCATACAGACTATGACCAGTGTCCATGACCATACAGTCTATGACCAGTGTCCATGACCATACAGTCTATGACCAGTGTCCATGACCATACAGTCTATGACCAGCTTCCATGACCATACATGAATCAGTGAGGGTGTTGCCGCTCACCTTGCTGGCATTTTGGCCCGCTGTAGCCGAGACGGCATCGGCAGGCGAACCGGCCGGAGCCGTCGGTCGCTGGCGCGCACTCTCCGCCCGGGCCGCAGGATCCGTCAGCTGTCCAGCAGGCGCCCGGGTCGTCGGCCATCGCGCCGCTGATGCCACCGCCGCCTGCCTCGCTGCAGTGCCTCACGTTGGGGCCGCCGCCGCCAACCAGGTCTTGGGGAAATTCTGCTCTGCCGAGCTCGCCGAATGACAGCTGGGGATCGGGGAACAAATTATAAGTATCCATATCTATCTATCTATCTATCTATCTATCTATCTATCTATCCATCTATCTATCTATCTATCTATCTATCTATCTATCTATCTATCTATCTATCTATCTATCTATCTATCTATCTATCTATCTATCTATCTATCTATCTATCTATCTATCTATCTATCTATCTATCTATCTATCTATCTATCTATCTATCTATCTATCTATCTATCTATCTATCTATCTATCTATCTATCTATCTATCTATCTATCTATCTATCTATCTATCTATCTATCTATCTATCTATCTATCCATCTATCTATCTATCTATCCATCTATCTATCTATCCATCTATCTATCTATCTATCTATCTATCTATCTATCTATCTATCTATCTATCTATCTATCTATCTATCTATCTATCTATCTATCTATCTATCTATCTATCTATCTATCTATCTATCTATCTATCTATCTATCTATCTATCTATCTATCTATCTATCTATCTATCTATCTATCTATCTATCTATCTATCTATCTATCTATCTATCTATCTATCTATCTATCTATCTATCTATCTATCTATCTATCTATCTATCTATCTATCTATCTATCTATCTATCTATCTATCTATCTATCTATCTATCTATCTATCTATCTATCTATCTATCTATCTATCTATCTATCTATCTATCTATCTATCTATCTATCTATCTATCTATCTATCTATCTATCTATCTATCTATCTATCTATCTATCTATCTATCTATCTATCTATCTATCTATCTATCTATCTATCTATCTATCTATCTATCTATCTATCTATCTATCTATCTATCTATCTATCTAATCTATAGATCAGCACAGGGACAGAATCACAGATCTGGCTAGCATCATGCTAGAGCCCTAAGCCTCAAGAAAACCATTCCTAATCGCATTAAACGTCCTCCGTTCGATCAGGGAAGGCCAGAGAGATGGCACGTGGAGGAGTCAGCAGGGAGGACGAGCTGAGCAAATCTTAAACAGACAGTCCCAGCTAGCTCTGACTCAGGCAATGAGTCCTGACAATTCTGCAGCTCTGGGCCGACTGCGTCCATTTGCCAGTCTGCAATTTGCACTAAAGAAATTGCATCAGAACTCTTTGTTTACTCTCTTTACTCTTTGCCAGAAAATCTGCTTTCTGAGTATTTGTGATTTAAGCCACCGATAGGAGGGGGGCACCGGGCTGAATAGCACGGGGAATGCGGTGGCCGCATGGGTGACAGACTGGCGAAATCTGTCCCACCCGCAGACCAATTTCCGGAGGTGCCACAGGCTCAATCAGTCAACTCCCAGAAAATGCCCCAAGCGCAGACTGGCTGGGGTTTCAGCAGCACTTACCAACCTTTCTCTCCGTCACTGCTTACCAAGTTGGACTTGTGTAAAAAGATCCCTACCAGAAAGAAAAGGTGAAAAAGATTGGCGCTAAAGTGCAGCAAAGTGCTTGGCGAGCATTTCAAGCTTGTGAGAAAATAAACTTCAAAATCGCTCAGGTGAAATTGGTCTGCGTGACTGACTACTCAGTCCCAGCCAGAGTCCCAGCCAGAGTCCCAGCCAGAGTCCCAGCCAGAGTCCCAGCCAGAGTCCCAGCCAGAGTCCCAGCCAGAGTCCCATCCAGAGTCGCTCACCGACTGCAGGCAGCCCACAAAGTTGTCCCGCACAGGCAGGTGCTGCGACGCCACTTGGTAGTCGGGATGCCCGCCCAGGAAGGTCTCGAGCTGGATGTCCAGCTGCACCAGCGGGCCCGGCGAGTAACCTTCGGCAGCGGCGCCGGCCTGACCGACAACTCGAAGTCGGCCTCGCCGGCCAACCCGGTTGAATTTGACAGTAGTCCAGCGGTGGAGCTCGATCTTGTGGCGAGATCTAGCCAGTGCGGAGCGGAGACGGGTTGATTCAGCTGACTACCTGACAGACTGACTACCTGACAGACTGACTACCTGACAGACTGACTACCTGACAGACTGACTACCTGACAGACTGACTACCTGACAGACTGACTACCTGACAGACTGACTACCTGACAGACTGACTACCTGACAGACTGACTACCTGACAGACTGACTACCTGACAGACTGACTACCTGACAGACTGACTACCTGACAGACTGACTACCTGACAGACTGACTACCTGACAGACTGACTACCTGACAGACTGACTACCTGACAGATTGACTATCAGGGACTCTGGGACCCTAGCAGCAGGCGACTCACCTGATAACGGCCGGCCCGCTTCCCAAATCGAAGGCGGCCACAACTCGCCGGCTCTGCAGCCCAAGCGCCAGGAAGTCGCCCCGCGTGTCTTGACTGTAGCCGGCGTACATCAGCAGGCCGGTTGGCGAGTCCGGCCTGAAGGTGACCACCAGCTCAGTCTCGGAGCGAGACGTTCGGCGAAGGTGACCCCGAAGGCGGGCGTGAGCGGTGCCGTCGAAGTAAGGCACAGTGATGGGTGCTGCGGGTGGCAGGCGGTGGCTGGTAGAGACAGACAGACAGACAGACAGACAGACAGACAGACAGACAGACAGACAGACAGACAGACAGACAGACAGAAAGACAGACAGACAGACAGACAGACAGACAGACAGACAGACAGACAGACAGACAGACAGACAGACAGACAGACAGACAGACAGACAGACAGACAGACAGACAGACAGACAGAAAGACAGACAGACAGACAGACAGACAGACAGACAGACAGACAGACAGAAATCTGTGAGGTCGCCAACTGCCTGGATCAATAGCAAGCAAACAAAGTCTTAAACAAGTTTTCAGGAAATTCAATTCGACAGCTTCAAAGCCTAAGAAGAAAGAGGGACGGAAAGGGATTTCTTGCTCCGAAATAGGTGGATCTGATTTAATTTGACCCTTGACTGAAGGTGCCTTTCGGATTAATGGTGGATAATTTATTTGCCGTTTTTCCAGCCCTTCGAACTGTTTTACAGATGTAATTTTCTAATGCCTCACTCTTCAACTTCGTCTCGCAGTATCGACCCGTGGCATTCGAGCACAGGCAGACGTAGTCACTGGGCGGCCTCGTCACGTGACACTGGCCGCCGTTCTGGCATCGGTGCTGCCTGCACGCTGTCAGTGAGCAGTCGTCTGCGAATGAAGTAGGATGACAGAGTAGAGTATTCCGGTAGAGAGGGGTAGCAGAGAGCGATTGTCAAGGATAGTGTGTCAGGGATAGTGTGTCAGGGATAGTGTGTCAGGGATAGTGTGTCAGGGATAGTGTGTCAGGGATAGTGTGTCAGGGATAGTGTGTCAGGGATAGTGTGTCAGGGATAGTGTGTCAGGGATAGTGTGTCAGGGATAGTGTGTCAGGGATAGTGTGTCAGGGATAGTGTGTCAGGGATAGTGTGTCAGGGATAGTGTGTCAGGGATAGTGTGTCAGGGATAGTGTGTCAGGGATAGTGTGTCAGGGATAGTGTGTCAGGGATAGTGTGTCAGGGATAGTGTGTCAGGGATAGTGTGTCAGGGATAGTGTGTCAGGGATAGTGCGTCAAGGATAGTGCGTCACAGTGTCAGGGCACAGTGTCAGGGCACAGTGTCAGGGCACAGTGTCAGGGCACAGTGTCAGGGCACAGTGTCAGGGCACAGTGTCAGGGCACAGTGTCAGGGCACAGTGTCAGGGCACAGTGTCAGGGCACAGTGTCAGGGCACAGTGTCAGGGCACAGTGTCAGGGCACAGTGTCAGGGCACAGTGTCAGGGCACAGTGTCAGGGCACAGTGTCAGGGCACAGTGTCAGGGCACAGTGTCAGGGCACAGTGTCAGGGCACAGTGTCAGGGCACAGTGTCAGGGCACAGTGTCAGGGCACAGTGTCAGGGCACAGTGTCAGGGCACAGTGTCAGGGCACAGTGTCAGGGCACAGTGTCAGGGCACAGTGTCAGGGCACAGTGTCAGGGCACAGTGTCAGGGCACAGTGTCAGGGCACAGTGTCAGGGCACAGTGTCAGGGCACAGTGTCAGGGCACAGTGTCAGGGCACAGTGTCAGGGCACAGTGTCAGGGCACAGTGTCAGGGCACAGTGTCAGGGCACAGTGTCAGGGCACAGTGTCAGGGCACAGTGTCAGGGCACAGTGTTAGGTCGGCTGTCGCTCACAGACGTTGATGCCGTGAATCGCGTCGCCGTAGAACGGGTTCTGCCGCGGGTCCAGTAGACGCCGGTTAAGCGTCACGTTGCCTAGGCAACCAACAAAACCGGCGTCCGAGTCTGTCTGTCCGGCCAGCTGTCCGGGTGGCACACTCCGCGGGAAGCCGGCCACGAATAGCCGATTGTCCAGGCGAAATGGGCCGCCAGAGTCGCGGAGCTGTAGGGGAGAATTTAATTGACTTGGGATAATAATCATGAGTATTCTCTGCATCATGAGTATGCCCTGCAACGTAGGTAAATAAGAATCAAAACAACCGTTTTAACGTAAACTCTAACCTCACACTGCCGCTCTTGCCTAAAGTTCTACCCCTGACACTCTACCCCTGACACTACCCCTGACACTCTACCTGACACTCTACCCCTGAAACTCTACCCCTGACACTCTACCCTGACACTCTACCCCTGACACTCTACCCCTGACACTCTACCCCTGACACTCTACCCCTGACACTCTACCCCTGACACTCTACCCTGACACTACCCCTGACATTCTACCTGACACTCTACCCCTGACACTCTACCAAAGTGGGCGACCAGGTTATTAATGCTTTAGCGCTGGGGGCTTGTCTCCATGAGCAGTATCAAACATCGGAGTTAACTAACCGCGTCGCCAGCGTTGAGCCCGCCGACTTGCTCAGCAGCAGACGGGACGCTTTTCGAGTGCCGGCTGCCGTTCACCATGATCCAGACGACGCCGGGGCCGCGGTGGAAGGCCAGCGTGTGCCACGAGTTGATGCTCAGCGACTGCGGATGCGTGAGCACCGTCATGCCGTCGCCGCTGTTGTACCTGCGCAGGCATGCATTGAGACCCTCGTAGCGTCAGCTTAATATGCAGGTTTACTGCATGGACTACTAAAAGTTTTCACTGCCGCTAATCGACAGGCGACAGTCGAGGACGCGCAAACAGTCATGCCCGTTCCGCTGACCTCTGACCTCTGAGTACTTTTATACACACACTGTGCCTTGGAGGTTGTTAAAACACACCTGAATTGAGGCCGGCGATCTCGCAGCACGAGGGCGAGGAACTGCTCGCCGAAGGCCTGCTTGCCGGAGGCGTACACCAGCACGCCGTTCTGCAGCTTGGGCAGGACCTCCAGGCTCACCGTCAGGCTGGCCTGGTTGTAGTCGGCCAACTCGAACATTAAATAGCCGTTGCCGTGAAACTCCGGGAAGCGGAAGCTGCCCTCTGTTAAGAGTTTAAACGGAGAAAGGGGGCGATTTAAATTAGTTAGTCTTACATTTTTGTACATTGGCTTTACTTTCGGTCGCTTCTACTCGGGGTTTTTTGCTATTGGACGAAAGAGTCATCGGCACTTTCTACCTCAGTATGTGCATTGGTTCTATATATAGCATCAGTTATGACACGAACAAACCCAAATTCCTCTGCCCCACATATGTACATCCATTTTTTATAACACAAGTTCAACGAATTCCCTCGCGTGCACACTCACATGGGTATGTCACCATGTATTCTATAGACCAGCTCACTTTCTATCCCGGTATGTACATCGATTCTATATATAGCTCTATCCTCTACCCCACGTATGTACATCCATTCCCCCAAGCCATTTTTGACAACTTTAAGAGTTCTAAATAAATTTACGAGCATATCGATGGCAATTCTTAAGAGTGCAATTCCTATGTCGAGACTCCGATGCAGTACTCAGCTAATCCTAGGCCTAGAACTAGTCACGCCTATTCTGAGACTCTTAATCTGCGTGAACATACTTTCCTCTCCGAAAGCCGATGGGAAGAAGGGCCGGGGCGGGATAAGCTGGCCGATTTAATCCGGCTGAGACTCAGCTGACGCCAGCAGAAAGCGAAAGCAAAATTCAGATGCAAAAGCGAGGAAAGAGTTTCTCTCTCACCCGACCCCTCATCGCGCCGGCGTCAATCATCAGGTGAACGGATGAAAGTGGAGACCGTTCTAATGAGACTTGACTAGCTAGTGTCAACTCTCTGTTCAATGAACTCTTCTTTTTATAATTCATTTTTCGGAGCCGCCTCCCGGGAGGCCCGGCAGCCCACCTGCGTGACTGCCAATCTCTCGTCTAAATCCCTCTCCTGTCTCCTGCATCCTGCTCAGATAGGTTGAAAGCAGCCACTATTGTGAGCCTTTCAAAAGGGAATGGAACAAAAAAATTATTCGCGACGCTACCGAAATGTTTAGAACACCAGGCCTACTCCAGGGGCAGACTTTTTGAAGTTGCCGCTAAGTATATTTCTGGAATTCTGGCCGCAGCAGTTGATGCATTATTGTAAGCTGAACGGTCGATGCAGGCCAGGTGCCAGACGCGGCACTCAGGGAGAGGCATGCAGCTGGGAGCGAGGCGGGCAGAGCGGAAACGGCGAATTCTGCAGTGCTTCGCTGCCAAGTGATTGACACACGCGACTGGGGAGCAAAGCGCAGCACACGCAGGGCATGGGGGCCAGAGGGGACGCACACTAGGGATGTAGTGGCCGAAGTCTGGCTTCAGAAACAACGCCCCAAGTAACTATAGTAGCAGCCACTCGTCCATTGTGGGACAACTGATGATGGAAGAGACTGGGAGGGGGGAGGGTTATTGAAGAGCTGCGGATTAATTTGTTGACACGCTGAGCAATGAGCCGGCTCACAACGGTGCCTGAGCTATTAGCAGCTGGTCATTGCAGGCCCCCCCGTGCTCAAATGATTCCCCGTGCTCAATGGCTAATATTCGCACTGCTCTCGCCGCTCTCAGCGCGGGGTGGCGGACTGACGCGCTGGGGGGGGGGGCTACTCAATACTCAAGTATCGCCTGATAAAGTGATCGACCTGCTCTCTGAGCCGGCTGCTGGCTTTATCGAAGTGCCGTTCCGTTCATTCTGTGCGCCGCTCCACCCCGGAGCCTTGCAGCGTCAATGCTTTGTGATGGCGGTGAGCATAGCTGAGAACTGGGGAGCTCTGCTGCCCATTGTGACTGAAATTGATAAGTGCTTGCGTACTCACTGCATTTGCTGGGGTAATTTATCTTTAATAACCAGACGACAAACAAAAGGGATGAATAAAATAACACCATCTAATCTAATAGACAGACATAGATAGATAGATAGATAGATAGATAGATAGATAGATAGATAGATAGATAGATAGATTGATAGATAGATAGATAGATAGATAGATAGATAGATAGATAGATAGATAGATAGATAGATAGATAGATAGATAGATAGATAGATAGATAGATAGATAGATAGATAGATAGATAGATAGATAGATAGATAGATAGATAGATAGATAGATAGATAGATAGATAGATAGATAGATAGATAGATAGATAGATAGATAGATAGATGGATAAATAGATAGATAGATAGATAGATAGATAGATAGATAGATAGATAGATAGATAGACACAGACAGATAGATAGATAGATAGATAGATAGATAGATAGATAGATAGATAGATAGATAGATAGATAGATAGATAGATAGATAGATAGATAGATAGATAGATAGATAGATAGATAGATAGATAGATAGATAGATAGACAGACAGACAGACAGACAGACAGACAGACAGACAGACAGACAGACAGACAGACAGACAGACAGACAGACAGACAGACAGACAGACAGACAGACAGACAGACAGACAGACAGACAGACAGACAGACAGACAGACAACGCACTCTAAGAAGTTTAATCAAAGGACCGAAAGAGCTCGGGAACTGCGCAGCCCTCGGCAGCCAGGGAGACCCGGGCTACACGCAAAGCCGGATTAATCCCTAGCAATATTCAGTATTCCAATCCTTTCTAATCTGAATTCCCCAAGTCCGAAACTGATTTCGCATTGCATTGATTTTAGAAAAATAGAAGAAACTGACAAACTACAGCTGAGCTTGAATTGCTTGCAGGGGGAACCGGCACCTGGAGCCTGGCGCTGGCTCGCTACTGACGGCGCGAGAGGCCCGAAGCCAATGCTGGCGGGGTCGAGTCTGGGAGCTCCAGGAGACCGCCTGAGCATGAAGTTTCTCTTGTTGCAAAAAAAACCCGACCAGTCATTCAAGCCGGGCTGGCCTGGCAACCCTGTCGTCCCCTCCCCCACACAGCCCATTGTGTCCCGCACAGGGGGTCCGCTGCGCCAGTGCACGCGAGCCGGTACTGAGGACCTCCGTAGCCTTGATCAGCAATTCACCGACATGGCATCCCCTCCTCCCTCTGGATGCCTCGATGATCCCCTGTTAGCGCCCGCCGGCAGGCCTGATGATTGGGAAAAAACTCCCATTTCTTCCAGAGCTGCCTGCGAGGGAAATGTAAAATTCATTACCTGCAGCCAAAGTCACCATCTGATCCCCCTACTTAGCTATGCACGGGAATATGAGCTCCGTGATTTTGTGGTATCTGAAACTCACCTGACTTTGTTCATATCGGAGAGGAGGACCCGGCCAGTGCACTCAAGCATGAATTCATGCATGTGTGATGCTCCGCAGTGAATAGAATGCAGAGTAATTGATTCTTTTCAGGCTTCTGTCCCTCATATTTAAAATTCCAATGACTTTTTACAGCTTATTGACGAGTTAAAAAGTTTTGACAACTTTCATCTTGAAAATACGAACATTTACTAGCTATTCTCGGAAACGTATTCTAAATCCCACGAATTGCTTGAGTTTGTTTATTATTTACTTGCTAGGGTTAGTAAGGGGTGTCTCAGGGGTTGCGACTGAAAGGTCGGGGGTTCGATTCTCGATTCACTCGGAACAGTTTGTGTCGTTGAGCAAGACACTTAACTCGATCTGCATTGCTTCAGTTCACTCAGCTGTAAAATGGGTGCCAGCATTAGCTGGGGTAATTGAGGGTGTGCGTGGCGACCCCCCAGTCCTTGGACTGAACAGCCGTACGCAGCCTTCAGATGCGAAGCGCAATTGCTGCGGCTGAGCTGTCGGTTGCACATCTGCCCATTTATTATTTCTTTTTTATCATTATTAGGGTTAGGGCTAGGAGTGGGGCTAGGGTTAGGGCTAGGGTTAGGGCTAGGGTTAGGGCTAGGGTTAGGGCTAGGGTTAGGGCTAGGAGTAGGGCTAGGGTTAGGGCTAGGGTTAGGGCTAGGAGTAGGGCTAGGGTTAGGGTTAGGGTTAGGTTTAGGGCCCTAGGGTACTCTTATATCAGCAGTCGCTGGCGACTCCGTGCTCTCACCAGTTTCGCAGTGCGGGCCGGTGTACCCCAGCGGGCACATGCAGGCCAACCTGGCCAGTCCGAACTGCAGGTCGGCAGCGGCCCCGGAGCCCGACGGTCCGGCCGTCGGAAAAAATGTGTCGCAATGGCCGCCATTTTGGCAGGCCAGGCCCTCGGCTTCGCAGCGTCGGACAACGTCAGCCGAGCGCGACAGTCCGGGCTCGTCGTAGGGCACCACCTGGCGGGTGCTGCGCCGGTGCGACGGCTGCGGCGGCAGCTGTGGCGGCAGCGGCTGCTGTTCCGGATCCTCAATGCGGACGTCGAAGTCCAGCGTCAGGCCAATTGGCTTCTTGGTACTTGATGGGGCTGGAAATTGTGGAGAAGTTGAGTTTAGAAATGCTCACTAATCAGCTCATAGGAGCGCACTCGTGCATTAATGAACCATCTCATGAACTCACTCATAAACTGATGAACTCACTCATAAACTCATGAAATCACTCATAAACTCACTCATGATCTCACTCATAAACTGATGATCTCACTCATAAACTGATGAACTCACTCATAAACTCATTAACACATGAATTGTAAAGGTAAATCACCTGACTCAAATGAAAGACCAGCCTCTCACAGATTTAATCCCATAATTTTCAGTACAACATGCCCTCGATATCAGCTCCCATCGGCTCTCAGACTGTGGAGGCTGAGAAGCTGAGATGTTCACCTAGTCCTTAAAAGTATTACACGTTAGGCCTTCGATATTCGAGTAGTTTGAAATTAAAAGTTACCTTGAAATGAATGCACTATTGCACTCACTACGAGACCTACCCGTATCACTCGCTATGCACAGCGGATTAAGCACGCGCTAAATAGCGTTCAATCATACACGCACTGGGCTATCATCTCTGGGCTATCGGCCAGTTAATCGAGACGACCTTTTATAATTCTCGCTTAAGCATCGATATAGCTACCCAGTTCCCGTATATAGAAGGGCCAGAGAGAGAGAGGGAGAGAGAAACACCTTATCGATGCCGCGGGGGGGGGGGCATTAGTTAATTCGAGACCTGCATGGCTTCTTTGCGGCAAATGCTGCAGCTCTCAGTGAGAGTCCCCTAGGAGGGGCTGGCTGGGGCCCCGGCGAGTTTCAGACACTGAAAGAGAATAGTGAGCTCATTTTGGCCACACAGGCAGTGCGACAGGCTAGGAGACGGGGGGCTTACCCACCCCTCCCCTGTAAAGTCTATCCCAGGAAATTGGCTCTGACGTTCCTCCATCCTCTCTCCCCAATCTCTCTCCTAGCCTTTTGAAATTTCCGTCCAATTTTTGCATTCCAAAATAATTCCTATTTTTCTCGACACGGAAAGCATTCGTGGGTACCATATCAACAGCGCAGCGTTAAAAACTGCGCAAAAAAATTGCTAATTAAAACCAGCTCATTTGGCCGCTAGCTAGGGTCTGGACGAAATGCAACTAAGTTGCGGCAAAAACTGCATTGGAATTTTATTAATATGAAATATGAAATATGGCTTATATCAATCTAGCATGCTCAATGCCAGGTCGCTGTAGGGTTTTCAATTGACCAATTGATTAATTTAAATTAAGACAATGAGTCCACTTGCGTTGGATGTGTAGAAGTGTCAATTAACCCCACTGCCCACTCATTACCGATATATAAACCTGCTAATTGAAATTTGGACGTCAAACATTTACTGTCAGAATTGTTCGAACAATGATAGGCACTCTAAATCTGCTTTTCTGATTAGAATGTGGGAAAGTCTTTGAAAGGTGGGAAAAGTCTCCGAAGGGTGAGGTAAATCTCCGGAGGGTGAGGTAAGTCTCTGGAGGGTGAGGTAAGTCTCCGGAGGGTGAGGTAAGTCTCTGGAGGGTGAGGTAAGTCTCCGGAGGGTGAGGTAAGTCTCTGGAGGGTGAGGTAAGTCTCCAGAGGGTGAGGTAAGTCTTCGGAGGGTGAGGTAAGTCTGCGGGGGTCGAGGTAAGTCTCTGGAGGGTGAGGTAAGTCTGGAGGGGATGAGGTAAGTCTCTGGAGGGTGCGGTAAGTCTCCGGAGGGTGCGATAAGATTTCGGGGGTGAGGTAAGTCTCCAGAGGGTGGTAAAAGTCTCTTAAGGGTGGGAAAGGCTCCGTAAGGTGAGAAAAGTCTCTCAATGGTGGAAAATGCTTTGAAAAGAAATTTCCAGAAAAGACCAAAAGATATAAATATGAGAAACTCACGCAGCTCAGTTGCGCCCACTTGTCCCCCAGAGGAGACCAGCAGCAGTGGTGAAATTGCCAGTAAAAACAGAAGCAGCCGTGACATTGCAAATCTTGGAGTTTCAGAGCTGGCTCGCAACTATTGTCTTCTAGAGGACTAAAAAGCTTTTTACGGCAGCGTCCCAGAAAGAGAGATGAACTGGCAAGAAAAAAGCTTTGGGATCAGTGCATTTGTTAGCGAGGATTGGCCGGTGTGGGGGCGAATTCCATCATAGCAGCTCCAAGGCCTGGCCAATCAGTGGCGTCCTCGCTAAACCCCTCTTCTAAGAAATGCTACGAACTTTGAATTGCACAAAATATCTGCTACACTCTACTGCGCGCGTAGGAAGCCGAGTAGCATCTCAGGGGCGAGTCTCTGGATAGGCAAACTTCTTAGTAAGGCTAATCTCCAGGGCTAATCTTCAGGGCGAATCTTCAGGGCGAATCTACAGGGCGAATCTTCTGGGCGAATCTTCTGGGCGAATCTTCTGGGCGAATCTTCAGGGCGAATCTTCAGGGCGAATCTACAGGGCGAATCTTCTGGGCGAATCTTCAGGGGCGAATCTTCAGGGCGAATCTTCTGGGCGAATCTTCTGGGTGAATCTTCAGGGCGAATCTTCTGGGCGAATCTTCAGGGAGAATCTCAGGGGCGAATCTCAAGGACGAATCTCTTGAGGAGCGAATCTCAAGGGCGAATCTTAGGAGTGATTTCAGGGGCGAATCTCAGGAGCGAATCTCAAGGGCGAATCTCAGGAACGAATCTCTGGGGCAAATCTCTTGAGGAGTGAATATTTTGGTAGTGAATTCCAGGAGCGAATCTTAGAGAGGAATCTCATGCTAAAATCTCGAGGGCGAATCTCTGTGAATCGAAGTGAAACACGAATGCTACTGAGATTATACCGGTAACACCTAAACGAATCTTCTTCATTGCGCAAACCTGCGCTCCGGTCTATGGTAGCGGATGTCAAAGAAACGTTGAAAACGTTGAAACTAAATTATTACTGCTCAAAGCGGCCTCCCTTATCAGCTGGAACACAATGACAAATTGTTCACTGTCGGCAACACTTGCTAAAATTCAATGTTTCTTTTCAGATAGGAGCGCGGCCACTCGAGCACAGGGGCCTCGGGCAGTGTAATCTTATCTTAAATAATTTCAACGCCTTGTAAGTACTGATAAGGCAAACCGTGCCAGCATCCCCCAGCTGTGGTCATTGTTTGAAAACTGTCGCTAGGTTGCACTTTTAAATTTTGAAGTTTTCCGTTGAATTCTTTAGACGTTCACTTGTGCAAGGCTTTTTTAGACTTGGGCCGATGCTTAAACATGGTTTTAGATGGGGACGCCGTTGGGGTGCCACGGTTTTAGATGGGGACGCCGTGGGGGTGCCACGGTTTTAGATGGGGACGCCGTGGGGGCGCCACGGTTTTAGATGGGGACGCCGTGGGGGCGCCACGGTTTTAGATGGGGACGCCGTGGGGGCGCCACGGTTTTAGATGGGGACGCCGTGGGGGCGCCACCGTTTTAGATGGGGACGCCATAGGGGCGCCACGGAATTAAATGGGGACTCCACGGGGGCGCCACGGTTTTAAATGGGGACTCCACGGGGGCGCCACGGTTTTAAATGGGGACTCCACGGGGGCGCCACGGTTTTAGATGGGGCGCCATGGGGTACTACGGGTTTAAATGGGGGGGGCGCCACGGTTTTAGATGGGAGCACCATGGGGGCGCCATAGTTTTAGGTAAGACACCATGGGGACGCTGCCGTTTTAAGTGGGGCGTCATAGGGGCACCATGGTTTTAGATGCAGGGTCACGGTCACGGTTTTTTGCGGGGCGCCACGGTCGGATACATAGACCCCGCGCTCTCTTATCACTGGGGCCATAATTCAATACTTCATTGCCACACTGTTTAAGTTAAGACCTCAAGTATTTTGTATTGTATTTATAGCGAAAACTGTTACAACTTAATGCTAAATGCTTCTATTTACGAAACAGAGCTATGTTATGCTTACTGTTGCCATGGTACCGCAGCTTGAAATGCTGGGCCGGCTTATGTTGGGGTGGTTGCTGCCGGACCAATTCAAGGCCCAATGCCGCCAGCTGCACAGGGTGCTATGGATATAAAATGGCCCAAAGCAGGGCTGGGGCAATTCCCACAGAGCCAGTTTTGTTCAAATCTTGCTAGACTCTTTTATTCACCGAAAGACTGACTGAGATGCAGCCGAACTTATTGTTGCAGACTCTGCTTCCACTGTTGCTGCTATCGACTCTGGCTCTGGTTGCGCAAGCCTCGCCAAGAATCAGCCGAGCGAGTCGTCGTCAGCTGCTTCTGGTGTCCCTGGACGGATTCCGTCACGACTATTTGACTATCTACGCCAATCAGTCCCGGTTCCTGCGCCAGATGGCCAGCGAAGGAGTCTTTGTTCGCTCTATGCAGACTGAGTTTGTGACAAAGACCTTCCCGAATCACTGGGTGATTGCCACTGGCCTGCATCAGGTGAGAGACGTCATTTGTTGGTGGCACTATGCTCACCTGTTGTGTATGGTACTATGCTCACCTGTTGTGTATGGTACTATGCTCACCTGTTGTGTATGGCACTATGCTCACCTGTTGTGTATGGTACTATGCTCACCTGTTGTGTATGGTACTATGCTCACCTGTTGTGTATGGCACTATGTTCACCTGTTGTGTATGGTACTATGTTCACCTGTTGTGTATGGTACTATGCTCACCTGTTGTGTATGGTACTATGCTCACCTGTTGTGTATGGTACTATGCTCACCTGTTGTGTATGGTACTATGCTCACCTGTTGTGTATGGTACTATGCTCACCTGTTGTGTATGACACTTTGCTCACCTGTTGTGTATGGTACTATGTTCACCTGTTGTGTATGGTACTATGCTCACCTGTTGTGTATGGTACTATGCTCACCTGTTGTGTATGGTACTATGCTCACCTGTTGTGTATGGTACTATGCTCACCTGTTGTGTATGGTACTATGCTCACCTGTTGTGTATGGTACTATGCTCACCTGTTGTGTATGGTACTATGTTCACCTGTTGTGTATGGTACTATGTTCACCTGTTGTGTATGGTACTATGTTCACCTGTTGTGTATGGTACTATGTTCACCTGTTGTGTATGGTACTATGTTCACCTGTTGTGTATGGTACTATGCTCACCTGTTGTGTATGGTACTATGCTCACCTGTTGTGTATGGTACTATGTTCACCTGTTGTGTATGGTACTATGTTCACCTGTTGTGTATGGTACTATGCTCACCTGTTGTGTATGGTACTATGCTCACCTGTTGTGTATGGTACTATGCTCACCTGTTGTGTATGGTACTATGCTCACCTGTTGTGTATGGTACTATGCTCACCTGTTGTGTATGGTACTATGTTCACCTGTTGTGTATGGTACTATGTTCACCTGTTGTGTATGGTACTATGTTCACCTGTTGTGTATGGTACTATGTTCACCTGTTGTGTATGGTACTATGTTCACCTGTTGTGTATGGTACTATGCTCACCTGTTGTGTATGGTACTATGCTCACCTGTTGTGTATGGTACTATGCTCACCTGTTGTGTATGGTACTATGCTCACCTGTTGTGTATGGTACTATGCTCACCTGTTGTGTATGGTACTATGCTCACCTGTTGTCAGGTGAGCACAATAACTCTAATTGAATTCGCGCATCCACAGGAGAGCAACGGGATCGTCAGCAACGGAATGTACGACCCGGTGTTCAACGCCACCTTTGGCATGAGCACCAGGGAGGAGCGCTGGTGGAACGATTCTCTGCCAATCTGGGTGACGGCCAAGCGTCAGGGACTCAAAACGGCGACGTTCTTCTGGCCGGGCAGCGAAGTCGAGTTCGGCGGCACCCGGCCTGATCACTACTTCCCGTACGATGGCAGAATCAGCTACGAGTACCGGATCGACACCATCACCTCCTGGCTGGCCGACGAGCAGATCGACCTGTGCACCCTGTACTTTAACGAGCCGGACTCTGCCGGGCATAGCAGCGGCCCGGAATCGGTGCGGGTGTCCGATGCTATCATCAGGCTGGATCACCTGCTTGAGCTGCTGGTGTACCGACTGGAGAGGCGGGGAGTGCGGGATCGCGTTGACATTATTATCACCTCTGATCATGGTGAGTCTGTCTGGCTGTCGGTCTGTCTGTCTGTCTGTCTGTCTGTCTGTATGTCTGTTAGGCGCCGAACTCAAGGCTGTTAAAAACGTCAGTTCGTTCTCAGGTGTGCCATTTATTCTCTTTTATTTATTCTCCAGAGTTATTCTCTTTTCCGAGCGTATTGGTCAGGATTAAGCGTCAAGTGGGTTGCTATGGCTTCCCAAAGTCTGGGGCGTTATGGGTCACCAATCACTATTTTCATCTCTCTGGCATCGGGTCCGGCCCGCAGGCATGACGGAACTGAACGACAGCAAAGCCATCCACTTCAACAACGAGTTGGACCCCTTCGTGGACCGCTACATGGACAGCGGGCCGCTGCTCAGCATGTTCGCCAAGCCGGGCCAGCGCGACCGGCTGGTGGAGTTCCTGCAGAACCAGACCAAAGCCAGGAGTCTGCCTGTCCGCGTCTTCACCCGCGAGTCCATGCCGCCAGCCTACAGGTACTCGCAGCACCGTCGCATCCCGGACGTCCTGGTGCTGCCGGATCCCGGTTACGTGGTGTTCCGCCGATCTACCAACTTGATCAAAGGGAATCACGGATTCGACAATACCTACGACGAGATGAAGGTGCCGCTAATAGCGGTCGGACCCAGCTTCCGTCGCGGTGTTGAGGTGGAAGGTTTCCGACAGGTTTGTTGCTGGGTCCTGCCAAGGATGACTCAGCTGCTGGGCCACCGCCGCTCTCCATCCAGATCCCCAGTTGCTGGGCCAGCTTCCCAGATCCTCAGTTGCCGGGCCCGTCTCCCAGATCCTCAGTTGCTGGCCCAGCCTCTCAGATCCTCAGTTGCTGGGCAAGCCTCCTAGATCCTCAGTTGCTGGGGTCCAGCCTCTCAGATCCTTAGTTGCTGGGCCAGCCTCCCAGATCCTCAGTTGCTAGACCAGCCTCCCAGATCCTCAGTTGCTGGGGCCAGCCTTCCAGATCCTCAGTTGCTAGGCCAGCCTCCCAGATCGTCAGCATGGACAGCTCAAGAAGGACGTGGGAATTCATTTTCTTAGAAAATATTAAACTTTTAGCGAATACAAATATTTTTATTTTGATAGGTTACGTCTTTCTACTGCTAAATTTTTTGTACTGCTGAAAAGCTTTTCATTTTAAACGGGCATGAATATATATATTAATGTCTTGAATGTCTGCAAATGATAGGGGAAAGCTCCTAGTGCCCTTTCATATGACATCAAGCTAAGCCCTGAACGATTTGTTATTTTCGTTTCCAAACGCAAAGTTCGAAATGGCATTTGGGGGTAATACAAATGTCTGCCATCTGGTCCCTTTGGTGCACTGGGTGCGTTTCTTTTCATAGTGCATTCATAATGCACGTAGCTAATTGAATTCTTTGCTAAAATTTCACCGGTATGGGTGCAGTAGCTTACTGTATGTTCGTGGTTAAAATATACGTTAGCGTCACAGTCAGCCAATGTCCCAGCCAATATCCCAGCCAATGTCCCAGCCAATATCCCAGTCAATATCTCACTCAATGTCCCAGCCAATGTCCCAGCCAATATCCCAGCCAATGTCCCAGCCAATATCCCAGCCAATATCCCAACCAATGTCACAGACAATGTCCCAGCTAATGTCCCAGCAAATATCCCAGCCAATGTCCCAGCCAATGTCCCAGTCAATGTCCCAGCCAATATCCCAGCCAATATCCCAACCAATGTCACAGACAATGTCCCAGCCAATATCCCAGCCAATGTCATAGACAATATCCCAACCAATGTCATAGACAATGTCCCAGCCAATATCCCAGCCAATTTCCCAGCCAATTTCCCAGCCAATGTCCCAGCCAATATCCCAGCCACTGTCCCAGCCAATGTCCCAGCCAATGTCATAGACAATGTCCCAGCCAATGTCATAGACAATGTCCCAGCCAATATCCCAACCAATGTCCCAGCCAATATCCCAGCGGCAGTCCGTTCCACCCTGCTCTCTGCTACCAAACAGGTGGACATCTACGGGCTGATGTGCCACCTGCTCGGCATTCGGCCTCAGCCGAACAACGGCAGCAGCGAGCACTTCAGCGCAATGCTGAGCAGCGACAGCAGCAGCAGCAGCACCGCCAGCACCAGCATGCCGATGACCACCACCAGTGCAGCTGGCCGAAGTGCAACTGCAGCACAGGAATGCGTCACATTGCCCTCTTTGTTAGTGTTGGCTCTGTCGCTTGTTTGGGCTTGATCAAATTGGCTTCAAACCAATGCCTTCTAGGCTTTGCCTATCTGACTGAATCATAACCAATGCATTGCAATTTTGATTTAATATGCTTTTCTAATGTTATTATCAATCAATTCAACACCAAAGTGTACAAGACCAATGAACGGGAAACTTGTGAATTAACTAGGGAGACTTGTGAATCAACTAGGGAAACTTGTGAATTAACTAGGTAGACTTGTGAATCAACTAGGGAAACTTGTGAATCAGCTAGGGAAACTTGTGAATCAACTAGGGAAACTTGTGGATCGACTAGAGAAATGTGTCAACCAACTAGGAAAACTTGTGAATCAACTAGGGAAACTTGTGAATCAACTAGGTAGACTTGTGAATCAACTAGGGAAACTTGTGAATCAACTAGAGAGACTTGTGAATCAACTAGGGAAACTTGTAAATGAACTAGGGAAACTTGTGAATCAGCTTGGCAAACTTGTGAATCGACTAGAGAAATGTGTCAACCAACTAGGGAAACTTGTGAATCAACTAGGGAAACTTGTGAATCGATTAGAGAAATGTGTCAAACAATTTGGCAAACTTGTGAATCAACTAGGGAGACTTGTGAATCAACTAGGGAAACTTGTGAATCAACTAGGGAGACTTGTGAATCAACTAGGAAAACTTGTAAATCAGCTTGGCAAACTTGTGAATCGACTAGAGAAATATGTCAACGAACTAGGGAAACTTGTGAATCAACTAGGGAAACTTGTGAATCAACTAGGGAGACTTGTGAATCAACTAGGGAGACTTGTGAATCAACTAGGGAAACTTGTGAATCAACTAGGGAGACTTGTGAATCAACTAGGAAAACTTGTGAATCAGCTTGGCAAACTTGTGAATCGACTAGAGAAATATGTCAACCAACTAGGGAAACTTGTGAATCGACTAGGGAAAATTGTGAATTGACTAGAGAAACTTGTGAATCAACTAAAGAAACTTGTGAATCGACTAGGGAAACTTGTGAATTGACTAGAGAAACTTGTGAATTAACGTAAAATATACTTGACAGAGAAACGAAGGCCTTTCGCTACTTTGTAAGGGATTAAAGAAATACACTTGAGAAAACACACAGAAACCTCGCTCGTTGTTGTGATTCTTATCAGTTCAGAAAACCCTGTCTTAATTCGCCTTTTAACACCTCGGCAGCTTAATAGTGTTCGACTACGACATTGAACCAAGCTTAGCAATAATTTCATCAAGCAAATCCAGTTGCAACCGGAAATTTCTGTTCAACTCGTATAATTGAGAGACCCTTCAGACGATATTACGGCTTGCATAAGGCATAAGGCAAAGCTAATTTGCACCTCGCTTACCCAGCGTTACGGTACGAATAGCTCACCTTGCAGAGGTGCATCTGCGCCGCACGTTGAGTATATTAACCTCCATCTCTATCTGGCTGTCTCTGTCCCTCTCAGACTCAGATTGTTTCACACAGACTGACAAAAGATTCCTACAGAATCTGCCTTATTTGACGCAAAACCCCTCTCATTGGAGGCGGCATAATTCGCCATAAATTCGAGTTCTCGGCTCGCCTCGGTATGGGGTGAGCACTTTGCACTGAGTAAGGCCCTTGCACTTGCTCACTCCGCTCTGGGCTCACCGCTAACCCCCCCCCCCCCCTCCCCTCACCCTGCTAGCTGCGCCTGACAACCAGACAGTAAAAGCCAAGCTTGAAGCTTAAGAAGAGCGAAGTAGAAAAGGGCGCTACTGACATTGGAATTGGATTTTGTGGACCTGCATTTCTGCTATGGCCGCGCTGGACGCTCTGGGAAAGCCGCGCTACCCGCTGGGCAGACGGCACACTAGGAATCGGTGAGTATTGCTTATCTATCTATCTATCTATCTATCTATCTATCTATCTATCTATCTATCTATCTATCTATCTATCTATCTATCTATCGGCTCGTATGATTTGAACGAATAGCTTAACATGTTAGTTAACTGGTCCTATATTTTATGCTTAAAATAGTATAAAACGATATGACGTTCTGTATATTCATTAAGCGCTTGTGCTTGCGGGGGCTAGACAATATGTCTGTCCGAGAGTACAGAGGAACTGGTTTCCATGACAACAGGTACGAGCTATGAATTTGAGTACAGAGCAGGGAAGAACAGGACTCTTTCAGGGGGGTGACTTGTACGTATACCTGGGAAAGAGTTGGAAAGAGTTGGACATTGCCTCAGTGCTGCACCCTTTCTGAGAAATGCGAGACTAATAAAAGTGCAGCAGGATTCAGCCACAAGCAAATTCTTCCAACTCTGACCCACAGCACTAGCTATGGCTCCATGCACCACTGGCTGCACTCGGAGCTGTCCGGTCACAATCTGTCCGGCTATCAGGACACCGAGAGTCACCTAGTTGCCGTGACAACGGACCGCCAGCCGCCCGGTCCCGGAGCCAAATTTCTGAAGGCTTCGCAGCGCGGCTGCCAGACTGTGCCCGAGGAGGAGCAGCTGCACGAAGCTGGCGACGGGCTGCAACGGCTGGTCAGTCCGTGCGCCGTGATGCCCGACTACCCGCAGTACAGGGAGCTGCGGCAGTGCATGACTGAGCGGGACCGCAACCGGCACGGCGTCAACTACCGGGCGGAGGACTTGGCCCAGCCGGCCGAGCAGAGGACCGCGGCGGTGCCCAAACTGCCGATCCTGCCGTCGCCGAGGCCGCACGATCAGGTATGAATCAGCGCCGTGTGACATGATTTACCTTTCCCGGCCTTGTCACGTGACATATTTCTCTCTCCGGCCTTTTCATGTGACTAATTTCTCTCTTCGGCCTTGTCACGTGACTTATTTCTCTCCGGCCTTGTCACGTGACTTATTTCTCTCTTTGGCCTTGTCACGTGACTTATTTCTCTCTTCGGCCTTGTCATATGACTTATTTCTCTCTTCGGCCTTGTCATATGACTTATTTCTCTCTTCGGCCTTGTCACGTGACTTATTTCTCTCTTCGGCCTTGTCATGTGACTTATTTCTCTCTTCGGCCTTGTCACGTGACTTATTTCTCTCTTCGGCCTTGTCATATGACTTATTTCTCTCTTCGGCCTTGTCATATGACTTATTTCTCTCTTCGGCCTTGTCATATGACTTATTTCTCTCTTCGGCCTTGTCATGTGACCTATTTTTCTCTTCGGCCTTGTCACGTGACTTATTTTTCTCTCTGGCCTTGTCACGTGACTTATTTCTGTCGCTTGCTTATCTGTCTCTCTCTCTCTGTCTTATTTGTGACAAATACATCATTATAAATCTAGTTCAGCGTTCAAATGCTGATATGCCACCCCTGCACGAATGACTGTGTAGGTCGCGCGATAAAAGTGCGACACGCGCCTGCTGCGTGGCTGTGTGGTAGCGTGACCACTGCCACCCCCAGCCCGTGACAAGGCGTACAGTAAAATGGAGGAGAGCTAAGATCTTTCATTCTCTCTCCCCACAAAGTCAAATACACTCGCGCATCGGTCCGAGAGAGATCACCGACCATTTCACTTCTGGCCCGAGCTCGGCAGTAGGCTAGTTGCTACGGGAAAATGTAGCCCAGGCATTAAAACCAGTCTTTGCGTTCAATCCTTTGCTTTTCGGAGAGACAGACAGAAGGTAGTGGATAAAACAACAAAAATATCCGCTATACCCAGTTTAAGTAAGTCTCCATGTATCATTTACGAGTAGCTAATGCTTCATCATTCTATTTTTCTAGAATCCGCCGCTGCACCTGCAGTTCGGCCCCGAGCCCACGGCTACGACGACGCCCACAAGGCCTACCTGAAGCAGAGCCGGCCGCCTCAAACCGAACGGTGAGCGGCGGCGTTCACAGCCACCTTCTCTATTGCTAAAACGCTGCCACTCATACTTACAGTAGGCGAGTCGCGAAACAAACCCTATTTAGAGTTTGCGATTCGTTCCTCACTGTATAAGCCAACATCCACCTCTATTCTGTTTGTTGCGGGTGCAAGGACGCGGGACTGAAACAGGGGCGGCAAAGCGCCAACTTTGTAGGGCTGTCAAGGTGGTTTGCAGGTTGGCTCAGTGGGCGACTAGCTTGCCAAGTGCAAGGCAGGATTTACCGCTGACACCTTGGCTCAGAGCGCAGCCATAGCCGGGTTCGTCTCCCAGCGCCGCTGTGCGGACCGACCGCGCCGGTCCCGCTTGCGGCCGCAGTGCAGCCCGCGCCGGTCCCGCGGTCTGCAGCCGTCTGGGAGGTGCCGCGCTCCGACGTTGCGCCGCGGCGCCTCTGGTCGCTTGAGAGCGCGACTGGCCGGTGGACCACTTCGCTGGCCCAGGCCGGCGTCCGGGACAGCATCCGGCGGCTGGATTCTGGACGCCGCGACTTCGACTAGCCACAGCCGGCGGAGCTGCGGCGCAGTACAGCTGGGGGTCGGAGCGGCGCGGAGGTCCGCCATCGGAGCGGCGGTCCAGGCAGGAGCTCCAGAGGCTGCTCGGCGGCTGCGGCGGGACGGGCCGGCTACTGGCCGGGTCGCTGGCTGCCCGGCGTTCGGCCGGCCGTTCGGACCTGGCCGGATTGCGAGGCTCCCGTCCGCGGCCGGTTCCCAGCGGCCGTACTCCGCCGGCCGTCCGCCCGGGCCTGCGCTGCCGTGTCGGACGGCCGTCGGGGGCGGCCGTTCGGGCCCCGGCCCGGGCGGGCTGTCGCGCTCTCCAGCCTTGAGCCTCTTGCGGCCACCCGACCGCCTGCCTGCCTGCCTGCCTGCCGCGCCGACATTTCTGTCAGCCGCAGCCGCAGCCGCTCATTCCGAGTCGGCCGTTTGGGCGGCGGGCGGCCGAGCGGCCCGGCTGGGCCCGGCCTGACCCGCGGCAGTCGCTGGGAGCCGACGGAGCACCGGCCAAGTCCGCGGCACCGAAGCCGGACCTCCGAGCCGCTCCGGCCTCCGGCTGTTCCGCGCTGCAGCACCGCCGACCGCGGCTGGCCGGAGTCCGCGGAGTCTGCAGTCCTACCGCCGGCGCTCATCACGGATGCCGTCCACGGCTGGCGAAGCTGCCCACTGGCCAGCCGCTCTCTCTGGCACCCGGCGGCTGTCGCGCGCACTGTCGGCGTCCAGTTCCATCCTTCGGCGGCAGGCCGCGGGCTCCGGTGTCGGGCTGCGCTAGCGGGATCCGGCCGGACCGGCCCAGCACAAAGCGGCTCGGGAGAGCTGAACTCGAGCTCACAGGCTGAACTCTGTGGGCCACTGGTCTGCTCGGGGCGCCTCGTCTTGTTAACTTTGCTAGTCGCTTGTTATTCGCCAATCCCCTCGCACTTTGAAGCCTCACTCTATGCGTGAGCGCTATCTCCGCCAGTTTCCGATTTCGCGTCCTTGCACCCGCCCGCCACTGCAAATCCGCCTCCCGCAGGCAGCAGCCGCGACTGCGCAACGGCAAGGGCGGATCCACTTGGCGACACCTGAAATTCGCCATGCAGCCAGACGGACAGAGGACGCAGTTTTTGGATGGTGAGACTGTGAAATCCCTGGGTTGCTCTGAGCTGCTGCCGTAACTTCCCAAGTTTCTACAAAGCCAACCAACCCCCATCCGATTGCGCAGGTCAAGTGTCAATGGCCGATGCCTACAGGCGACAACTGGCTCTGCAGCCCGGATTTCTGGACCAGCACCGCCAGCAACAGCAGCGGGTTGCCAACGCCGCCACTGAACGGATCCGCCAGCAGGCCTATGGTGATTGGCGGGGGTAGTGGTTGAGAAGGGGTTGGCAAAAGACTGGGAGACTGGTGCAGAGGTGTTGGGGATGGAGGTCCATGACAGACTGGGGCAAAGGTGTTGGGGGTTGGAGGTCCATGCCTGGCGGGGCAGAGGAGTGTTTTGGTTGGTCCGTGCCTGACTGGGGCAGAGGAGTGTTTTGGTTGGTCCGTGCCTGACTGGGGCAGAGGGGTGTTTTGATTGGTCCGTGTCTGACTAGGGCAGAGGGGTGTTTTGATTGGTCCGTGCCTGACTGGGGCAGAGGGGTGTTTTGATTGGTCCGTGCCTGACTGGGGCAGAGGGGTGTTTTGATTGGTCCGTGCCTGACTGGGGCAGAGGGGTGTTTTGATTGGTCCGTGCCTGACTGGGGCAGAGGGGTGTTTTGATTGGTCCGTGCCTGACTGGGGCAGAGGGGTGTTTTGATTGGTCCGTGCCTGACTGGGGCAGAGGAGTGTTTTGGTTGGTCCGTGCCTGACTGGGGCAGAGGGGTGTTTTGATTGGTCCTTGCCTGACTGGGGCAGAGGGGTGTTTTGATTGGTCCTTGCCTGACTGGGGCAGAGGGGTGTTTTGGTTGGTCCGTGCCTGACTGAGGGCCTGGGGCAGAAGGGTGTTTTGGTTGGTCCGTGCCTGACTGGTGCAGAAGGGTTGGGAGTCGGGTATCCGTCCTAACAAGGACTACTCAAGTAACATATATATTCTACTTAAGTTGTCCTTGTGTCCTAACTGAGCCGAGATGCTGTGGTCATAGTTGGCGGGGTAGATGGGCACAGTAAGTATTGTCTTTCAGATGGTGGTCATTGGTAGAAGCATTGGTTCAACCTCAATTATCAAGCGTTATTTTAAAGATTCAAACACTCCACGTCATTTGCTCAATCAGCCAACGAAGCAGCAGAGACCGCGAGTCGAGCCAGGAAATACGACACTTCGTATTTGATATTCTAACTAAAAACTCGACTGGATTCCTCTCGGGTACAAGTTGTACTGGACTATTCAGAACAGCTTTTAACATACAATTATGAATAGCATATATAACTTATTAACAATTTTGGCATATACTACTTAGGATCTGATTGGTTAAAGGAGGCTTACGCCAATATTTATAAATTTATTAACTATACATGGCCTTTTCTGGTCACTGCACGCCAGCTGGTGAATGTACATTCAGTGTACATTGAGTGTACATTGTAAATCATATTTTATATACGCTCTCTATACGCCATTAGTTATTACTTTTGTAATTTTAAGGGAGGCTGTGCCTTTGGGTGCTGGCTCAAGCGATGAGAGGCAATTAAAAAGCAGGCATATTCCACTAACCCCAGAGCACAAACACGCCCATGGGTGTATGTACATCTGTCCCGACTTTCGCTTTGTCAGAGAGTGTACATATTCGGTGCCCTGGGGGTGGGCCAATCTCGTCTCCTGCCGGCTGTTGAGTGTACATCGAATATATGTACTCCCCTGTCTTTCTTAGTCCACGAGGTCTGAGTCACCTCAGCTCCCCTGTCTTTCTTAGTCCACGAGGTCTGAGTCACCTCAGCTCCCCTGTCTTTCTTAGTCCACGAGGTCTGAGTCACCTCAGCTCCCCTGTCTTTTTTAGTCCACGAGGTCTGAGTCACCTCAGCTCCCCTGTCTTTCTTAGTCCACGAGGTCTGAGTCACCTCAGCTCCCCTGTCTTTCTTAGTCGACGTCCGTATATCGCAGGAAGAAGTATTTATAGCCCCAATTTTATGAAAACATTATTTTGCAATTTACTTGGCTATTTTATCATTCATCTAATGATGTAATAACTGGCATAATATATTTTAGTCACGCATTAAAACAAAGAAAAAATTTCAACCACAGTTTTAAACTTAGCAGCCTTCTGTCTGGCATTCTGACATCGTAAAATTAACCCACACGACTTTCAGACACCAATAGGCGACCAACTGCGAAGCGGGGAATGGAGTACAACAACTGGCTGGTGATGCGATGAAGATGAAAATCTGTAGAGTCCAGCTTCATATTAACAAAAATACTGACTGTCATGGAGAGATTTTCAGACACTTTGAGTCTTTATTATTTCCACGCGAGCGTTAGAAAGTTTTCTGTCTGTCCATGTATAATAGCTTCTTTTCTAGAGAACTTTTTGCTAAACTCCGCGATATTATTATTTTTTTATTTCTTGTATTTCTCAAAAAAGAAACTGACGTCATAAAGCCTGACCATATCTGTGCAAATTTCTTATTAGTTAATTTTGCAGTTTATTTAATTTAAACAACATGAAACTCAATTAAAGTGGACTGACAGTAAAGTGTTGGGCAGGAATCCAAGAGTTCGTGAGTTAAAAGAATCTGATAAAACATAAAATATCATCCATGTGATTCATAGATAACGACTGAGCAGCAATAAAGTAACATTAAAAATATAACAGTTGTTCATTTTCTGGAAGATATTTGTATCAGAGGAAATGTAATTTCAATGCAAAGGGCAATTTATCCAGGCAGTTTTTACTCGTTACAATTGATTCGGGGAAAAATATAGGAACTCGTTTCTATGTCAGCAGCAAATAGAACGCAAAAATTTGCTTTGTATCATTAAAAATGGAAGTTTAAAAATTGATAATTGTTTATTATTATGATAAAATCACAACAACAATAAACTAGAAGTGGTATGCATCAGAAAAAAATTGATTGATATAAAACTGCCAACGAAAGCTGTAGGTAGAGGTGCTGGGTTGGGGTCTAGCGCGGGGTTTGTTGGGTCCATGCCTGACTGGGGCAGAGGGTTTGGGGGTTGGGGTCTGTGGCTGATTGGGGCAGAGGGGTTGGGGGTTGAGGGTTCTGTGGCTGATTGGGGCAGAGGGGTTGGGGGTTGAGGGTTCTGTGGCTGATTGGGGCAGAGGGGTTGGGGGTTGGGGTCTGTGGCTGATTGGGGCAGAGGGGTTGGGGGTTGGGGTCTGTGGCTGATTGGGGCAGATGGGTTGGGGGTTGGGGTCTGTGGCTGATTGGGGCAGAGGGTTGGGGGTTGGGGTCTGTGGCTGATTGGGGCAGATGGGTTGGGGGTTGGGGTCTGTGGCTGATTGGGGCAGAGGGGTTGGGGGTTGGGGTCTGTGGCTGATTGGGGCAGATGGGTTGGGGGTTGGGGATCCGTGCTTGACTGGGGCAGTGGTCGTAGGGCCGCTTGTTTCATATAAGTGAACACGCTTCGTTGGAACACGCAGACGTGACAACATAGGAAGCACAACTAAAAATGATAAATTAGATTGGTTAGGCTAAGCTGCACATTGATATTTTCCAAAGTAGAAAGAAGACTTGTAGACAGATTTTGTATTCGGCATGTCATCGAATTTTCGGCAGACCGCAAGACAGCATCGGGTGATTGTCGCTGGCTGACAGCACAGTCAGAGCATCCAGTGTGACCGCTCTGCAATGCGAATTACAAAACGTTTCACTCCCTTTCTACATTTCAGTCTATCTATTTCAAGTTCATAGAGTACAAATACTTCTCATTTACTGAAAGCTTTCGACAAAAGGTGGCCAAGAATTGACAACAGTCACCTAACTTACGAGCTAAATGTAGTATACAAAGAAATAAATGTTCGCAAGAGGGTTATGCCCCCCCCCCTGGCACAATTCTGCCCAATTCTCTTGAGACTCCTGAGCACACACAAGCGCTCGAATGCTGTACGCAGGCACGCAGTCATACACGCGCTCACACAGAGTGTACAGCGGTCCTGACTTTCTAACCGTCAGGCATGTACACTCTCTGTGCCCTGGGGTTGGGCCTCATGGCTGTGAATCGCGTTTACTGCACTATTAACTAACCTATTTGTTCCCGTCTCCATGGCAACGCCGCCAATCAAAGCGGCCGTCTCACTCGCCGGATCCTCCCGGCGGCAATCCCAGGCAGAAGTGGACAGCCGGAAGTCGCGCGGCAGGCCCGGACAGCCGCGCTGCCCGAGGCGCCGGCACTCGGCCAGCTGGCGCCGCAGCTGCTCGGGCCCGGCGAGCGCGCCAGCGAACATGATGCGGCCCTGCCGGTACACCAGAGCGTCCCCAACCCGCAGGTTGTGCCGCACCAACAGCTCCGGATAGGTGCACGCCGTGGTGGCCGCAGCGGCGCCCAGGTCGTAGGCCAGCATTCGAAAATTGTCGCGCGCCGCGACCAGACAGGGCGCCGTGGCGCCGCGGCGCCGATTTCTATTAGCTGAGGCGTACTGGCGCAGCAGGGAATCGGCGCGGCGCGCCGCCTCTGACGAGTCGGAATTGGAGTGCGTTACCATGACAACCAAGAGTTGATCGGGATTTCGCCGGCCCTGCGCCTCGATGAACGCGTCGAGCTCGAGGTCCGTCAGGCTGGGGACCTTTAGGGTGAAGACGGTGAGACAGTGGAGAGCGGAGGGAAAAATTTTAACACATTATTTATCGAAGGGAAGCAGTTCCACACATTGGATAGCGGAGGGAAGCAGTTCCACACATTGGATAGCGGAGGGAAGCAGTTCCACACATTGGATAGCGGAGGGAAGCAGTTCCACACATTGGATAGCGGAGGGAAGCAGTTCCACACATTGGATAGCGGAGGGAAGCAGTTCCACACATTGGATAGCGGAGGGAAGCAGTTCCACACATTGGATAGCGGAGGGAAGCAGTTCCACACATTGGAAAGGGGAAGGAAACAGTTCCACTCATTGGATAGCAGAGGGAAGCAGTTCCACACATTGGATAGCGGAGGGAAGCAGTTCCACACATTGGCTAGCGGAGGGAAGCAGTTCCACACATTGGATAGCGGAGGGAAGCAGTTCCACTCATTGGATAGCGGAGGGAAGCGGTTTCACACATTGGATAGCGGAGGGAAGCAGTTCCACACATTGGATAGCAGAGGGAAGCGCACAGAAACGCTTGCTAGGCTCACCTGAAGGCCGCATCCGCATCGATTCAAGCCAACAAAGCCGGAAGTTCCGCCAGCAGCCCCCGCCGCGATCAGCAGCTGCCTGGCTGTGGTCGGACACGCCGCACACTCCAGGGCTTCGGCCAGGGAGTTGGCCGACGCCGCCGCTGTGGCGCTCGTCGCAGTCGATGGCGCCGCTGGCGCCGACTGTCGAAGCGCGCCGACGCCGACGCCAGCCGCGGCAGTCGGTGGCGCCGAGGGCAACCGCGGCGGCGCCTGGACGGAGCGCCGTCCCGCGGTGGAGCTGCGCTGAGCCGTCGCCGGGGCGGCCGACTGAACCGGCCTCGGCGTCCTCGATGACAGCGGCAGCTGCTGGGGCTGCGACGGTGGCGGCGGTGCTGGAGGAGCGACACCCAGGCGCTGCCTGTATGCCTCTAGCCAGGAATCACAGATGCCGCGAATTCGAGCTCGAGTCTCCTCGAGGTCCGAGTCTCTCACGGTCAAGTCGCTGCCGCTGCCACCGCTGCCAGTTCCCCCGGAAGACGCGGCTGAGAACTCTGTGGCGCCGGACTTGGCGGAGTCCTTAGTGATGACGGATTCGGGAAAAGTGTTGACTAATTTCCCGTACTCATTCAAATTTTACTTTTCCACTTAGCTATTTACTTGGTTTGTTCTCTTTCTCTTCCTAAAACACAAGTTCTTGACTCAAATACTCTTCTTTTTCTTTCCGCTAGCGATGTGCATTAGCCACTCCTATATTTTCCTTCCCCCAAGCAAGGTACATTGACCACTCCGATATTTTTTCTCCCCCCCTAGCGATGTACATTGGCCACTCCGTATTTTTCTTCCCCCCAAGCAATGTACATTGGTTACTCCGATACTTTGCTTCCCCTGACAATGTACATTAGCCAATCCGACATTTTCCCTCACCTATATAAAAATGCAAGTTTATTTCTTTGATATCATTTAACAAATCCTTTAATCGCATTCGTTTTTAAAGTTTCATATCACAGAGCGACTTCTGCACTAAATTGGTCTTACCGCCGGTCTTCTGGCCAGCTGATATTGCAGCTGTTGTTGTTGCTGCTGCTGCTGCTGTTGCTGCTGCTTTCGCATCTGCTTCGCTTTTGCAACCAGCCGCTTTGCTGTCTCAGACTTCCATAGCACCGTTTCTTTATCTCCGTCGATTTTCAGCGATTCGCTGAGTCCAATCTGTTTATATATGGGGGAGAAGTGCGTCATGTACTTTTGTGTTAACCATGCACTAACAGCACTATGCTCTTCCAATGAAATGTACTTTTGCATGTACATACTATAAAGTTAACAATATGACAGCTGGCGACAGCAGTGTGAACACAGGTAGTTGCTCGTTAGACGCTGTGAATACACAAACAGATAAAAACTGACAGTGAAACCAATTTTTAGACAGTGAAAATTCATCAGAATCAAAGCCTTACTAGGTTTTTCTTTACGAACGCTTTAAATGCAGAGCCAGAGATGAAGAACCTTGATTAAAAATACATAAAGGCTGACATATATTAGGGATACATCATGTACATGAGGCAGACATAAATCAGTGACCCACAAACTGTCAAATCAAAGTGGAACTTCTATGTTGTAAAATGGGACTTCAAACACCTCGGAAAGTCAACCCCGTAAACTTTCGGACGTCTCACCAACGGGTTGCCATGGCGATCGATGCACCGCTGCCTGACGGCCGCCTCCCGCTCGGCGCAGAAGCCGACAGCCAGCTGGGCAGAGCGACCCTCTGCCTGGAACGCGAAGGTCATGTCAGCTCGGCCCGAGCACACGAATGTCAGGCAGGAGTTCAGGCGCACCTGCAGATTGATTGGCAGCTTGGCTCGCGGATCCGAGGGCCAGGCCAGCCGCTTCAGCACCCGGCCGGTCAGGGGGTCCTGCGGTTAGGGGAGGGGTACTTGGACTTCAGCAGCTTTGCTTGGCCTGCATACAGAAAAATTGCCAAGCGTAGACTCGGCCACCCACCCCAGCCTCCCAGATCCTCAGTTGCTAGACCACCAGCCTCCCAGATCCTCAGTTGCTGGACCACCAGCCTCCCAGATCCTCAGTTGCTGGGCCAGCCTCCCAAATCCTCAGTTGCTGAGCCACCCTCCCTGATCCAAACAGGGGGTTTGGGTCTCAGATGAGCAATTTGAAGCTACTGACTTCAACCTCGATCTAAAAATATTCCAAAACTTAAAATCTGACATCCCGGCGCACCTGCAGCTGGGCCACAGCCTGGGTGCAAGTGAACGTCGGCTCTGTCGGATCCATCGAGCGCACAAAGCCGCAGGCGGACGCGGTGACGCTCGCAAGCAGGTGGCTGCCCTGACGCTCCAGCGAGTCGTTCAGGGCCACAACGGCACCCGACCAGCCGCAGGCGAGCAGCGCCGGCCTGCCCGACGGGTACAGCACGACGGTGCCACCGTCTGGCAGGCGGCACTGGATGAGGCGTCCACCGCCGAGGCTGCTGTAGCGAGATGGCAACTCGACGGTCAGCAGGTTGTTCAGCGCCGACTCCTCCGAGGTGCTCGCGGCGGCAGCGGCGGCGGCGGCGGCGGCCGCCTGATGCGCCGCAGATTTTGCCGGCATCGGCGGCGGCGCCAGCATCGCCTGCAGGACGGCCTCGCGCATGGCCGGCCAGTCGGTCTTGAAGCGCCGCCTGAGCAGCCGGGCCTCGTCTTCGGTCAGGAGGGGGAGCCCCGATGGCCCGGACGATGAAGCTGAGGCGACAGCGGCGGCGGCTTCGACCAGACGATCGGCGAAGGCCCGCTTGGCGCTGACGTCGGGCGGAGCGACTGGCCTGGGCAGCAGGGTGTCGGGGTCCACCAGCTCGGCTGGCTGGAGCCGGCGGGGTCGCGGCGGCCGGTAGGACGGGGCCCCGGCTGCGTAGAACTGCAGCTCCAGCTGCTGCTGCTGCAGGTGCTGGTCCGTGGTTCGATTCCTAATGAGATGGAAAATGTATTGAGTTTATCCTTTTCTGCTTAGTACAGACCGGCTAACAAGATAGACAGGCCAGTTGGGACAGACAGGCCAGTTGGGACAGACAGGCCAGTTGGGACAGACAGGCCAGTTGGGACAGACAGGCCAGTTGGGACAGACAGGCCAGACAGACAGGCCGGTTGGGACAGACAGGCCAGACAGACAGGCCGGTTGGGACAGACAGGCCAGACAGACAGGCCGGTTGGGACAGACAGGCCAGTTGGGACAGACAGGCCAGTTGGGACAGACAGGCCAGACAGACAGGCCAGTTGGGACAGACAGGCCAGACAGACAGGCCAGTTGGGACAGACAGGCCAGACAGACAGGCCAGGTGGGACAGACAGGCCAGACAGACAGGCCGGTTGGGACAGACAGGCCAGTTGGGACAGACCCAGGCGCGTGTCCGGCCAGCCTCAGTTTGACCAGCGCGCTCTGCAGTTTGTCTTCAATCAGGCGCTGATTGAAATTCTGCAGCCAGCCGTTCTTCAGCGACTCCTTGGACACCAGCGAGAAAGACAGGGTGTCTGTCGGGTGGTGGTCGGCCGATTTTGCCGGATTTCCGGTAGAGTGCTCGGGCCCCTCGGCGATGGCCTGCTCTTGGAGGGCGCCGCCGCGAGAGCGGGCCGACTTCTTGACGGACGCCGCCGCCGCTGCCGCTGTCGGCGCTGCTGAGGCCTGGCTCAGGCGGACAGTGCGCCGGTCGGCGGCGTCTCCGGAGGCTGAGGCGGTCCGGGACATCCGCGAGCGGGAACCGTCGCGCATCAGCAGGCTGTCATTCTCGGCGCGTTGGGCGGCGCGGCGCGATTCGCGCTCGGCGTCCTCCGCCTGGCGCCGCCGGCTCTCCTCCAGACAAGCGGGCGTCTGCCATTGCCGGTGCTCCTGCCGGGTTGGATTTTTGATGAAAATTTTATGAAAAAAATCATTCGGGCAATGATTAGTTTTTTGATAGTGTGATCAAAATATCACGTCTTGTTAGGCCACAGTCGATTTGAAAACGACAAATCAAGACCTTGATATCTGAAGGGGGTAGCTGGAGGAGGGTAGCTGGAGGAGGATAGCTGAAGGAGGATAGCTGAAAGAGGGTAGCTAAAGGAGGGTAGCTAAAGGAGGGTAGCTGGAGGAGGATAGCTGGAGGAGGGTAGCTGGAGGAGGGTAGCTGAAGGAGGGTAGCTGGAGGAGGGTAGCTGAAGGAGGGTAGCTGGAGAAGGGTAGCTGGAAGAGGGTAGCTGGAGGAGGGTAACTGGAGGAGGGTAGCTGGAGGAGGGTAGCTGGAGGAGGGTAGCTGGAGGAGGATAAACTAGAGGAGGGTAGCTGGAGAAGGATACTGGAGGAGGGTAGCTGGAGGAGGATAAACTGGAGGAGGGTAGCTGGAGGAGGATAAACTGGAGGAGGGTAGCTGGAGGAGGGTAGCTGGAGGAGGGTAGCTAAAGGAGTGTAGCTGAAGGAGGGTAGCTGGAGGAGGGTAGCTGGAGGAGGGTAGCTAAAGGAGGGTAACTGGAGGAGGATAGCTGAAGGAGGATAGCTGAAAGAGGGTAGCTAAAGGAGGGTAGCTAAAGGAGGGTAGCTGGAGGAGGATACTGGAGGAGGGTAGCTGGAGGAGGATAAACTGGAGGAGGGTAGCTGGAGGAGGATAAACTGGAGGAGGGTAGCTGGAGGAGGATAAACTGGAGGAGGGTAGCTGCAGGAGGGTAGCTGGAGGAGGATAAACTGGAGGAGGGTAGATGGAGGAGGATAAACTGGAGGAGGGTAGCTAGAGGAGGGTAGCTAAAGGAGGGTAGCTGAAGGAGGGTAGCTGGAGGAGGGTAGCTGGAGGAGGGTAGCTAAAGGAGGGTAGCTGGAGGAGGATAGCTGAAGGAGGATAGCTGAAAGAGGGTAGCTAAAGGAGGGTAGCTAAAGGAGGGTAGCTGGAGGAGGATAGCTAAAGGAGGGTAGCTGAAGGAGGGTAGCTGGAGGAGGGTAGCTGAAGGAGGGTAGCTGGAGGAGGGTAGCTAAAGGAGGGTAGCTGGAGGAGGGTAGCTGGAGGAGATTAGCTGAAGGGGTAAAGCTGGAGGAGGGAAGCTGGAGGAGGGTAGCTGAAAGAGGGTAGCTGGAGGAGGATAAACTGGAGGAGGGTAGATGGAGGAGGATAAACTGGAGGAGGGTAGCTGGAGAAGGATAAACTGGAGGAGGGTAGCTGGAGGAGGATAAACTGGAGGAGGGTAGCTGGAGGAAGATAAACTGGAGGAGGGTAGCTGGAGGAGGGTAGCTGGAGAAGGATAAACTGGAGGAGGGTAGCTGGAGGAGGATAAACTGGAGGAGGGTAGCTGGAGAAGGATAAACTGGAGGAGGGTAGCTGGAGAAGGATAAACTGGAGGAGGGTAGCTGGAGAAGGATAAACTGGAGGAGGGTAGCTGGAGGAGGATAAACTGGAGGAGGATAAACTGGAGGAGGATAAACTGGAGGAGGATAAACTGGAGGAGGGTAGCTGGAGGAGGGTAGCTGGAGGAGGGTAGCTGGAAGAGGGTAGCTGGAGGAGGGTAGCTGGAGGAGGGTAACTGGAGGAGGGTAGCTGGAGCAGGGTAGCTGGAGGAGGGTAGCTGGAGGAGGGTAGCTGGAAGAGGGTAGCTGGAGGAGGGTAGCTGGAGGAGGGTAACTGGAGGAGGGTAGCTGGAGGAGGGTAGCTGAAGGAGGATAGCTGAAGGAGGATAGCTGAAAGAGGGTAGCTAAAGGAGGGTAGCTAAAGGAGGGTAGCTGGAGGAGGATAGCTAAAGGAGGGTAGCTGGAGGAGGGTAGCTGAAGGAGGGTAGCTGGAGGAGGGTAGCTGGAGGAGGGTAACTGGAGGAGGGTAGCTGGAGGAGGGTAGCTGGAGGAGGGTAGCTGGAGGAAGGTAACTGGAGGAGGGTAGCTGGAGGAGGGTAGCTGGAGGAGGGTAGCTGGAGGAGGGTAGCTGGAGGAGGGTAGCTGGAGGAGGGTAGCTGGAGGAGGGTAGCTGAAGGAGGGTAGCTGGAGGAGGATAAACTGGAGGAGGGTAGCTGGAGGAGGGTAGCTGGAGGAGGATAAACTGGAGGAGGGTAGCTGGAGGAGGATAAACTGGAGGAGGGTAGCTGGAGGAGGGTAGCTGGAGGAGGATAGCTAAAGGAGGGTAGCTGGAGGAGGGTAGCTGAAGGAGGGTAGCTAGAGGAGGGGAGCTGAAGGAGGGTAGCTGGAGGAGGGTAGCTAAAGGAGGGTAGCTGGAGGAGGGTAGCTGAAGGAGTATAGCTGGAGGAGGGTAGCTAAAGGAGGGTAGCTGGAGGAGGGTAGCTGGAGGAGGGTAGCTGGAGGAGGGTAGCTGGAAGAGGGTAGCTGGAGGAGGGTAGCTGGAGGAGGGTTACTGGAGGAGGGTAGCTGGAGGAGGGTAGCTGGAGGAGGGTAGCTGGAGGAGGGTAGCTGGAGGAGGGTAGCTGGAGGAGGGTAGCTGGAGGAGGGTAGCTGGAGGAGGGTAGCTGGAGGAGGGTAGCTGGAAGAGGGTAGCTGGAGGAGGGTAGCTGGAGAAGGGTAACTGGAGGAGGGTAGCTGGAGGAGGGTAGCTGAAGGAGGATAGCTGAAGGAGGATAGCTGAAAGAGGGTAGCTAAAGGAGGGTAGCTAAAGGAGGGTAGCTGGAGGAGGATAGCTAAAGGAGGGTAGCTGGAGGAGGGTAGCTGAAGGAGGGTAGCTGGAGGAGGGTAGCTGGAGGAGGGTAACTGGAGGAGGGTAGCTGGAGGAGGGTAGCTGGAGGAGGGTAGCTGGAGGAGGGTAGCTGGAGGAGGGTAGCTGGAGGAGGGTAGCTGAAGGAGGGTAGCTGGAGGAGGATAAACTGGAGGAGGGTAGCTGGAGGAGGATAAACTGGAGGAGGGTAGCTGGAGGAGGATAAACTGGAGGAGGGTAGCTGGAGGAGGATAAACTGGAGGAGGGTAGCTGGAGGAGGATAAACTGGAGGAGGGTAGCTGGAGGAGGATAAACTGGAGAAGGGTAGCTGGAGGAGGAAAAACTGGAGGAGGGTAGCTGGAGGAGGATAAACTGGAGGAGGGTAGCTGGAGGAGGGTAGCTGGAGGAGGATAGCTAAAGGAGGGTAGCTAGAGGAGGGTAGCTGAAGGAGGGTAGCTGGAGGAGGGTAGCTGGAGGAGGGTAGCTGAAGGAGGGTAGCTAGAGGAGGGTAGCTGGAGGAGGGTAGCTGGAGGAGGGTAGCTAAAGGAGGGTAGCTAAAGGAGGGTAGCTGAAGGAGTATAGCTGGAGGAGGGTAGCTGGAAGAGGGTAGCTGGAGGAGGGTAACTGGAGGAGGGTAGCTGGAGGAGGGTAGCTGGAGGAGGGTAGCTGGAGGAGGGTAGCTGGAGGAGGGTAGCTGGAGGAGGGTAGCTGGAGGAGGGTAGCTGCAGGAGGGTAGCTGGAGGAGGATAAACTGGAGGAGGGTAGATGGAGGAGGATAAACTGGAGGAGGGTAGCTAGAGGAGGGTAGCTAAAGGAGGTAGCTGAAGGAGGGTAGCTGGAGGAGGGTAGCTGAGGAGGGTAGCTAAAGGAGGGTAGCTGGAG
>NIVC01001744.1:47500-110147 GCA_002269645.1 Macrostomum lignano | reverse complement strand
TTCTGACATCGAAAATTAACCCACACGACTTTCAGACACCAATAGGCGACCAACTGCGAAGCGGGAATGGAGTACAACAACTGGCTGGTGATGCGATGAAGATGAAAATCTGTAGAGTCCAGCTTCATATTAACAAAAATACTGACTGTCATGGAGAGATTTTCAGACACTTTGAGTCTTTATTATTTCCACGCGAGCGTTAGAAAGTTTTCTGTCTGTCCATGTATAATAGCTTCTTTTCTAGAGAACTTTTTGCTAAACTCCGCGATATTATTATTTTTTTATTTCTTGTATTTCTCAAAAAAGAAACTGACGTCATAAAGCCCTGACCATATCTGTGCAAATTTCTTATTAGTTAATTTTGCAGTTTATTTAATTTAAACAACATGAAACTCAATTAAAGTGGACTGACAGTAAAGTGTTGGGCAGGAATCCAAGAATTCGCGAGTTAAAAAGAATCTGATAAAATATAAAATATCATCCATGTGATTCATAGATAACGACTGAGCAGCAATAAAGTAACATTAAAATATAACAGTTGTTCATTTTCTGGAAGATATTTGTATCAGAGGAAATGTAATTTCAATGCAAAGGGCAATTTATCCAGGCAGTTTTTACTCGTTACAATTGATTCGGGGAAAAATATAGGAACTCGTATCTAAGTCAGCAGCAAATAGAACGCAAAAATTTGCTTTGTATCATTAAAAATGGAAGTTTAAAAATTGATAATTGTTTATTATTTTATGATAAAATCACAACAACAATAAACTAAAGTGGTATGCATCAGAAAAAAATTGATTGATATAAAACTGCCAACGAAAGCTGTAGGTAGAGGTGCTGGGTTGGGGTCTAGCGCGGGGTTTGTTGGGTCCATGCCTGACTGGGGCAGAGGGTTTGGGGGTTGGGGTCTGTGGCTGATTGGGGCAGAGGGGTTGGGGGTTGAGGGTTCTGTGGCTGATTGGGGCAGAGGGGTTGGGGTTGAGGGTTCTGTGGCTGATTGGGGCAGAGGGTTGGGGGTTGGGGTCTGTGGCTGATTGGGGCAGAGGGGTTGGGGGTTGGGTCTGTGGCTGATTGGGGCAGATGGGTTGGGGGTTGGGGATCCGTGCTTGACTGGGGCAGTGGTCGTAGGGCCGCTTGTTTCATATAAGTGAACACGCTTCGTTGGAACACGCAGACGTGACAACATAGGAAGCACAACTAAAAATGATAAATTAGATTGGTTAGGCTAAGCTGCACATTGATATTTTCCAAAGTAGAAAGAAGACTTGTAGACAGATTTTGTATTCGGCATGTCATCGAATTTTCGGCAGACCGCAAGACAGCATCGGGTGATTGTCGCTGGCTGACAGCACAGTCAGAGCATCCAGTGTGACCGCTCTGCAATGCGAATTACAAAACGTTTCACTCCCTTTCTACATTTCAGTCTATCTATTTCAAGTTCATAGAGTACAAATACTTCTCATTTACTGAAAGCTTTCGACAAAAGGTGGCCAAGAATTGACAACAGTCACCTAACTTACGAGCTAAATGTAGTATACAAAGAAATAAATGTTCGCAAGAGGGTTATGCCCCCCCCTGGCACAATTCTGCCCAATTCTCTTGAGACTCCTGAACACACACAAGCGCTCGAATACTGTACGCAGGCTCGCAGTCATACACGCGCTCACACAGAGTGTACAGCGGTCCTGACTTTCTAACCGTCAGGCATGTACACTCTCTGCGCCCTGGGGTTGGGCCTCATGGCTGTGAATCGCGTTTACTGCACTATTAACTAACCTATTTGTTCCCGTCTCCATGGCAACGCCGCCAATCAAAGCGGCCGTCTCGCTCGCCGGATCCTCCCGGCGGCAATCCCAGGCAGAAGTGGACAGCCGGAAGTCGCGCGGCAGGCCCGGACAGCCGCGCTGCCCGAGGCGCCGGCACTCGGCCAGCTGGCGCCGCAGCTGCTCGGGCCCGGCGAGCGCGCCAGCGAACATGATGCGGCCCTGCCGGTACACCAGAGCGTCCCCAACCCGCAGGTTGTGCCGCACCAACAGCTCCGGATAGGTGCACGCCGTGGTGGCCGCAGCGGCGCCCAGGTCGTAGGCCAGCATTCGAAAATTGTCACGCGCCGCGGCCAGACAGGGCGCCGTGGCGCCGCGGCGCCGATTTCTATTAGCTGAGGCGTACTGGCGCAGCAGGGAATCGGCGCGGCGCGCCGCCTCTGACGAGTCGGAATTGGAGTGCGTTACCATGACAACCAAGAGTTGATCGGGATTTCGCCGGCCCTGCGCCTCGATGAACGCGTCGAGCTCGAGGTCCGTCAGGCTGGGGACCTTTAGGGTGAAGACGGTGAGACAGTGGAGAGCGGAGGGAAAAATTTTAACACATTATTTATCGAAGGGAAGCAGTTCCACACATTGGATAGCGGAGGGAAGCAGTTCCACTTATTGGATAGCGGAGGGAAGCAGTTCCACACATTGGATAGCGGAGGGAAGCAGTTCCATACATTGGATAGCAGAGGGAAGCAGTTCCACACATTGGATAGCGGAGGGAAGCAGTTCCACACATTGGATAGCGGAGGGAAGCAGTTCCACACATTGGATAGCGGAGGGAAGCAGTTCCACACATTGGATAGCGGAGGGAAACAGTTCCACTCATTGGATAGCAGAGGGAAGCAGTTCCACACATTGGATAGCGGAGGGAAGCAGTTCCATACATTGGATAGCAGAGGGAAGCAGTTCCACACATTGGATAGCGGAGGGAAGCAGTTCCACACATTGGATAGCGGAGGGAAGCAGTTCCACACATTGGAAAGGGGAAGGAAACAGTTCCACTCATTGGATAGCAGAGGGAAGCAGTTCCACACATTGGATAGCGGAGGGAAGCAGTTCCACACATTGGATAGCGGAGGGAAGCAGTTCCACACATTGGATAGCGGAGGGAAGCAGTTCCACTTATTGGATAGCGGAGGGAAGCAGTTCCACTTATTGGATAGCGGAGGGAAGCAGTTCCACACATTGGATAGCGGAGGGAAGCAGTTCCACACATTGGATAGCGGAGGGAAGCAGTTCCACACATTGGATAGCGGAGGGAAGCAGTTCCACACATTGGATAGCGGAGGGAAGCAGTTCCACACATTGGATAGCGGAGGGAAGCAGTTCCACACATTGGATAGCGGAGGGAAACAGTTCCACTCATTGGATAGCAGAGGGAAGCAGTTCCACACATTGGATAGCGGAGGGAAGCAGTTCCACTTATTGGATAGCGGAGGGAAGCAGTTTCACACATTGGATAGCGGAGGGAAGCAGTTCCACACATTGGATAGCAGAGGGAAGCGCACAAAAACGCTTGCTAGGCTCACCTGAAGGCCGCATCCGCATCGATTCAAGCCAACAAAGCCGGAAGTTCCGCCAGCAGCCCCCGCCGCGATCAGCAGCTGCCTGGCTGTGGTCGGACACGCCGCAGACTCCAGGGCTTCGGCCAGGGAGTTGGCCGACGCCGCCGCTGTGGCGCTCGTCGCAGTCGATGGCGCCGCTGGCGCCGACTGTCGAAGCGCGCCGACGCCGACGCCAGACGCGGCAGTCGGTGGCGCCGAGGGCAACCGCGGCGGCGCCTGGACGGAGCGCCGTCCCGCGGTGGAGCTGCGCTGAGCCGTCGCCGGGGCGGCCGACTGAACCGGCCTCGGCGTCCTCGATGACAGCGGCAGCTGCTGGGGCTGCGACGGTGGCGGCGGTGCTGGAGGAGCGACACCCAGGCGCTGCCTGTATGCCTCCAGCCAGGAATCGCAGATGCCGCGAATTCGAGCTCGAGTCTCCTCGAGGTCCGAGTCTCTCACGGTCAAGTCGCTGCCGCTGCCACCGCTGCCAGTTCCCCCGGAAGACGCGGCTGAGAACTCTGTGGCGCCGGACTTGGCGGAGTCCTTAGTGATGACAGATTTAGGAAAAATATTGACTAATTTCCTCTACTCATCGAAAATTTACTTCTCCAATTAGCTATTTACGAGCGTACTTGATTTGTTCTCTTTTTCTTCCTAAAACACAAGTTCTTGACTCAAATACTCTTCTTTTTCTTTCCGCTAGCGATGTACATTAGTCACTCCTCTATTTTCCTTCCCCCAAGCAGTGTACATTAGCCACTCCTATATTTTCCTTCCCTCTAGCGATGTACATTAGCCACTCCTATATTTTCCTTCCCCTAGCGATGTACATTAGCCACACTGATTTGTTCTTTCCCTCTAGCGATTTACATTAGCGACACCGATATTTTCCTTCCCCCAAGCAAGGTACATTGACCACTCCGATATTTTTTCTCCACCCCCCCCTAGCGACCTAGCGATGTACATTGGCCACTCCGTATTTTTCTTCCCCCAAGCAATGTACATTGGTTACTCCGATACTTTGCTTCCCCCTGACAATGAACATTAGCCAATCCGACATTTTCCTTCACATATATAAAAATGCAAGTTTATTTCTTTGATATCATTTAACAAATCCTTTAATCGCATTCGTTTTAAAGTTTCATATCACAGAACGACTTCTGCACTAAATTGGTCTTACCGCCGGTCTTCTGGCCAGCTGATATTGCAGCTGTTGTTGCTGCTGCTGCTGCTGCTGTTGCTGCTGCTTTCGCATCTGCTTCGCTTTTGCAACCAGCCGCTTTGCTGTCTCAGACTTCCATAGCACCGTTTCTTTATCTCCGTCGATTTTCAGCGATTCGCTGAGTCCAATCTGTTTATATATGGGGTAGAAGTGCGTCATGTACTTTTGTGTTAACCATGAACTAACAGCACTATGCTCTTCCAATGAAATGTACTTTTGCATGTACATACTATAAAGTTAACAATATGACAGCTGGCGACAGCAGTGTGAACACAGGTAGTTGCTCGTTAGACGCTGTGAATACACAAACAGATAAAAACTGACAGTGAAACCAATTTTAAGACAGTGAAAATTCATCAGAATCAAAAGCCTTACTAGGTTTTTCTTTACGAACGCTTTAAATGCAGAGCCAGAGATGAAGAACCTTGATTAAAAATACATAAAGGCTGACATATATTAGGGATACATCATGTACATGAGGCAGACATAAATCATACATAAATCAGTGACCCACAAACTGTCAAATCAAAGTGGAACTTCTATGTTGTAAAATGGGACTTCAAACAGTTTGAAATGGCACCTCGGAAAGTCAACCCCGTAAACTTTCGGACGTCTCACCAACGGGTTGCCATGGCGATCGATGCACCGCTGCCTGACGGCCGCCTCCCGCTCGGCGCAGAAGCCGACAGCCAGCTGGGCAGAGCGACCCTCTGCCTGGAACGCGAAGGTCATGTCAGCTCGGCCCGAGCACACGAATGTCAGGCAGGAGTTCAGGCGCACCTGCAGATTGATTGGCAGCTTCGCTCGCGGATCCGAGGGCCAGGCCAGCCGCTTCAGCACCCGGCCGGTCAGGGGGTCCTGCGGTTAGAGGAGGGGTACTTGGACTTCAGCAGCTTTGCTTGGCCTGCATACAGAAAAATTGCCAAGCGTGGACTCGGCCACCCACCCCAGCCTCCCAGATCCTCAGTTGCTGGACCACCAGCCTCCCAGATCCTCAGTTGCTGGACCACCAGCCTCCCAGATCCTCAGTTGCTGGACCACCAGCCTCCCAGATCCTCAGTTGCTGGGCCAGCCTCCCAAATCCTCAGTTGCTGAGCCACCCTCCCTGATCCAAACAGGGGGTTTGGGTCTCAGATGAGCAATTTGAAGCTACTGACTTCAACCTCGATCTAAAAATATTCCAAAACTTAAAATCTGACATCCCGGCGCACCTGCAGCTGGGCCACAGCCTGGGTGCAAGTGAACGTCGGCTCTGTCGGATCCATCGAGCGCACAAAGCCGCAGGCGGACGCGGTGACGCTCGCAAGCAGGTGGCTGCCCTGACGCTCCAGCGAGTCGTTCAGGGCCACAACGGCACCCGACCAGCCGCAGGCGAGCAGCGCCGGCCTGCCCGACGGGTACAGCACGACGGTGCCACCGTCTGGCAGGCGGCACTGGATGAGGCGTCCACCGCCGAGGCTGCTGTAGCGAGATGGCAACTCGACGGTCAGCAGGTTGTTCAGCGCCGACTCCTCCGAGGTGCTCGCGGCGGCAGCGGCGGCGGCGGCGGCGGCCGCCTGATGCGCCGCAGATTTTGCCGGCATCGGCGGCGGCGCCAGCATCGCCTGCAGGACGGCCTCGCGCATGGCCGGCCAGTCGGTCTTGAAGCGCCGCCTGAGCAGCCGGGCCTCGTCTTCGGTCAGGAGGGGGAGCCCCGATGGCCCGGACGATGAAGCTGAGGCGACAGCGGCGGCGGCTTCGACCAGACGATCGGCGAAGGCCCGCTTGGCGCTGACGTCGGGCGGAGCGACTGGCCTGGGCAGCAGGGTGTCCGGGTCCACCAGCTCGGCCGGCTGGAGCCGGCGGGGTCGCGGCGGCCGGTAGGACGGGGCCCCGGCTGCGTAGAACTGCAGCTCCAGCTGCTGCTGCTGCAGGTGCTGGTCCGTGGTTCGATTCCTAATGAGATGGAAAATGTATTGAGTTTATCCTTTTCTGCTTAGTACAGACCGGCTAACAAGATAGACAGGCCAGTTGGGACAGACAGGCCAGTTGGGACAGACAGGCCAGTTGGGACAGACAGGCCAGTTGGGACAGACAGGCCAGTTGGGACAGACAGGCCAGTTGGGACAGACAGGCCAGTTGGGACAGACAGGCCAGTTGGGACAGACAGGCCAGTTGGGACAGACAGGCCAGTTGGGACAGACAGGCCAGTTGGGACAGACAGGCCAGTTGGGACAGACAGGCCAGTTGGGACAGACAGGCCAGTTGGGACAGACAGGCCAGTTGGGACAGACCCAGGCGCGTGTCCGGCCAGCCTCAGTTTGACCAGCGCGCTCTGCAGTTTGTCTTCAATCAGGCGCTGATTGAAATTCTGCAGCCAGCCGTTCTTCAGCGACTCCTTGGACACCAGCGAGAAAGACAGGGTGTCTGTCGGGTGGTGGTCGGCCGATTTTGCCGGATTTCCGGTCGAGTGCTCGGGCCCCTCGGCGATGGCCTGCTCTTGGAGGGCGCCGCCGCGAGAGCGGGCCGACTTCTTGACGGACGCCGCCGCCGCTGCCGCTGTCGGCGCTGCTGAGGCCTGGCTCAGGCGGACAGTGCGCCGGTCGGCGGCGTCTCCGGAGGCCGAGGCGATCCGGGACATCCGCGAGCGAGAACCGTCGCGCATCAGCAGGCTGTCATTCTCGGCGCGTTGGGCGGCGCGGCGCGATTCGCGCTCGGCGTCCTCCGCCTGGCGCCGCCGGCTCTCCTCCAGACAAGCGGGCGTCTGCCACTGCCGGTGCTCCTGCCGGGTGGGATTTTTAATGAAAATTTTATGAAAAAAAATCATTCGGGCAATGATTAGTGTGATAGAGTGATCAAAATATCACGTCTTGTTAGGCCACAGTGGATTCGAAGGCGACAAATCAAGACCTTGATATCTGAAGGGGGTAGCTGAAGGAGGGTAGCTGAAGGAGGGTAGCTGGAGGAGGGTAGCTGAAGGAGGGTAGCTGAAAGAGGGTGGATGGAGGAGGGTAGCTGGAGGAGGGTAGCTGAAAGAGGGTGGATGAAGGAGGGTAGCTGAAAGAGGGTGGATGGAGGAGGGTAGCTGGAGGAGGGTAGCTGGAGGAGGGTAGCTGGAGGAGGGTGGTGAGAATGCAAAGAAGCTGCTAATTTCTGCAGAGATTTGAGAGCCGCACCTGCTTGCAGTCGGCGGTCAGCTGAGCCCAGGACTCGCACAGCCGCAGCTCCAAGTACCGAGGCAGCTTGCCTTGCCGGCGATGCGACCTGCCGGAGGTGCCACCCGCAGACGGCATCGCGTCCATGACGTCGCCGAGCCGCCCGAGCAGGCCGGTGCTCTCCAGACGCCAGGCGTTGTAAACTCGCCGCTGCTCGTCCCAGTCTTCCACTGCTGACACCGCCGCCGCTGAAGCCTCGGCCCCAATCGATTCGTCCGGTTTCGCCGGCTCCGGCACCTGCAGGGAGCCGCTGACTGGCACCGGCGATGGCGCCACATCGGGGTCGGCAGCTGGAGATGCAGAAGATGCAGAGGACACGAGCCGCTGCTGCAGGCCACCAATGCGGGCCATGGACGGCAGCTCGTCCGGCGATTTCTTTGTCCGCCGCTGTCCAGCCCTGGGGTGGCGCTGCTGGAAGAACAGGAAACTGCAGTCCGGCCGCTGGTGCCGTTTGGCCGATTGGCGTTGACGGCTGCTCCCAGCGCCGGTGCTGACGCCGCTGACGGCGCTTTTCCTGGCGGCTGAGTGCATGGTGTACTTTTTAACACTTCAGCTTGCACGGCCTAGTCCAGCGTTTGGAAAATTTCATGAAAAAAATTTCCAAAGGAATTTGCTGTAGTTTTCTGCTTTCAAATTAAAAATACGAGCATTTTCAAAATCAGTATTTCAACTGCAATAAATTAAAGTTATCGAGAAATTTTCAGTTTAAATACGAGCTATTGTGTTAATTTCATGCTATTTTTATTCTCTGATAACTAATAAATGACTAAAATTTTGGTATACCTAAAATCCACATACTAAAACTTTATAACTAATCCTAAACTAAATTAATATGTGGTAGACCCCTCAGGGAGGGCCCAAATGGGGCCATATGGCCCCTTCAGCTGTTGGCCGAAAATGGGCCTTGACTTTTTGCATAAAACATTAAATAAATTTTTTCGAATATTCTGGTTTTTAGTTGCTTCACAAAAAATTTCTGGAAACTAACCCTGAAGTTAATGGCTAATATTTCAACTCTGATCCTGTATCTAATGCTAGAAGAAAAGCTAAAAATTATGAATATCAACAATATGGAACCCCACTATCTGCTCCAGCTTAGGTTCAGGAACCTTTATTTATGTATTTGGTTTGAAATAATTTGACGTACTTTTAATTTGATTCCTAATTTATACTTGTTCGTTTTGTAAAGGAACCTAAATATGAAATAAATCAAAATGAATATTTCAATTACTCAAAAAATAAAAAATAAGATGTTTCGGTCAATTTAATTTTTATATAACAATTACGAATTTTAGGTTTTTATAAATACACACTCATAGTCTCATACACAGTTATACATGTAATCAAATACACATAACAAAAAGTTATGTACCGACCACAATAATTTTAAAAATCATTCAAGATTATATGAAAAGGCAGTTTGCTTAATCTATAGTAATCTATTTTTGACATTCCGTTTTGACCACCAAGCTAATTTTCTTGTTGAATGTTTCCATGTCGCTTGATTGAACAAAAATCAAATACGAAACCATTTTATGTCTTAGTTAAGACATAAAAGGTGCGAATAATTTCGATTGCAGAATTAGAAAATTAATTAGTTTCAAGCTCGTTAACATTTCTCACTATTAAGACTGTACTATAGCCAATAAGACTAGCTCGTATTCATGTATTGTAAGCAAAATGCCATCCTTTAAATTGTAAATGTTAAAGCCGCGATTCGAATTAATTCGAAAGGGGTGAAGCACACTTTTCTCTGTTGCGATGGAAACATTAAATGGCATCTTTAGAATTTGTTTTTTGAGAGAGTAAGACGTTTTATAAAAAAGTTTTGTGAATTAATAATACTGTATTCTACGGTTAATTGTATTTTAATCCAGATATTTTGCTTTACTTAACCAAAAAGGCAAAATTTAACTTTGAGGCTTTCTTCGAATTAATTTCCAGCTTAATGCCGTACCGGATCAGTCAAGGCGCTTTCGATCTTCAAAGAATTTGTTGAACTTTGAATCACCTATAGTACTTTCAAAGTAAATACATTCAGTGATCAGCAATGATTTCCGACATTGTCATCGCAATGTAAGTTGCTCGCATTTTATATATGTGTATGTGCTGGTTTATGGTATGTAATGATGGGCGTTGGCCATTGTTGAATATTGACACAGCATGGGCCTTGAAAGTTAAATTCTACGCCCAGAATGAAAGTTGTATCCAGAGCCGAGAGGGAGACAGTTGACCAATTAAAAATTTCCTTTACCAGTACCCCTTCCTTCTATTATTTTTGCGTTACCCGTCCACATGTATGCAACAACACCAGTCGATGTGCACTAGAAATTAACGTAGTTGCAGTGTTAATCCGTATAGATTAAGCGATGTAACTCAGAAAGCGCCCGGAATAGATTGGGCAAGAACCATCAAAAAGCTGATTTTGGTTTAAATTTCTTTTCTTTTAGTAAAGGTAGAAGTTTGGAATGTTTCCTATAATAAAATAGAAGTCTTCTATTGGTCCTGCAATCTACAATTTATTACATGTAATTGTAAATTGTCAGGTAAAATTTCTGGGAAATTACACGTCTCTTATTATTCTTAATTATCCTTATTCTAATTCCAGAACTCTCTTTGCAAATGCCTGCGCTATTCTGAATTTTAAACTGTAAGTACATCAGCTGCTTTTGTCATCATAAGTCTGACTTGGATATTGATCTATTTGCTAATTTAATGATTTAAAAGCTTGTTTCCTATGGTGAAAATATTTGAGATACTATAACATATGATCGACAGTAATTACCTGCAGATCAGACTTACATTAAACCCTTAATAGCCTCGACAGAAAATTTACCCTTTTGTTATGGTGTTTTACAATTCATAATTATAACTTGTTGGAAGTAAAACTTTAAATTCAGTTTTCCTAAATGACCAAAACAAATTTTACATTTATTCGTAGTTTCTTATTTAAAAACTAGATAATGTGTATTCTTTATTAAACAGGTATAGATACATGTTTGCTCTCTCGTTCTCAATTTCAAATCCTCAAGGCGCAGCGCCAAGGACACGCATCGAGGCGCGGAGTTTTTCTTCGAACCGGCGCCGGCCAGCTCCACCGTGCTTGGCGATAAAACTCGCGAATTTCTCACCAGCCTCCGCTATTTTCGGGTTTTCATCGGCATGTGGAATATCTTTGTTATACTACTTATGTTGACTATGTTTAGTAGTTAAACACAGTTACGAACATTAAAATTCTACAACCAAGCAATATGATTACCTTAAATGTTAACAGTTATTACTATTGTTATAATTTCTCGAACAAAACTGATGTCAGTCATTCTTTATTACTATGATATTGCTATTGCTGTTATGTCGTAAATAAACATCTCATAATTGTATTTTTAGCAGTCAAACTTCTTTAAACTGCTTTCTGATTGGCAAAAATGACAATTTAAAAAACGTTCGCAATAAATTGTCTAACACAACAGTTGGACATGCGAGTTCCAGCAGCAGCAGCTCGGACTTACATGGTTACCAAATTTCAATAAATAAACGATTTGTTTGTCATTTTCAGAGTTATGACAATTGGGAATTGAACAGAAGAAACAAACTCGGATTTCGGATCTTTTTTTATTTTAACAAAAAAGCATAAAACAGATGTGGCTAAGTCTTGAAATCGTTTATTTCTGTACATTTTCATTTTTTCACTTGTCAAAGTTTTTTCTAGTTTTTGGCATTGCTCAAATGGTCTGCATTTGTCTAATTGATAACCATAAAAAAACTAATGGACCCGCGCAGGTGCATTTAGATAGCCATCAATCCAGTTCCTTACTGTTCCTCCTACCCCCTCTTGTTCTCAAATGTCCTCCCCTGCATATGCGTCATCCATCAGCTAAGATAATTCAAACGTCTTATATAAAATCCACGTCTTTTCCAGTCTGCAGCTAATGGCTAAGTGCAGCTGGGTTTCCAGTTTCAGCAACGGAGTCACTGCAGACCTCATGGTTTGCAGCTCCGATTAATGAGGAATTTAAAGCCATAAAAACACTGCGCTTGAGATAGAAAACTGCCGTCTGCTGCCGTTTGGGCGGGAGGGTAGCTGGAGGAAGGTAGCTGAAGGAGGGTAGCTGGAGGGGATAGTTGAAGGAGGGTAGCTGGAGGGGGGTAGCTGAAGGAGGGTAGCTGGGGGAGGGTAGCTGGAGGGGATAGTTGAAGGAGGGTAGCTGGAGGGGGGTAGCTGAAGGAGGGTAGCTGGGGGAGGGTAGCTGAAGGAGGGTAGCTGAAGGGTAGCTGAAGGAGGGTAGCTGAAGGAGGGTAGCTGAAGGAGGGTAGCTGAAGGAGGGTAGCTGAAGGAGGGTAGCTGAAGGAGGGTAGCTGAAGGAGGGTAGCTGAAGGAGGGTAGCTGAAGGAGGGTAGCTGAAGGAGGGTAGCTGAAGGAGGGTAGCTGAAGGAGGGTAGCTGAAGGAGGGTAGCTGGAGGAGGATAGCTGAAGGAGGGTAGCTGAAGGAGGGTAGCTGGAGGAGGGTAGCTGGAGGAGGGTAGCTGGAGGAGGATAGCTGAAGGAGGGTAGCTGAAGGAGGGTAGCTGGAGGAGGGTAGCTGGAGGAGGGTAGCTGGAGGAGGATAGCTGAAGGAGGGTAGCTGGAGGAGGGTAGCTGAAGGAAGGTAGCTGGAGGAGGATAGCTGAAGGAGGGTAGCTGAAGGAGGGTCGCTGAAGGAGGGTAGCTGGAGGAAGGTAGCTGGAGGAGGGTAGCTGGAGGAGGGTAGCTGAAGGAGGGTAGCTGGAGGAGGGTAGCTAAAGGAGGGTAGCTGAAGGATGGTAGCTGAAGGAGGGTAGCAGCGGCCCTGAAAGATCAGTTTGGGTTTGGCCTCAGAAGCAAAAGCCACACAATAATTCTTGCTTTCTCCCGGCTGCCGTCCCCTTCCTCCCTCAGCTGACTCTCATTCGCTGGCGGAGCAGTGAGGTGGCTGCCTCCACTGCCCCCACCCCAGTGATCCGCGGTCCCGCCTAGAAAATTCCCGCGCCCCTGCATCCAAAATCTCTCTCTGAATTCGAAAAAAGGCAAGACAGGACGAAGCCCCAGCATCGATTCGGATTCCAGCCGAGAAGAAGAAGCGACGTAGGGAAAAATTCATTTGGATTTTCTCGATTCAATAGGTGAGAGATTTTCTCGTTTTTTCCCGAGACTCGACGCCCCTGGCTCTGTCTGAGGATTAGATCATCAGAGGATTCTTGAGAAGATCGCTATTTAGCACCTGATGTCGGGAGCTGATAATTAGGGTGGCCCACCCGCTGTGTTTACCTTCTCATCCACTATTATTATTAACACTCTGTTGCACTTAACTTAACTCGCTAGAGCTTCCCACGTGTGAAAATCCAGCTCACTTATATTTCCCAGAATCTTAGGGTCTTCCTACCTGTGAAATTAGCGCCTGAAAATAAGTAGGTTAACAAAACAAGTGAGAAGTGGGTTGCTTATTGTGCGATTCTCTTGCTGGCTCCTATTAATTATATGTGGGTAAAAACTTCCGCGATAATCACACAGAAAACCTTTCTGTCTGCACCTTGTTATAGGTGAAATAGGCGATAAAGGGGCTGTTGTGTCTCACAGAACAGTCAGGGGACAGTGCCCCCCCACACCCCCACAAACAGCTATGGGACAGTGCCCCCCCCCATAAACAGCTATGGGACAGTGCCCCCCACACAAACAGCTATGGGACAGTGCCCCTCCCCCACAAACAGCTATGGGACAGTGCCCCCCACACAAACAGCTATGGGACAGTGCCCCTCCCCCACAAACAGCTATGGGACAGTGCCCCTCCCCCACAAACAGCTATGGGACAGTGCCCCCCACACAAACAGCTATGGGACAGTGCTCCCCACACAAACAGCTATGGGACAGTGCTCCCCACACAAACAGCTATGGGACAGTGCCCCCCACACAAACAGCTATGGGACAGTGCCCCCCACACAAACAGCTATGGGACAGTGCCCCCCACACAAACAGCTATGGGACAGTGCTCCCCACACAAACAGCTATGGGACAGTGCCCCTCCCCCACAAACAGCTATGGGACAGTGCCCCCCACACAAACAGCTATGGGACAGTGCCCCTCCCCCACAAACAGCTATGGGACAGTGCCCCCCACACAAACAGCTATGGGACAGTGCCCCTCCCCCACAAACAGCTATGGGACAGTGCCCCTCCCCCACAAACAGCTATGGGACAGTGCCCCTCCCCCACAAACAGCTATGGGACAGTGCCCCCCACACAAACAGCTATGGGACAGTGCCCCCCCCCCCCCACAAACAGCTATGGGACAGTGCCCCCCCCCCACAAACAGCTATGGTACAGTGCCCCACAAGCAGCTCGCTATTGGGGGTCACGGCAGGCTATCAGAGAGGGGACAGTGCCCCACAAGCAGCTACTGGGGGTCACAGCAGGCAGTCAGACAGTGCCAGCTGTTGGGAGGTCAGCAAACTCGCTAGACCCAAATCATTGCTTGCAATTGTAAAGAAGTACTTGATGCGCACAGCCGAACTTCCAGGCCCTGCAGTTCAGCCGCAACTTCGCGCTTAACACGCGGTACTAGCTGTGTGTTGACATGCTGCAGGAAATTGCGCTATTAGTTAACGCTCATGGGAATATGCCCCATGCACATGGGAAATGATTCTGAATGAAGCGCGGCAAGAACAGGTATTGTAGAGGGTAATTAAGCTTTCAACCGTGCTTTCCCAGCGAAGGCATAAAAAAAGGTGTCATAATTTACGGCGGACCCTCTTGGGACTTTGGGATGCAAGCGATATCTTCTCCGCGGTGAGAGCGCCGCTTCTGTCTCGAGACCTGACATGAAATATTGCCTGCTTGGCCCTCTCATCCGCCATACATGCGCTGCGTGTCTGCGCATTCGGGTCGGCGGCAAGATCAAGCAGAAACAAGCAGTTCACGCTCAACAAAGACTCGTTCTGCCGCCACGCCCAGAGCTGAGGCCTGGAAAGGAGGAGAGCGCTTTCACAAGGCCGAAATTTCACATCGCCTAAAACAGGGGTTGCCAAACGTATTTTACCTCAAAGGCCAGATATAGAATCCAGCTCATGGCTGCGAGAGGAAAGGAGAGGAAATAGAAGATAGAGATGAGAGGGGAGAAGAGAGGCGAGAGATGGAATGAGAGAAGAGCTATGTTTGCCAGATAAGAGGAGGGAAGAGGGTAGAGGAGAGAGGAGATAAGGGAGAGAAGAAAGGGGAGAGGAGATGGGAGAAGGGAGAGGAGAGAAGAGAAGGGAGAGGAGAGGGGCATCCACTTTAATGACGCCATAAATTTTACATGATTTTTTAGATTAGAGGCAGTGTGTTTTGTGCCCCCTGGCGCACTGCCCTTCCCGCCGACTCCCCTGAGCAGGCACACAAGCGCGCGGATACGTACGCAGTCATACGCACAGGCACACACACAGGAGTGTACATTAGGCATGTACACTTCACTTTGCCTTGAGGGCTAAGCACAGCCATACTGAGATTCCAGTTTAGCCCCAAATTAATGTGACTGCACTTGGAATCGAGCCTGGACCGCTGGCACATCAGAGCACCGCGCCAGACCGCTGGGCTACGGCCCCCTCTAAACTTCACAAGACCACCAACCAGACTTTCAAAAATACCCTGATTTTATACCGTGAAACAGCTCGAAGTTTGGCTCCAGTTTTAAGCAACGGGAGATGAAATTAAGGTCTAAAGTAAAGTATCATTTATATATAGCTGAGCTGAGGTTCCAACAGCCAACTTAATTAAAATCGATTGAAACGAAAGGCATTTTCAAGGAAGCAACAGATGCGGACGTTCCGAATTCCAGAAGTGGGGGGGGGGGGTTCCTAAGTTATGCTGGCATATGCTCCCACTAATTAATATCCTTCAAAAATGTCACTTTCATCTGCACGGGAGGCAAGGCACCCGCACTGCATAGCTGAAGTCCCCCCTTCAAAGCCACTTGTGATTTCTTACCTGGGCGCAATGCTTTTTGGCAACTGTGTTTACAGTTCCCGGCTGAGGAGGGGGCCCCCGACACCGTGAGGGAACACACGCACAGAGTGGAACAGAACTGATTTTCAAAAAATCCCGAAAATTTGTTTATTTGCCTTTGTCTTCCCCAGCTTGGGCCTCTCTCTCTCTCTCTCCATCAGGCAGCCGCCATTTGCCCGTCCGCATCCTCAAAGACAAGTTATCCCCAAGCTGTAAACAGGTAGCAGCAGGTGACCGACCTCTTCTTGTCCATTCCGTCTGGCCCTCGAAGTTTTGGCGTTGCTGGACTGCGAGGCACGATTTCTCAATATAGATAAGCTGTGCTGTTCTGGCTTAAATTCTTTGCACTGCAGTGGGCCTTACAGGGATTATGACTGCGGGGATTAAGAAGAAGTTTTCCACTGACCCAAGCTTAATTTTGATAAGCAACACCACTTATGCTCCCCCTTATATTCATCAAATACTCAGTCATTTTTGGGATCGAACCTGAGATCTGGGATCTGCATCTAGATAAATCTGGTACCATTATGATCTGGGATCTGCATCTAGATAAATCTGGGACCACCGGGATCTGGGATCTGTATCTAGATAAATCTGGGACCACTGGGATCTGGGATCTGTATCTAGATAAATATGGAACCATTGGGATCTGGGATCTGCATCTAGATAAATCTGGGACCACCGGGATCTGGGATCTGTATCTAGATAAATATGGAACCATTGGGATCTGGGATCTGCATCTAGATAAATCTGGGACCATCGAGATCTGGGATTTGCATCTAGATAAATCTGGGCCATTGGGATCTGGGATTTAAAGGATCTGGGATTTAAAGGATCTGGGATTTAAAGGATCTGGGATTTAAAGGATCTGGGATTTAAAGGATCTGGGATTTAAAGGATCTGGGATTTAAAGGATCTGGGATTTAAAGGATCTGGGATTTAAAGGATCTGGGATTTAAAGGATCTGGGATTTAAAGGATCTGGGATTTAAAGGATCTGGGATTTAAAGGATCTGGGATTTAAAGGATCTGGGATTTAAAGGATCTGGGATTTAAAGGATCTGGGATTTAAAGGATCTGGGATTTAAAGGATCTGGGATTTAAAGGATCTGGGATTTAAAGGATCTGGGATTTAAAGGATCTGGGATTTAAAGGATCTGGGATTTAAAGGATCTGGGATTTAAAGGATCTGGATTTAAAGGATCTGGGATTTAAAGGATCTGGGATTTAAAGGATCTGGGATTTAAAGGATCTGGGATTTAAAGGATCTGGGATTTAAAGGATCTGGGATTTAAAGGATCTGGGATCCTGAGACTCAGAATCCTAGAATATTAACTTCTTGGAAAGTGGCCGTAGGATCTTTGGGATGTGGAATTTAGGAATCTGAGAAATTTAGTTCTAGATTCATGAGACCTGCGATATATTTGAGACTTTGACTATTTGGGATGTGGGATATTTCAGCTCCTGATTCTCTGGGATCAAGAAGCCAAATTAAGTTTCACTTGGCAAGAAATTCAACACAATGAATTGCTCCATAACTAGGGATTCATTTAAACGAATTCGATCTCTAAAATTTAGTTGACAGTCAAATTTCTGAGCAGCCAGATTGAATTCTGCCCTCGAGGCACGAGTTCGGGTGACACTGTAATTCTAATCCTCGGGTGTAGAATTAAATAAAATTTTATAAACGGATTCCCACCAAGGTGTTGCGAGACCAGCCGGCAAGAGGGACCCCCGCCCAGGTGAGCCCAGGTGTCAGAACCATAGACAGGCATTCTCCAAGGTGTCAATTAGCTAATTTGCAGATTGCTTATCACCATGGCGCCCAGCCCTATTAGTTAATGCACTGGCACATTTACAATGGGAGTGCAATTCGATTCTGCACACCACCGGTTGCGCAACTGCCCGGCGATGGCTTGGCTAATAAGTGGCCGCAGTGGGCTGCACGGGGATTCCTGCAGGCGTTGGCAACCAATTATTTATTTACTGAGAGGCATCTGCTGCGTGGCTGATTGGTAGTCAAATTTGGGCGAAATCGGTGGTCCATGACTGACTGTCGGGTTGCTGGGGCCGAGCTGCGATCAACAGTGGAGGAGAAATTCACCATTTTCGCTAAAAAGGCGGAAGCTTCCGTACAGGTGCAATTTGCACCTGAGATAGAGCTACTTGCATCGGCGATTGCTCTATCTATCTATCTATCTATCTATCTATCTATCTATCTATCTATCTATCTATCTATCTATCTATCTATCTATCTATCTATCTATCTATCTATCTATCTATCTATCTATCTATCTATCTATCTATCTATCTATCTATCTATCTATCTATCTATCTATCTATCTATCATCTATCTATCTATCTATCTATCCATCCATCTATCTATCTATCTATCTATCTATCTATCTATCTATCTATCTATCTATCTATCTATCTATCTATCTATCTATCTATCTATCTATCTATCTATCTATCTATCTATCTATCTATCTATCTATCTATCTATCTATCTATCTATCTATCTATCTATCTATCTATCTATCTATCTATCTATCTATCTATCTATCTATCTATCTATCTATCTATCTATCTATATCTATCTATCTATCTATCTATCTATCTATCTATCTATCTATCTATCTATCTATCTATCTATCTATCCAGCAAAATGCAGCTCAGCACAGATCGATCCTCAGCCTCCCTCACTCAATGCCTAATCATGCACCTGCAGACTCAGGGCCTCCCCTGAGCCGCACCTATGCGCAGCGACCAGTCGGAGATCTCTCATCCCTGTCGCTGCCTCCCCTGCCTCATGCAGCTCCCCGCCACCCTCAGTATCGAGCGGGTGTCGGGTTTCCCCCTCAAACCTTTGTCTCTGCAGTCTCTTTTCGTCGTCAAAAGCAAAGAAGGGAGGCAGCGCGCGCCGCGGCTCAGGGAGACTGCGAGGAAGAGGATTATGAGCTCTCTTCAGCCCCATCAACTCTGCCGTGCCATTGCCCCGAGTGCTCCCAGTATCTGCGCTGACACAATTTTTCTTTGTGTTGCGAGTTGCTTGTTCAACTGTCCCTGTGTTGGCATTGAAGCAACCCTGCACCCCGCGGTCCCAACCCACAGGACTTCGGTGCTTTTGTAGTGCGCCAACTGCAGTATGTAACTTTCACGAGAGTCGGCTCAAGGAAGCAGAGCGAGAATCAAGAATCCCGAAACTTCAGTCCATGAATCCCGAAACTTCAGTGCATGAATCCCGAAACTTCAGTCCATGAATCCCGAAAGTTCAGTCCATGAATCCTGAAACTTCAGTTCATGAACCCCGAAACTTCATTTCATGAATCCCGAAACTTCAGTTCATGAACCCCGAAACTTCATTTCATGAACCCCGAAACTTCAGTTCATGAACCCCGAAGCTTCAGTTCATGAACCCCGAAGCTTCAGTTCATGAACCCCGAAACTCCATTTCATGAACCCCGAAACTTCATTTCATGAACCCCGAAACTTTATTTCATGAACCCCGAAACTTCATTTCATGAACCCCGAAACTTCAGTTCATGAACCCCGAAACTTCAGTTCATGAACCCCGAAACTTCATTTCATGAATCCCGAAACTTCAGTTCATGAACCCCGAAACTTCATTTCATGAACCCCGAAACTTTATTTCATGAACCCCGAAGCTTCAGTTCATGAACCCCGAAACTTCAGTTCATGAACCCCGAAGCTTCACGGGCTGTTTCAAACGTTAAAAAATCCATTTTGAAAAAAGCAATCATAACAAATGTCCATTATAAACAAAATCAACCACTCAACTTCTTCAAGTTAACAAAACAATTCGATCTGATCAAATTTAAGTCAAAAAGACAAACCAATCTAACCATATTTAAGGATTTTTATCAATCACTTTAGCTCACTGAGATTGGAGCTAGTATGCGCTAGGGCTAGCCTAGCTTATGTTTGAGAGCCGTCTTCTTCTCCCTCTTGCGGCTCGGCAGAGTTGATTTTGAAAAGGCAGAAAAAGCAACGCGACACGCAAAAGGAATCGGGAGGGCAGGCACGCGAGAGGCAGCGGTTGGGGAAATCTGACTCCACTTTGCCAATCTGTACGGACCGCTTGTTCTTCGCTCCCCCCCCATTCTCCCTGTCCACCCCCCAGCTCCGCCGTGTCAACACAAAAGTTTGCCGAGCTTTGAGCAATTCAGTCAGGGATTTGTTCTCAACTGGGAAAACTGAGAGCCATGAAGACGGGTTAAATCGTTGGGGGGGGCTGTTTTTCTTTGCCTGCTCAAACAGTTGAGCACATTTGGTGCGAGAGTCTGTCTGTCTGCCTGTCCGCATGGCTCCCGTGTCGCATATGGACAGAAGTCTCTTATACTCAATCTGCTTCTGATTTTCGAATTTCAAGCTTATAAAATTCACAAAGATAGGTGAAATTGAGTTGCAATCTATTCATTCATATTTTGAGGAATTTATCAAACCATCCTGTTTTTCTCGGCTTCTCAGTTCCTCACGCGACGTGCCCGGTAGCCGGTTTCTAGGGGTGCGATTCTTCTGATAGAGAGCTGAAGAAATATTGAGAAGGAACAGCTGAGACCAGGCAAGAGTGTGGGATTGTTTGGGTGGAAATAAAAGATCTGCGGGCTTTAGTTAGCACTACGCATACAGAGGGAGAGAGAGAGAGAGAGAGAGAGAGAGAGAGAGAGAGAGAGAGAGAGAGAGAGAGAGAGAGAGAGAGAGAGAGAGAGAGAAAGAGAGAGAGAGAGAAAGAGAGAGAGAGAGAGAGAGAGAGAGAGAGAGAGAGAGAGAGAGAGAGAGAGAGAGAAGAGATGGGAGTGAGACAGGACAGATAAGAGATGGGAGAGAGACAGGACAGAAGAGATAGGAGAGAGACAGGACAGAGAAGAGATGGGAGAGAAGGACAGAGAGATGGGAGAGAGACAGGATAGAGAAGAGATGGGAGAGAGACAGGACTGATGAGAGATGGGAGAGAAGGACAGAGAAGAGATGGGAGAGAAGGACAGAGAAGAGATGGGAGAGAGACAGAACAGATATGAGAGTCAGGACAGAGAGATGAGAGACAGAAGAGATGAGATAGGAGATAATGGGAGAGAAGAGACTAGAGAGGAGAGAGAACAGAGGAGAGGGAGACAAAGGAGAAAGAGAGAGGCAGAACGAGATGGCTGAACATGGAAGGGGCAAGCATGCGGCAGAGGGGAGAACAGTTTAGTATTATAAAACATCAGCGTGTTTTGCTGCAAGGAACCGGTCTAGTGGCAAGCAATATCGTGTTACACAGCCCAAGTAAGCGCTAATATTCATACATACAGAGAGCCGAGAGTACGAATTTCAAGCAATACTTTCACTATACAGTGGGGCGTACACAAACATCCTGGCTCACACATTCCAGTGCAGTCAGGACCGTCAGTAAATGCTTGTAACCCGAGCCTTCAAGCCAAGTTATTTTTCACCAGCTTGTTCACTCCGGCCCCTCCCCCTATATTTCTCCATTATAATACTCGAAGAAGGCAAGCCGTGGAACTCAATGCACCAGATCTCCGAAAACTGGTGCAGCAGACTCTTCGAGCTTGGCGTGAACTGGCATGCATTGGATGGGGAGCGGAAATGATCAAGGAGAGCATCGGGTTTCGAAACGGGTTTTCTCTGGGTGAAGAGCGATACAGAAAGCAATTGGATTTCTTGGAAACCGGTGTTAGTACATGGCAGACACTAAGGCAGACACTAAGGCAGACACTAAGGCAGACACTAACAGACACTAACACAGACACTAACACAGACACTAACACAGACACAGACACTAAGACAGACAGGCAGACAATAAGGCAGACAAAGGCAGACACTAAGACAGACAGGCAGACAATAAGGCAGACACAAAGGCAGACACTAACAAAGACACTAATAGAGACTATGGCAGACACTAAGGCAGACACTAAGGCAGACACTAAGACAGACACAAAGGCAGGCAATGGGACAGGCCGCAAAAGGCTCGATTGTCCTGGCCACTTGTCTCTCAGGCACCATTGCGCAAGCACAATACTGGCTCCATGCTGTAAAGATATACCTCCCCCCCCCTAGCGTCTCTACACAAATGGTTAAAGTGGTGCCTATATAACACAGTTGCGTGCTGTTCAAACACACTATATTTTTGCATTCAAATCGTCCATTTATTGTTAGGCAAGTGTCTCAAGTGCCCGCCTACTAAACTGGTTAATTGGTTGGAAAAATAAATAGACATTGCGTGCGAGCCAGAGCTTCATTGTTGCAGGGTTTGGGGGGTGCTGTTGCTCTGGGCGAATTTGGGGATCTTATTAACGATTGTGGAGTTTCCCTAGTTCTCTATTCTGTTCAAGTGGCTCGCTTATTCAATCAATCACTAATAAAATATCGATCCCAGTCGAGAGAGGCGAGGCTCCGGCGAGCGTTTGCATCGTCAGTAGCAACTGGCTTGAAATCCTACACCCACAATTTTCCTTTCCAGTCCCTGCTGCGTTCGACTCCCTCGAGTGCCATTTTGGCCTGTATCAGTGCCTGTATCAGTGCCTGTGTCAGTGCCTGTATCAGTGCCTGTATCAGTGCCTGTGTCAGTGCCTGTATCAGTGCCTGTATCAGTGCCTGTGTCAGTGCCTGTATCAGTGCCTGTGTCAGTGCCTGTGTCAGTGCCTGTGTCAGTGCCTGTGTCAGTGCCTGTGTCAGTGCCTGTGTCTGTGCCTGTGTCAGTGCCTGTGTCTGTGCCTGCGTCAGTGCCTGTGTCAGTGCCTGTGTCAGTGCCTGTATTAGTGCCTGTGTCAGTGCCTGTGTCAGTGCCTGTGTCAGTGCCTGTGTCAGTGCCTGTGTCAGTGCCTGTATCAGTGCCTGTGTCAGTGCCTGTGTCAGTGCCTGTATCAGTGCCTGTGTCAGTGCATGTATCAGTGCCTGTGTCAGTGCCTGTATCAGTGCCTGTGTCAGTGCCTGTGTCAGTGCCTGTGTCAGTGCCTGTGTCAGTGCCTGTGTCAGTGCCTGTGTCAGTGCCTGTGTCAGTGCCTGTGTCAGTGCCTGTGTCAGTGCCTGTGTCAGTGCCTGTGTCAGTGCCTGTGTCAGTGCCTGTGTCAGTGCCTGTGTCAGTGCCTGTGTCAGTGCCTGTGTCAGTGCCTGTGTCAGTGCCTGTGTCAGTGCCTGTGTCAGTGCCAGAGACACTGTGTCAGTGTCTCTATGCCCGTCTCAGTGTCTTTATTAGTGTCTTTATTAGTGTCTGCATTAGTGTCTTTATTAGTGTCTGCAGTAGTGTCTTTATTAGTGTCTGCATTAGTGTCTTTATTAGTGTCTGCAGTAGTGTCTTTATTAGTGTCTTTGTTAGTGTCTGCATTAGTGTCTGCATTAGTGTCTTTGTTAGTGTCTGCATTAGTTTGCATTTAGCTACTCATTCCAATGTTTCAAATAGTTCAAGGCAAGAGACTGGTTCTCTCTCAGAAAGACTAAGACAGACACTAATTCATAGAGAGAACCTTTCTCAGGTTGTCTCTCAGAAAGCCACAAGGGTCTCATCTGCTGTTTTACTTAATCAGAACAATTTATCGCATTCGCTGATTATCGCCATTTGCATTGTCTTTGCGCGCCTGCTTGAGTTCGTGTTTCCTTTGTTGCGTCCTCCCATCGGCACGCGACCTGCTCCACCCCCTGCTTCTCAGTCTTTCTTTTCTTTTTTATCGTTGCTAAAGATTTCATTGTGCTTGGGGTGGCGGAGGCGGTGGATGGAGGGATAATTTTCCCCATCCTATCACAGCGGGGGATCTTTTTCTGCGCCCAGTTCTCAAGTGTGTCGAGACCACGTGCTCAGCTTGTTGGTTGTTCGTTTAGATTGAACCAACTGACTCATGCGTTAATGAGTTGGTAATATTTTTGTATAACTTCATCTCCGTCATCATCGGTTCATTTCAGCTGGAAGAGCCGACAGACGGAGACCTGCTCAGAGAGCTTTGAGTACTGACTGGCAACAGACAGGCAGACGGACATGTTCGCCCCGGCAACCGCCAGCAGCATCTACGGATCGTTCGGTGGGCTCTACCCCACTGCTGAGAGTGAGTAGCCCCGGCTCTACCCCACTGCTGAGAGTGAGTATCTCTGGCTCTACCCCACTGCTGAGAGTGAGTAGCCCCGGCTCTACCCCACTGCTGAGAGTGAGTAGCTCTGGCTCTACCCCACTGCTGAGAGTGAGTAGCACTGGCTCTACCCCACTGCTGAGAGTGAGTAGCCCCGGCTCTACCCCACTGCTGAGAGTGAGTAGCTCTGGCTCTACCCCACTGCTGAGAGTGAGTAGCTGTGGCTCTACCCCACTGCTGAGAGTGAGTAGCTCTGGCTCTACCCCACTGCTGAGAGTGAGTAGCTCTGGCTCTACCCCACTGCTGAGAGTGAGTAGCTGTGGCTCTACCCCACTGCTGAGAGTGAGTAGCTCTGGCTCTACCCCACTGCTGAGAGTGAGTAGCACTGGCTCTACCCCACTGCTGAGAGTGAGTAGCTGTGGCTCTACCCCACTGCTGAGAGTGAGTAGCTCCGGCTCTACCCCACTGCTGAGAGTGAGACTGAATCCCTATTCTAAGAAATCCCAATTATAAGAAATCCCAATTATAAGAAATCCCAATTATAAGAAATCCCAATTATAAGAAATCCCAATTATAAGAAATCCCAATTATAAGAAATCCCAATTATAAGAAATCCCAATTTCAAGCATCCCAATTTCAAGCATCCCAATTTCAGCATCCCAATTCTACAAAATCCAATTCTACCGAATCCCAATCCCAGGTGTGAGACAGTAAAAAGAGCAGCCTCTCTAAAGACAGACCATGTGAATAGTTGATCTTATCGCCAATCGAACCATAATCTCTCATTTCGTTTGAGAGAAAATCTTCCCACGACTTTGTCCCATTTCCCTAATCGCTGACTACATGGCCAGCAGATGCTTGGGGTAATTTCGCCTTTTTCAGCTTTCCACACCGCCGCCCCATCGGCATCCCGCTCGCTCTTGCCAATTCCCAAAGAGACGATTCTGACGACCCGACGACAGCTTAGGGTTGATGGGGGGGGGGGGCTAAACGAGGGGAAGTCAGCTTCCATCTTTCTTTAGTCGGCGCCGCCAAGGAGAAATCAAACGAAAATCTGGATTATTGAATTTTTAAATTTGTCGGAAACCTTGTTTATGACTGGAGTGGGGAGCAGATAAGAGGAAAGGAGAGGAAATAGAGCAAAGAGGAGAAAAAAGAGGAGAAAAGAGAAGAGAAGCGATAAGAGAGGAGATAAGAGAGGAAAGAAGAGGAGGTGAGAGAAGAGACGAGAGAAGACAGGAGATAAGAGATGAGAGAGAAGGTGAGAGGACAGAGGAAATGAGATACTTAGGAGAGAAGAGGTGTGAGAGAAGAGAGGAGAGGAGAGAAGAGAGCTGAGAAGAGACACAGGCCTTGACCACTGGTTGGACCAATTTGTCTAAACTTTCTAAACTTTTTCTAAACTATTTAGCATCCCAATAAAAAATTTGGAAATCCATAAACTGGTTTCGCAAACATTTTTGATAAATATTTGTGTAAATTTTCATATTTAATCGTGCCAACAAGTCCAGCAGAAACAGTGGCAGAAAAACTGAATCACTGCTGTCAGCCTCATTCTGTCAAGAGTATTATGAAGGATTAGGGGACGAGCTGTCAGTCCAGATTCCATGGACAACTGAAGTTCAGGGACGCTACACTCGATACTCATAGGCGCGGACAGGTGTTTGGCCATAGACAAAATCGTTCGATAAAATCCGATGTCTCGCGAGCATACTGAATGCAAATACCCATGCCAGATTCTCGCTCAAGGTGCACCTTGGCCCGGTCTTCAAAGCGGGAGCGGACAAAGGATCCGGTAGCCTGCGCCCCCAAGCCAGCATTTGTTTACCTTGGCTTCGAAATCCCAGAACAGTGGGAAATATCGGCTCCCGGCCCTCCTGGGGCCACCCGGCATGAAATCCCCTGATTACCGACCGACGGGACTTCAACGGACAAGGGCTGCCTCATCTCTCCAGCTGACCCCGCCCCCACCTCTGGCCGGTCGTCGAACTGCATGGGAAGAATGAAGTGGCCATTCGTCCACTCTGCACTGACAGGGGAAGCTGGCGTTTGGTGCTGGGGATAAGTGCTGAATCTCCTACCCGCCCCCTTTTATCCTCGGTGTTTGTTCAGCCGATTCTGGTCAAAGCAAATGGCATCGGAAACTGAGCCGCATACCCAACTGTACAATCCCGAAACTGTTTGAGTCCGTTTTTGAGTTTGAGTTTGCAATCTGGCAAAATAGCGGAGAGGGGAAAGAAGAGGGTAAGGAGAGGGGAAAGAAGGGGGTAAGGAGAGGGCAAAGAAGAGGGTTAGGAGAGGGGAAAGGAGAGGGTTAGGAGAGGGGAAAGAAGAGGATAAGCAGAGGGGAAAGAAGAGGATAAGCAGAGGGGAAAGAAGAGGGTCAGGAGAGGGGAAAAAGAGGGTAAGGAGAGGGGAAAGAAGAGGGTTAGGAGAGGGGAAAGAAGAGGGTAAGGAGAGGGGAAAGAAGAGGATAAGCAGAGGGGAAAGAAGAGGGTTAGGAGAGGGGGAAAAAGGGTAAGGAGAGGGGAAAGAAGAGGGTTAGGAGAGGGGAAAGAAGAGGGTTAGGAGAGGGGAAAGAAGAGGGTAAGGAGAGGGGAAAGAAGAGGATAAGCAGAGGGGAAAGAAGAGGATTAGCAGAGGGGAAAGAAGAGGGTCAGGAAGGGGAAAAGAGGGTAAGGAGAGGGGAAAGAAAGGCAATTAGAGTGCAAGGATATGAGCACATTGTTGGGAGTTTCCAACTTTCACATCGCCTTCAATCCATCAATCACTCTTAAAAATCCCCTCCCGCAGTGAAAAATCTGAAATCCCAGCCCGGCAGTCAGCCATCGGCCTCCTACCTGCAGTCGGCCGCCGCCGCCGCCGCCTACCACCATAGCCAGCCGGCGGCCGGAGCCGCCGCAGCCGCCGCAGCAGCCGCCGCGGCCGCGGCCGCCCACGCAGGCTACCCGAGCGGCTACCAGCAGACCCACCATGCCGGCTACCCCGGTGCCCAGCAGGACCTCGCCTACTACGACCGCAACTCCATCTATGCCGCCTACTATCCGCACTACCCGTCGCTCTACCAGCAGTCGCAGCATCACCAGCAGCAGCAGCAGCAGGCGCCGGCTCAACATCAGAGCCAGCATCAGCAGCAGCATCAGTCAGCGGCCGCAGTAGCCGCCGCAGCTGCTCAGACCTACCAGCTGCTGGACATGCCGCCGCCCTCGGATCAGTCAGTCGGATCTGCGGCTGTAGGCGGCACCGGGTCTCCCGCTGGCTCGGACTCGGCCAGCTGCGACCTGAACAGCGAGCAGGACGAGAAGCCGCGAATGTCTGGCGGCAAATCCTCGTCGGCGGCGGTGTCGACTGGCAAAATCGGCGGCACCGGAGCTGCTGGCGGGGTCGCGGCCAGCCGCAAGGCGAACCCGTCGCCAGGCCTGGGCTTCGAGCTAGAGCGCGTCTTCGTCTGGGACCTCGACGAAACCATCATCCTGTTCCACAGTCTGCTGGGCGGCACCTACGCCACGCGCTTCGGCAAGGTGAGTGACGGACTCTCACAGCCGCTCCCTGCATCTCCAGCCTGACTCTCACAGCCGCTCCCTGCATCTCCAGCCTGAATCTCACAGCCGCTCCCTGCATCTCCAGTGTGACTCTCACAGCCGCTCCCTGCATCTCCAGCCTGACTCTCATAGCTGCTCCCTGCATCTCCAGCCTGACTCTCACAGCTGCTTCCTGTATCTCCAGTGTGACTCTCACAGCTGCTCCCTGCATCTCCAGCCTCACTCTCACAGCCGCTCCCTGCATCTCCAGCCTGACTCTCACAGCTGCTCCCTGCATCTCCAGCCTGACTCTCACAGCTGCTTCCTGTATCTCCAGTGTGACTCTCACAGCTGCTTCCTGTATCTCATTAGAGTCTCATACATAGCGCATAGAGTGTCAGCACAAATGCTTTCAAGTGCCCAAGCTGAGCCTTTACCCAATCCAATAGGATTTAGAACTGGCCATTTCGAGGCCGAACAGATTCTGTTAGAAATTTATTCATTCGCTCTTGAATTATGCATTGAGTCGCAACTACTTGCTTCGGCTAGCGTTGAATGCACTGGGTTCTTATATGCGGCTAAGCACGTATATCTCAAATATATGCATGTAGGCTCCACCCTTTCCTCCCATTAACTTCGGTGTTCTTGCTGGTGTCCAATTACATGCAAATTAATGACGCCTTGGCTGGCTCGACACCCCCACCTCAGCACCTCTTTCTCTCTCTCTCTCTCTCTCTCTCTCTCTCTCTCTCTCTCTCTCTCTCTCTCTCTCTCTCTCTCTCTCTCTCTCTCTCTCTCTCTCTCTCTCTCTCTCTCTCTCTCTCTCTCTCTCTCTCTCTCTCTCTCTCAATCTCTTGTTGCATTCCTCAACTCCAGTGTAACACCAAGCCTGATGGACATGCAGTCTGAGGAAGCACCCCCCCCTCGGGGCCAGTTTACAGCCGCCTATGTTGATGCAGTTTCAAACTGGAGAGCTCAGAGGGTTAATGACAGGTGGCAGTGTCCTGTTACCGACACGGCCGACTCATCTTTTCTGCTTAGTTGAGCTCATTTTCTTAGATTAGATTGGCAACGAACTGCAGATGAGAGTTCGTTTGAAATTAGAAATTTAATTTAGCTGATTGACTTCAGCGCTTGTATCCTGGACAGGGAGAGGAAGGTCGATGACAAATTAGAGGGGAGACAGATCGAAAGGAGAGAGAGATCGGTAAGAGATAGAGAGGAGGGAGAGATTAATGAGAGATAGAGAGAAGAGAAGAGATCGGTGAGAGATAGAGAGAAAAGGGAGAGATTAATGAGAGATAGAGAGCAGAGAGAGATCGGTAGGAGACAGAGTAGAGGGAGAGAGAGATAGAGAGCAGAGAGAGATCGGTGAGAGATAGAGAGCAGAGAGAGATCGGTGAGAGATAGAGAGCAGAGAGAGAGATCGGTGAGAGATAGAGAGAAGAGAGAGATCGGTTAGAAAGAGAGGGGAGAGGGAGATCGGTGAGAACAAGAGATTAAGGCAATCTCAAATTTCACCCGCAGGACACACAGGCCTCATACAACTTGGCCCTGCGCCTGGAGTCGCTGATCTTCCGCCTAGCCGACGCCCACCTGTTCTTCAACGACTTGGAAGAGTGCGACCAGGTGCACATCGACGATGTCAGCTCGGACGACAACGGGCAGGACTTGGCCGGCTACGACTTTGCTAACGACGGTTTTGTCGGCGGCACGGCGAACATGCAGCCAGGGATGGCCGGGGGATGCGCGGCGGCGTGGAGTGGATGCGGAAGCTGGCGTACCGTTACCGCCGCATCAAGGATGTGTACAACGCCTACAGGAACAATGTCGGAGGTGGGTGTCCCGCTTTCGGTTGCCAATGAAACGAAAGAAGAAGCTGAGGAGTGAAGAGTAGAGGGGAGAAAAAGGAGAGATGCGTAAAAGAGAGGTATGAGAAGGAGAGGGATGAGAAGGAGAGAGATGAGAAGGAGAGGGATGAGAAGGAGAGGGATGAGAAGGAGAGGGATGAGAAGGAGAGGGATGAGAAGGAGAGGGATGAGAAGGAGAGGGATGAGAAGGAGAGGGATGAGAAGGAGAGGGATGAGAAGGAGAGGGATGAGAAGGAGAGGGATGAGAAGGAGAGGGATGAGGAGGAGAGGGATGAGAAGGAGAGGGATGAGAAGGAGAGGGATGAGAAGGAGAGGGATGTGAAAGAGAGGGATGAGAAGGAGAGGGATGAGAAGGAGAGGGATGAGAAGGAGAGGGATGAGAAGGAGAGGGATGAGAAGGAGAGGGATGAGGAGAGAGATGAGAAGGAGAGGGATGAGAAGGAGAGGGATGAGAAGGAGAGGGATGAGAAGGAGAGGGATGAGGAGAGAGATGAGAAGGAGAGGGATGAGAAGGAGAGGGATGAGGAGAGAGATGAGAAGGAGAGGGATGAGAAGGAGAGGGATGAGAAGGATTGTGAGGACGAGAGAGGTGTGAAGGAGGGTGGGGAGGAAAGGTGAAAAGGAGAGAAGGAGAAGGAGGATGAGAAGGATAGGGGGAGGATGAGATAAGGGAGAACAGAAGAAGATAGGAGATGGAGATGGGAGGTCAACAAATTATTATTCCCAACACCGCCATGTCTGCCTAATTTTTGTAAGCCTGGCGCGATTTCCTCTTAGCCTTCAATAATTGAATCTCTGTTTATTTCTCCGCGTCTTTTCGGGTCCAATCATCAAGAAATCCCAAAGCTGGCGCAGATGATGACTATTCAGCGCTCACCTGTTGATTGCCAGTCAAAAAGCGCCACCTGAGACGAACCTGGAAATAATAAAAATTGCTTCCGCGTTGCATTTGCTTCTAAAAGAAGGAAAAGAAGAAGGAATTAGCGAAACGCTAGAAATCGGAACAGTCGATGCGGAACAGCCCCGCGCAATCTGCAGAATCCGATGGCAATGAAATTTTTTCATGCAGTCTCAGCATCATCATGCGAGGCTGGGCTCGGGTAGGGGCGGAGCAGCTTTGGGACCCCGGGGGGGGGGAACTCAAGCAAAAATCCTGGCCACGCAGGTGGTCTCAGATTTCTCCGTCTATCTTTTCCCTACAAAAACCTTCACCTTTTAACCCCCGCCCCCTGTTTGCTGGCCCGCTCCCCCCCCCGCTTTGCGATCCTAACATTGAATTTGGCGGAGCGGATGAAAACGGATTTCTGCGAGCGAGGAGAGGCAGAGACGGGGGGGTGGCGGGGCGGAAGCAAAGCTTGAAAAAACCAGACTGACAACGAAACTATTTGAGGCAAATAGAGCAAAGCAGCTAGGGACTGAGCAAAGAGGAGAAGAAAATTGATCAAAAGTTGATTGGGTTAGGAGATCGGGAAGTAGATCGGGAAGTAGATCGGGTAGTAGATCGGGAAGTAGATCGGGTAGTAGATCGGGTAGTAGATCGGGTAGTAGATCGGAAAGTAGATCGAGAAGTAGATCGGGAAGTAGATCGGGTAGCAGATCGCATAGTAGCTCGGGTAGTAGATCGGGTAGTACGCTCGTAGATCGGGAAGTAGTTCGGGAAGTAGATCGGGAAGTAGATCGGGAAGTAGTTCGGGAAGTAGATCGGGAAATAGATCGGAAAGTAGATCGGGTAGTAGATTGGAAAGTAGATCGGAAAGTAGATCGGGAAGTAGATCGGGAAGTAGATCGGAAAGTAGATCGGGTAGTAGATTGGAAAGTAGATCGGAAAGTAGATCGGGTAGTAGATCGGGAAGTAGATCGGGAAGTAGATCGGGAAGTAGATCAGGAAATAGATCGGGAAGTAGGTCGGGAAGTAGATCGGGAAGTAGTTCGGGTAGTAGATCGGGAAGTAGATCGAGAAGTAGATCGGGAATTAGATCGGGAAGTAGGACGTAAAGTACGAGAAGTCACTTGTAGATTGATAGCTTAAGTGAGTAGAATAAGAGGTTAGATTACAAAATAGATTCAGTTGGAGATGTTGAAATGGACTTTTGATCTATAAAAAAGACATGCTCGTATTTGGAGCGCAGGTGTGAAAGAAAAACTGCCACCTGCTGCCACCTGATAAAAATCCCTTTCTTTAAATCGTTGCTTGTTTCCCAAAAATTATTCGGAAGCCGTTCCGTGATCAGAAAACAAAAACGACAAAGGAAGCAAGTGGATTTAAATAGCTTTTAATTCCTGTTTCTCTGTGTTTGCCCAGCTTTTAGACGAAAATTATTTGATTTCTGAGCAGTATTTTTCCCGCCATATTCAGCCTGGTCAGTGCTTGCTTGAGTCGGCAGGTGAAGCGCAAATAACCGCTGTCTCCCGGTGAGAAATCATCTGGAAAAAATAAAAACACTTCGAAACTACGAGCGCACTCTTGCTATGAATTTATTGAGTGGTATAGTAGGAACTTAAATAAATTGTTAGAATGAATGCTAAAAACTTTATACCAATGAACAGGAATAGAGATCAGTTGTCCATGGTCCAAAACACACAAGCCTGTCTCAACACTTCCCCCATCTCACTGCTGTATTAATAGCCTTAAGGCACTTTATTAGGGGAGGGGGGTTGGGTGCAGTCGTGCAGATAAGAAAAGGAGGGGTGGCGTGCGCGACTGAGGAAAGAGGCGAGATAGAAGAGCCAATCAGAAGGCAGCAAGGGAGAGAGATAAGAATAACAAGACTAACCTAGACAAATAGGGAGAGAAAACAGAGTAAACAGAATAAAAAGAGAAGAGGGGGTGGCGTGTGCGACTGAGGAAAGAGGCGAGATTGAAGAGCCAATCAAAAGGCAGCGAGGGAAAGAGAAGAATACAAGACTGAACTGGGCAAAGAAAGAGAAGACACGTTCACACCGCCATCAAATAACACAAATTTCCATGTTGTCACACAACTCGTATATCAAATTTGATTTGTTTGTAAATTGCTCGCGTGATTTGATATCTCTTGTGGCGGTAGCCGGTAGTGTGAATGAACCTTTATAATTATATCATTTACTTTTTCTTTTCAATTTTATTCTAATTCTAGTATACCAAATCTTTCAATAGTTGTATTATTTTTCTCTGCACTCCCTTTAGGCCTGCTGGACCCGGTAAAGCGGGAAGAATGGCACCAGGTGCGCCAGGAGACTGAGCAGTTCACCGACAGCTGGCTGACTCTGGCGCTGAAGTCGCTCAGCATCATTGCTAACAGATCCGCCTGCGTGAACGTCCTGGTGACGAACACCCAGCTTGTGCCGGCCCTGGGCAAAATCCTCGTATTCGGCCTGGCCCCGGTCTTCAGCGTTGAAAATGTCTACTCGGCCACGAAGATCGGCAAGGAGTCCTGCTTTGAGCGCATTGCCAGTCGCTACGGCAGGAAGCCGACCTACGTTGCCATTGGAGACAGTCACGATGAAGAGGCCGCAGCCAAGTCGCTTAATTGGCCGTTCTGGCGCGTGCAGAATCACAACGATTTGGCCGCGCTGAGCTATGCCCTGGACATGGGCTACCTGTGAGCTGAGCCCGGCAGCTATTGAAGGGAAAAAACTATCTTCAACTAGGGTCTAGGGTCAACTAGGGTCTAGGGTCAACTAGGGTCAAGTCTCTAGGGTCAAAGCCTCTCTAGGGTCAAGTCTCTAGGGTCAAGTCTCTAGGGTCAAGTCTCTAGGGTCAAAGTCTCTCTAGGGTCAAGTCTCTAGGGTCGAAGCCTCTCTAGGTTTAAGTCTCTGACTCTAGGGTCAAAGTCTCTGTAGGGTCAAGTCTATCTAGATTCAAGTCTCTCTAGGGTTTAAGTCTATCTAGAGACAAGTCTCTCTAGTCTAGGCTCAGGTTTCCCTAAAGTCAATTCTCTCTAGTCTAGGGTCAAAGTCTCTCTAGTCTAGGGTCAGGTTTCCCTAAAGTCAATTCTCTCTAGTCTAGGGTCAAAGTCTCTCTAGTGTAGGGTCAGGTCTCTCTAGGGTCTCCGACAAGAAATTTCGCGTAGAAATTCTGTAAGATGCAACGCACACACCTGTCTACTGTCCAATCGCAATCAGTAGGGTCATAGGGTTAATTAAATTTTTGAATTGGTTTTAAACAGTGAAATTTAAAACAGAGAATTGCCATTCCGTGAATTGATAAATTCAAAAGTTTTTGTTTTCTGACGAACATTTCACCCAAATGTTTTATCGCTAAATTTTCCGTTTGCTGCTTTGTGTCCCCTTATCGTTGATTATCAAACAACTTTTTTCATGTGTCTCTCGCGATGCGAGCCTGTTGCAATGTGCAATGAAATATTGTTAATAAGTTTGCTGTCGTCAGCAGGCTTGTTCAGCAGAGTTACAGATCAACTTATAAGATTTTTTGTTTGTCGTTCGACTCGCGTAGTCATTGTTTGAAAAAATGACAATATCTGTTATTTTTCCTGTTACAAACGCTGCCCTGGTACGCAATGCCTGTGCAATCAATACTGTGTTGTCTGCGTTTGCCTCAAGGTTTTCTGAAAGATCCCCTCTCCTTAGCTGCGATTGCAGACACATTTCAACAAATTTGTTTCAAATATTATTTATATACCCACTCAGTGTCTGACCCAATTCAAACCCTTTTTCTCTTCTGCTTTTGTCTCCCTACGCTGTGTACAAATAAAATAATCAACTGCCCATTCTGTTCCCGCTTCGGCTGACAAATAAGCTCTGTTTCATAATGCTAAGCTGCAAATATACACTAAACCTACAGTTATTCTGTCCTGTCCTATCAAAGCGATATCAATTATAGCATTACTGTTGGTCATTGCTGATGCTCTTCTTACGGTAAAGTCCGAGAAAAAATTCAGTCAGAATCTCTTCTATTGTCCCGCATTCCATCTGAACATATAAATTGGACTGAACTCTTACTCTCCTCTCTCGCTCTCCTCTCTCCTCTCTCGCTCTCCTCTCTCCTCTCTCGCTCTCCTCTCTCCTCTCTCGCTCTCCTCTCTCCTCTCTCGCTCTCCTCTCTCACTCTCCTCTCTCCTCTCTCGCTCTCCTCTCTCCTCTCTCGCTCTCCTCTCTCGCTCTCCTCTCTCCTCTCTCGCTCTCCTCTCTCCTCTCTCGCTCTCCTCTCTCACTCTCCTCTCTCCTCTCTCACTCTCCTCTCTCCTCTCTCGCTCTCCTCTCTCCTCTCTCGCTCTCCTCTCTCCTCTCTCGCTCTCCTCTCTCCTCTCTCGCTCTCCTCTCTCCTCTCTCGCTCTCCTCTCTCCTCTCTCGCTCTCCTCTCTCCTCTCTCGCTCTCCTCTCTCACTCTCCTCTCTCCTCTCTCGCTCTCCTCTCTCCTCTCTCGCTCTCCTCTCTCGCTCTCCTCTCTCCTCTCTCGCTCTCCTCTCTCCTCTCTCGCTCTCCTCTCTCACTCTCCTCTCTCCTCTCTCGCTCTCCTCTCTCCTCTCTCGCTCTCCTCTCTCCTCTCTCGCTCTCCTCTCGCTCTCCTCTCTCCTCTCTCACTCTCCTCTCTCGCTCTCCTCTCTCCTCTCTCGCTCTCCTCTTTTCATTTCATTTGCATCCTTTTTCATCGCTCTTTCATCGCTGGGATATCTGGCCTACTATCTTATTACTTTTTTATTAGCTCAAATGCTCAACTGTTTGCTCTAGTAGGCTGCAACAACAGGCCACCGACAGAGATTCAATTAACTGCTCACTCGTCCTGTGGCACTGTGGGGGTGGTTTTTTTGTCACATTCAGCCACATTTCATTTTACTTCTATCTAGCTTACTGCAAACATTGCATAGTGGCCGAAACAACCACCTCTGCCCCACTGGGATGGAGCAGTGGGTGGAGCCAATCTCCAATTGTCTTCAACTGTGGGCACTGACGCTAGCCCCATCTTTGATACACCGTGTGCCCTTCGTTTCTCATACACTTCCAGCAGCACTGTAGAATATAGATGAGGCCGCACAGACACCTGAGAGCAGCAGCACCCCCACGCCCCCAGAAAAAGATGCAGAATGTGGGTAGAGAGATGAGCTACCAGACTCAAAATGAGACTAAGAAATAAAAGGTGTCCCTATGTCCCCCGTAGAGAGCTACTTTTGGTAATTTTGCAGCTTAAATAGACTCGAGACAGGTATAGACAACTCCGGCAGAGCTGCTGGTGCTAATCCAAGTTATAACGTCATGTCCCGGCCACCGCGACCGCCAGAACCCATTGTCGACAATAAGACTCATCACTCCATTGAGGTGAGCTGGGAGCCTTACTTTGCTAAGCTGCAAGCTCGCATGACCGATGCTGACGGCCGTCTGCGGGTAGAGCTGCACTCTTCCAGGTGAGTGGGATGGATGCGAATACAGATAGATAGATAGATAGATAGATAGATAGATAGATAGATAGATAGATAGATAGATAGATAGATAGATAGATAGATAGATAGATAGATAGATAGATAGATAGATAGATAGATAGATAGATAGATAGATAGATAGATAGATAGATAGATAGATAGATAGATAGATAGATAGATAGATAGATAGATAGATAGATAGATAGATAGATAGATAGATAGATAGATAGATAGATAGATAGATAGATAGATAGATAGATAGATAGATAGATAGATAGATAGATAGATAGATAGATAGATAGATAGATAGATAGATAGATAGATAGATAGATAGATAGATAGATAGATAGATAGATAGATAGATAGATAGATAGATAGATAGATAGATAGATAGATAGATAGATAGATAGATAGATAGATAGATAGATAGATAGATAGATAGATAGATAGATAGATAGATAGATAGATAGATAGATAGATAGATAGATAGATAGATAGATAGATAGATAGATAGATAGATAGATAGATAGATAGATAGATAGATAGATAGATAGATAGATAGATAGATAGATAGATAGATAGATAGATAGATAGATAGATAGATAGATAGATAGATAGATAGATAGATAGATAGATAGATAGATAGATAGATAGATAGATAGATAGATAGATAGATAGATAGATAGATAGATAGATAGATAGATAGATAGATAGATAGATAGATAGATAGATAGATAGATAGATAGATAGATAGATAGATAGATAGATAGATAGATAGATAGATAGATAGATAGATAGATAGATAGATAGATAGATAGATAGATAGATAGATAGATAGATAGATAGATAGATAGATAGATAGATAGATAGATAGATAGATAGATAGATAGATAGATAGATAGATAGATAGATAGATAGATAGATAGATAGATAGATAGATAGATAGATAGATAGATAGATAGATAGATAGATAGATAGATAGATAGATAGATAGATAGATAGATAGATAGATAGATAGATAGATAGATAGATAGATAGATAGATAGATAGATAGATAGATAGATAGATAGATAGATAGATAGATAGATAGATAGATAGATAGATAGATAGATAGATAGATAGATAGATAGATAGATAGATAGATAGATAGATAGATAGATAGATAGATAGATAGATAGATAGATAGATAGATAGATAGATAGATAGATAGATAGATAGATAGATAGATAGATAGATAGATAGATAGATAGATAGATAGATAGATAGATAGATAGATAGATAGATAGATAGATAGATAGATAGATAGATAGATAGATAGATAGATAGATAGATAGATAGATAGATAGATAGATAGATAGATAGATAGATAGATAGATAGATAGATAGATAGATAGATAGATAGATAGATAGATAGATAGATAGATAGATAGATAGATAGATAGATAGATAGATAGATAGATAGATAGATAGATAGATAGATAGATAGATAGATAGATAGATAGATAGATAGATAGATAGATAGATAGATAGATAGATAGATAGATAGATAGATAGATAGATAGATAGATAGATAGATAGATAGATAGATAGATAGATAGATAGATAGATAGATAGATAGATAGATAGATAGATAGATAGATAGATAGATAGATAGATAGATAGATAGATAGATAGATAGATAGATAGATAGATAGATAGATAGATAGATAGATAGATAGATAGATAGATAGATAGATAGATAGATAGATAGATAGATAGATAGATAGATAGATAGATAGATAGATAGATAGATAGATAGATAGATAGATAGATAGATAGATAGATAGATAGATAGATAGATAGATAGATAGATAGATAGATAGATAGATAGATAGATAGATAGATAGATAGATAGATAGATAGATAGATAGATAGATAGATAGATAGATAGATAGATAGATAGATAGATAGATAGATAGATAGATAGATAGATAGATAGATAGATAGATAGATAGATAGATAGATAGATAGATAGATAGATAGATAGATAGATAGATAGATAGATAGATAGATAGATAGATAGATAGATAGATAGATAGATAGATAGATAGATAGATAGATAGATAGATAGATAGATAGATAGATAGATAGATAGATAGATAGATAGATAGATAGATAGATAGATAGATAGATAGATAGATAGATAGATAGATAGATAGATAGATAGATAGATAGATAGATAGATAGATAGATAGATAGATAGATAGATAGATAGATAGATAGATAGATAGATAGATAGATAGATAGATAGATAGATAGATAGATAGATAGATAGATAGATAGATAGATAGATAGATAGATAGATAGATAGATAGATAGATAGATAGATAGATAGATAGATAGATAGATAGATAGATAGATAGATAGATAGATAGATAGATAGATAGATAGATAGATGCATGCTCCATCCCCAGATTCGAGGACAGCTGGGAGCTGGCTTACAAAGGCTATGATGTCCGATGCGTGCTGTCCAGCCTGGAGGACAACGTGGAGTACTCCATCCGTTACCGGTTCGGCAACGATCACGGCTTGGGCGAGTTCTCCAACCCGCTGCCGGTGCGCACCCTGAAGAAGCCGCTCAGCGGCGAAGACATCCATCGGGCTCTGCGCCGGAAAAACGCCGACGATTTGCTCCGCGTGCTGGAGAGCCGCGAGGCCAGCGTCGACGCGCCGGACGATCGCGGCTTCTCGCCGCTGTCAGTGGCCGCCATGGACGCCGAGCTGGAGCTCTGCAACCTCCTGCTGGAGCATCGGGCGGACGTCAACTGGACCGGAGAGAACGGTTTGTCCAGTGGCTCACTTTTGGTTTTCATGTGGCTTTATACTCGAACCAAAGTCTAAGTCTTGCCAGTGTGCGCTTCTATCAGTGCGTGCTTGTGCTGGTTCGCGCTTATGACAGAATCCGTTTTTTGGGTTGGCTGTCTCTGCTTTTGCTAGCTTGTTAGAGTTGGTCGCAATTACAGCCACTCATCTACTCAGAGACGACCTAAAAGCCTTCCTGTGAACGCACGAGCGTATTTTGTGAATGTTTGCTAATAGAACCGTTGGTCGTGAGGTCTAAGCTTTGTTTGTTTTATCGTAATGGATTACTGGTTTGATTTTGTAGTTCGCTGTCACCAGCTGTCCAGCTTTCACTAGCTTTTCAGTCTCTTAAGGCGTCGGAGTGATGACGGAATGCTTGAGAGACTAGCTGAGGATGTCCAGCACTCGAGGCTTGCCCACTGTCGAGGCTTGATCAGTGAAACTAGAGAAATTCGCATCCGGGTGTTCATAGTCTCCTGGTGCCACCTGTTGAAGGTCCAGAAGCTCCACCTGGGTGAAGGCCAGTGACCAACGAAGTCAGAGCTGATGCAGACACATTTGTTCAAATTGCTGATGAAATTTGGAGGCTTGGCAAGGCTGCACTGAGGCGCGATGCTGATTGTCGCACGGGCGTGTACTGAATACACTAGCGCTTATGGAAAAAATCCGACATTCTGGCAGAATCGTCGAATATCTCGACGGTCCTTAGGGCTGGTGACTTGGGGGGGGGGGGTAGTTCGACGGGCGGAAAAATGGCTTGGTACGCCAATGAATAGTATTTTATTATATGATCCGATTTTTTATAACTCAATTGCTCCGTACTTGTAGAAAAACTCACAAACTCCGTCTATCCCAGCCCTGACATTTCTCAAGCTTGAATTGAACTACTACTAGTAGGGTCAAAGCATGTCTGCCCTATTACACTAATTCAGCTTTATATTAAAACCCGCCAACAAACAGGCAAGACCTGCCTGATGCAAGTGTCCTATAAAGGCAAGCCGGAGGTGGTTCAATGGCTACTCGACAACGGGGCCAGCGTGTTAATGCGCGATCGGAAAGGCATGTCGGCTCTGCACTACGCGGCCGATGGGGAGCAGCTGGACACCCTGCGCATCCTGCTGGCGGCCAAGGCGGATCCGCACGCCAGGGACAACCTCGGCTGCACCGCGTTGATCCGCTGCGCAATGCTGAAGAACAACGGCAACTCAGCTGTCACAGTTATCCTCCTAGGCGCCGGAGCGAGAGTCGACGACACAGACTCGAGTGGCCAGACTGCTCTGTTCCACTGCGCAATCAATCGGCACGAGAAGATGGCCTCCGTGCTACTTGACAACGGCGCGGATCCCCTAGCAACCAACAGTCAGGGCGTGTCGCCTTTGAAAGTGGCGGAAGCTCAGGATCGCAAGAACATGCGCAACCTGTTTCAGGACTGTTTGGCGAAGCGCAAGGCAGAAGCTGCTGCTGTAGGTGGTGACAGCGGCGGCGGCGGAAAAGTTGACGCCGGCAAAAGCGGCGGCGGCAGGTCCGGTGCCGCTGCTCGTTCAATTGGCAAAAAATGATTTATTATATCAGTCTGTGCTGATAAAATTATTTATAATTGTGAATTGCAAAACTAATTAATTACGTACAAGTATTCATTAAATGAATTTAATCTTTATGCTCTTTATTTCGTCATGTGTTCAACAAATTTTCTGCTGTTGTGCAAATCCGTAGGCTTGGGAAAAGTATTACAAGCCACGAGCCACCTGACAAGTCCAGCGTTTCCATTTGACTTTAAAGAGCGAATCCACACGAGGCTTGTCGATTAGGAACATAATTGTGCCAAGCCTTAAAAAGTTTCTAATTAGTGCATATTTAATGTCTACTCCATCATTTCGGCGAATACGCGGTGTTGGCGAAAGTTATTTCGACGAAAGAGAAAAAAACGAATTGAGTATAACTTCAGTCGGTGAAATTTTCTGGAAGGACATGCATGTATTATAGCAAGTGGGAATAACATATAAAACAGGGGGCCGTAGCCCAGCGGTAGCGCAGCTGCTCTGGTGTGCCAGCGGCCCAGGCTTGATTCCAAGTGCAGGTTCACATTAATTTGGGGCTGAATTGGAATCTCGGCTTGGCTCTGCTCGTGCAATTAACGGCCTTGAGGGCCAACCCCAAAGGCGCAGTGAAGTGTACATGCCTAACGATAAAATAAAGTTAGGGCCGCTGTACACTCCTGTGTGAGTGTGTGCCTGCGTACGTATCCGCGCGCTTGTATGCCTGCTCAGGGGAGTCGACGGAATGGGCAGTCGCCGGTTGTGTGTTTATGTCGCTTAAAGTGCGCCAGGGTGCACACAACCCCCCTGCCTCTAATAAAAAAAACATAAAACATCGATAGCTTTATACTATCCGGTTTTTTCATTGGAAAATCCGGCCGGAAGTTTTATATTTTGCATTGTATCGCTAGCAAGTCCAGTCGTATTGACTGTGCACGCATTTTCTATGTTCCCACCTGCACCCATTAATAGTCCGTCTCTATAGTTTCCTTCGCACCTCCAAGGCCATGCATCTTTAGATTCTTTAGGCTCGCTTCTCTTTCTTGCTGGAGTGTTGCTCGGTCCGTCGATCTAACTTCTCATCATAAATGTTATTTGATGTCGTGGATGGAACTGTACTTGAACCATTCAGTTGTTATGGTGATTTTAGCTAGACGACGTGACGTTGAATCAATTGCCACATCCTCTTTTCTGTACATGTATTATACATTCATTTAGAAGTCGGCCGTATTTAATTTGCTTACAACTTGTGAAAAACACAAAGTTACCTATGTCTTACTACACATACGTGTATAATTGCAACATGATGTTCTACTAGCATCGCGTACAGTACATTTCGCCTGACTTAGCATAATTCGCCTAGTCCACAGACTCATTTTCTACTGCTAAATTATAAGTTTTGTTTTTCAAACGAAAGAAAATTTCGCCGTAATGATTTAGATTTTCGACGAAAGTTGTCAACATGCTTTGGCCGAAATGGACAAACAGGCATTTTTATAGTTGGTCGGTTCATGAGGTGCCAAAAAATCTTTGAATTCGAGTTGTTATTGATCTGGGTTAATCGTCTTGCGTGAAGCCGGGTGCAATACTTTTTTAATACCAAATATACTCTAATTGGTTTGTTCAATGTTACGATTTTTTTAAGTAACCGTTCAAACCGGCGTCAAGACGATCTGGCTACAGACGATCCAGCGACAAGGTGTACATTATATGCACCACATCAACTCATGTCGCTCCAGTTATCTATCATGAGTAGAAGTGTGAAACGAATGAAATATTACGTACATGATTATTATATTATAAAAATATTATATGAAACTGCGCGCTGCTTTTACTGTGCTTTTCTACGGCGCTACTTATTAAAACCGTGCATGTTCTAAACATGCATTTTTTAATTCGATATATTGGGCTTTGTGATAAAAAACTTTGTGATCAAATGACACAGCCTTGTAATAAAATGACACAGCTTTGTGACATGATAAGAAGACACATTTCCTTTTTTTCGATCATTGACTTGTGCTGCCCCCCCCCTAATGCACATGTACACGCAGCTGCTCAACTAAATGTACTGACGGTTTCCATTTGTACACTGTACGCTGGCTGGGAGAACCACGCACATGGATAAAAAATTGGGTGCAGTCAACAAATGCACAGGCGCACAGGCGCAAAAAACAACTTCAAAAACACTTCTAACAACACTAAACTTTGTTTTGTTTGCATGTATGCTTTAAAAAATTGGAAATAAGGGGTGCACGCGCGGCCCCACGGCCCGGCGCGGCCCGGCCGGCCCCTATTTAGCCAATGTAAATCCATTTTAGCTCTTTTTTAAATTAAGTTTAAAACTAAAGTAACAACGCCGAGGCCCTGGGCCGGGCCGGGCCGGGCCGGGCCGGGCCAGGCCGCTAAATACCAACACCCGCTCGCGCCGCGCAGCGCAATAATTATATTATTGTAATTATATATTATAATTATTATAATATTATTATAATATAATTATTATAAGTATATTATTAAATTATATTATATCGTTCGCCGAAGTGGTCAATTGCATTCGCCGAAGTGGATTCTCCAAAATGGTCTTTCGCCGAAGTGGCCTTCGCCGAAGTGGGCTTTCGTCGAAATGGACTGAAACCCATACAATCACAGTTAGCATCAGGGCATGTCAAATAGTGTGTCACAGACTGGAAAAGCCTAGGAGCAATCAAAGTCTATTCCATTGGCAATGTTGGCCAGGGTATCCTAGCCCCATAGTAGGCAGTCTATGTATGTGTGGCAGGTGGCTGCCCCTGTGGATTTTGCTTTTTCTAATAAATTTATATTAACCGTCAACTTATTATTTTTAAGAATTATTACTCGTACGTGAGTGATCGCTGTCCCAACCCGGAATTTTTGCTCTCCAGCGTCGGGACAAATTTATCACGCACCCCATCCCGTTATGGGATCTTTAGTACTCACTTTTCGTATGAATGCTTTCCTTTTGCTTGCTCAACTGCGTGTCTCTACTAATTTTATGTTTTTTTCTGTTTTAGAGCTGTTGGACCAGACGCGTTGTCTAATTTTCATTTTCCTGGTCCAGCTAATGTCACTGTAAAATTTCCTATATAAATCAATGCTTAAACTTGTGTTGTTTTTTTTTGTTTTGTTTTCGTTTTGTTTCCCTCGCTCCTATCCTCTCCTTTGGTATCTTTTGTACTTCTTTTGCTCTAGCTAATTTTGTCTACTTTTGCTTAATTACTTTTAACTAGCCGTAGCACCGCGGCCCGCCGAATCCGCTCTCGCCGTAGAATAGTAATAATAACTTTATATTAACATTTATCCTGTTCAACTTTCAATCAATAAAGACCGACAACATTTAATTACATTTATTAACCACATTTAGTCGTTGACATTAAGCCATCCTAAATCTTTTGCCCGTGGGGCGTAAAATAACCAAAGTTTTCTCAGCTCAAAGAAAGCTCTGAGACTTATTCGTTCCGTAATACGTAAATTACGGTGGTGGCAGCTCTACCCTACTGAAAGTAACAAACTCAGCAAATCGACACATTGATTTACGGTGTCTGAATCTACGGTGTTTCATAGCTTTGAACGACCGCGCCGCTACTCGACCGCTCCGCTACGATTACGACTACCCTCCCCCCGGACTTGAGGACCCGGCAGTCGGAGTAAAGGAGGAAGATTTCGTTGTGATTTGTCTGCGCGAATTTCCGGCTTTATTCGTGCGAACTAAACGTCGGCGGTAATTCAAACGTGGAGACCGCCCCCACCTTATACTGGTGGGTCATTCTCAAAACTTTTTCCTTTTTTGTGGGCAATTTTTTAAATGAGTAAAGAGTTTATTTAAAAAAATGGTTAAAGTGCTTACAAGTGTTAGGAATATCATATTAAAAGCACAAGAAATTCTTGTTTTGCAAGTGAATCGGCATTTGTTTATTTATGTAAAAAAACACCGCACTTATCTAAAAAATAGAGCTAGAATCAATTAGAAGTAATATTAAATTTAAAAAAGTATGTTGCAATGTAGTTAAAAATAACTTCAGTACAAATCTAACTGTGAAATTGTGTTATTTGTATTAATGTTTGTTATACTGTTAAAATTGATTACACTATACGGCTTTTTAATTTAGATCGACCAGCTCTATTTTTTGGTGTGGCAACCACGTGTGTAACGCATATATCATTTCACTTGTTTCTAAAAGCTATCTTTAGCTGTAAGGAGACTTTTCAAACTGCGTTGTAACACTAACTAAGTGTAGTAATTTGTGCAGTACTTTTCTTCCACCTTGAATAATAGTAATCAAACCATTACTGCATTCAACTTTGCTAATGCTAATTCAATAAATGTAAAAAATGGACCTTAATATTAATTACTTATTCATTGTTAGTAAGAAATTACATCTTTTAAATGAACAGAAGCCTCATGTAGTCTTTGTTATTCATATTACAAAAGGCAAAGAAAATGGGCCTGGTTTACAGTCGTGTATGTATGTTTTACAACCAAAAAATGTAAATTTGCACTGTTTTTTATAATTTATAAATGCATTAAAAACCATTAAACCAACATCTTAAAGTGACGAATGGTATCTGGAAAAAACAGCAAACAATAACAGTAACATGAAATGAAAAGTAGTACAAACAGAAATACAAAATATTTTTACACACAATAATTTCATGAAAATGACAACATAAGAAAAAAGATAGCAAAAAATGCTTATGAAACTAAATGGAATAGTTATTGATATGTAGATCTCAAACACTCTTTGACACACATGATTGATATTTTAATCAAACATTATGTATATTTTTAAATAGCATAATTTTGCATCAACAGCATCAGTAACTTTTTAGTATATCTCTATTTATAACCATACAAATTATGCATAAAATTTAAATTTTTTCATCTTTTTAAAACTTTTAGTAATCGAACTATTTTACTATCATACTGTCGCTTCTTTTCTCGCCTGGTTGGTTTGAAAGGCATGGCTGCAAGGAGTTTAAAATGACATGATTACTTGGATTCCAGCATAGTTATTTGTACTTGTATTTGTATTTTTGTCTAGCTTTTACTAGGAATTTTGCTTCCTAATAATAAAAATGAGATAGATTGCTTTCTAATATGGAGACAGATTACAGCTGGTGCCGATTTTTGCTAATTATTTATTATGCTTAGCCTAGCTACATGTAAATAGAAACTAATCCCACATTTAGAATTTTAGACTAAAGCCATGAACTTGAGATCTGAAATTTTGAATGTTTCATTATCAAAGCATTATTTCAAGTGCTGCTAATATGAACAGCAAGTATCCTACCAATTTTTCCTTTTCTATCATTCCTTATTTCACTTGTATGTATATATATAATTTGTCTCCTTTTGTGATAAATCAGACATAATGAGGCACCACTTGGCACTTGGCACTGAGAAAGTGAGAATTCATCTAATTTCAGCCTAATTCTAACTCTATTAAATGTAAGATTATCCTAATAATATAATAGGATATTTTGCTATTTAAGTCTTCATATAAACGATTTTTAGAGGACACGCATACATGTATATTCAAATGGTATGCTAGACTAAAAAGTGAAAAATGGCATGTAGATGCATCTCAATTATTATAACTTCAAAATTCGAAAATTATTTGTAAACTATATCCACTATGCACTTTTTCTGATATTCAAAACAGACATGACTTAAAATACAGTATAGAAAATTTAATATTGATAGATCTGGTTGCTCTGTTTTAATTTTTATAAGTGTAACTAGCATACCTTGAACAAATAATTAGTTTAGTGACAGTGATAAGTAATTCTGCAACCTTCAGCTATCAGAATTTAATTTTTTTTATTGAAACAAAATAAACAGAAACAACTAGATGATAACCAACATTAAAATATGTTGTAAATTTATAATATACTTGACATGTATAGCTACACAAGTGATGAATCACATATTATGTACAATTATGTACAATTATGTACAATTCCAAAAGTATTGACTTTTAACAGAAATGACTAAAAATGCTTCTTACCTCATATGTAATTTATTATTGTGTTAGGTTTCAGATCTGCAGTTTGCTCCAGGTCATTGTGCTGAATTTCAGATGACAAAAACAAGAGCATTTATATACATTTTGTGCATTTTTTTCAATTTGTCACTCATACGAGTAAGCAATCAATAAAATATAAAAAATGCTTGATTTTGTGGTTGTTAGGAGTGGTTTTCATTAATTTCGTGTATTTTAATCCACTTATTTCGTCAGAGTGAATTTCGGATTGCAACAATTTTGTGGGAGGGAAAATTGTCCTGTAAAAAGAATTTTTTTGATTTTCATAAAAATCTCTGCAGATTCTGTCCAGATACAATCAAAAATGTGAACATCTAAAGCTAAACTTGTCTTAAAAACCAAAACTTTACATTATTTCTCCCGATGAAGAAAGTAGGACATGCATAAGTGGTCCATAAAAGCTTCTAATCTAAAGTTGTAAATTTCATTGATAATATTTCTTTGCCAAAAATGCAGTAGCCAACACAATATCTTCCCTTTTTGTACTCTGAAACGCATAAATAAGGTAGTTATCTGCAAAAAAACATCCGACTAAGTTGAGGTAACAAATAAATATACTCTCAAAAGACTAAATAATGTGTAAAACTATAACAGTCAATCCTCTGGAAAGTAATTTCTCGATAAAGATAAACTACCGCCAGAAGCTTATTTTCGCAACTTTTTATAAAGTTTTATGTGAACATCAAGTCTTTCTTCCTTACGTACACATTAGATTAATTTTATTTCTGATTTTCCTTGACATTCTCGATAACTTTGAAGTTTTCTAAAGCTTTTCTTTGTTTTAACGTGTTGACAATTTTTTAAGAATGACCCTGGTGTCAGCTAATTTTCAAAACCGATTCCAAGAACCACAAAGTCCTCCGCCCCGCTGGGAAAAAACTGACTTACTGCGCCAGGTCGAAGAGCCAAGTAACCTGGCGCATTTGTCACCAACTTAGGCCATGGGTTGTTCGTATGTAAAAAAACAAAGTTTTAGTGGTATGCTTTTATGAAAGTAATTTATTGTTCTGTAACAGTTATAAGTAAATAAAGATGTTTATTACATTTTACCTTCCAATAGGTAAAATCAAATAATCATCCAGTTACTGAGATCGGTGAATTTTAAAAAAAACTTAATCGTGCAAGTAATAATTAACGCGCGCGCGCGATTTGCGATCCGAATGATCAATGAATATTTTATAGCTAACTTAAATTAAGCTTTGATTACTTGAAAAGTGTAATTCCATACATAATTTTGTTGTGAAATACGTAATTTGACAATTCATGAAAACTGAAAAGCACCATTTTTGTCTATACTGTCTACTTTTATATATATATAATACATTATTTATTGTTCACATCATTATCTTATTCGCAAAGCTGACTTAAAGACCCTATGCATATAAAATACATCTTAAGTCTGTTAGCTTTGTCTCAAGATGCAAATATAACATTGCATTTAAGTATAATTGCAAAGCTGATTGTTCCTTATAACCTCTAGACAGAGTAATTTAATTTCATTACTGGGATAGATCATTGGAGCTGTTTATTCTATGTCATGTGTGTCAACCTAATGTATTTGATATGCTTTTAAATTTTGAAAATATAAACCAGAGTAGATTTAAAGTGTAGGCCCCAAATGTTTAGATACTCGAATATAATTCAGTGTTGCAAAAAGATAAAAAGTAATTTGAACCTAAAAAGTGAAAATGAAATGGAAATGAAAAACTATATCGATGATAATTGTGGTATATATACATATATATGTATTATTAGTACTAATTTACTACTAATATTAAATTGGGGCCTATTATTATTAGTATTAGTATTTATATATTTGGATTTACTATTATGTAGTGTTGCTGAGAAGTTGCTATTAGATATGCAATAATTATGTATTGCATTGCTTATTGTATTGCAAATACTTTAGACACATTAGGACACTTTAATTAAAGCTATACTAGTTTGCCTAATCTTGTTCTTTGCTATATGTTGATATTTACAACGAAGTGTTGGTATTTATTGATGAATTCAAATTAGCTTTATGAAATTTTTAATACTTTTCTTAATGTATTTTAAATGCTAAAAGTAATGGCTTAACATGTTTAGAAGTTTAACATGTTTCTGTCTGTCTGATTATATGTTCATTGTCAAGTTGTGCTTCCTCTTTATTTTTTGCAAAAAAATTGTTGCTAAATATATAATTTAATATAATAAACAAATTCATCAGATGCAAACATTGTACAACCAATTATTTCCTTTAGATGTATACTATTCATTTGCTATAATTTTATATTGAAACACAAGTTTGATTTATTCACTATATTAATGTATGAAATGTCACATACTACCGCCAGATAATGTTTCATGGACGGTCAGTTCCAACTGACAAGAGAGTCAGCTACTGGACTCAGCGCCGTCGTCGATTGGCTAGTCAAGCTGCCTCTGGTGCTGCTCAGCAAGGTGATTCGGCGGCCCCTGACTCCAATGTATTCTCTGAAGCAGCAGGTTCTTCCCGAAAACAATTCCGTAGGATGGAGGATAAGCAAAATTGTGGAACACCTATGTGGCCTGTGTTAGAGGATGAGCATGAGTTAGAGCCAGAGCGTGTTCATGGTTTAGAGCCAGAGCGTGAGCATGAGTTAGAGCCAGAGCGTGAGCATGGTTTAGAGCCAGAGCGTGAGCATGGGTTAGAGCCAGAGCGTGAGCATGGGTTAGAGCCAGAGCGTGAGCATGGGTTAGAGCCAGAGCGTGAGCATGGGTTAGAGCCAGAGCGTGAGCATGGGTTAGAGCCAGAGCGTGAGCATGGTTTAGAGCCAGAGCGTGAGCATGGGTTAGAGCCAGAGCGTGAGCATGGGTTAGAGCCAGAGCGTGAGCATGTGTTAGAGCCAGAGCGTGAGCATGGGTTAGAGCCAGAGCGTGAGCATGGGTTAGAGCCAGAGCGTGAGCATGGGTTAGAGCCAGAGCGTGATCATGAGTTAGATGGGTTGGAGCAACCGCAGCAGGAGTCTCATGTGGATGGCGAGCTGGAGCCAGAGGACGTGATGGTTGCAGTTTTTGGCTCGGATGAGTCTTCGACTGCAGACACAGACAGCTTTGTCGAAGAAATGTCAGAGCCAGAACGGACAAACGAGGAGCCACTTGATGATCCGGCAGATGATCCCGAGCCCGCTGGGATGGGTGCTGCATTGTATCCCGAGTGCCGATCGACTAAATTACAGTGCGCTATCATCTTGGCCGAGTGTTCAGCGAGGTTGGGACTGTCTCGGGCTGAGACCAGCGATTGGCTCCGAGCCAGCGAATGTCTGCTTCCACCGGGCACAACATCGTTTAAGAGCAGCTACGACCTCTGGCGGCACTTCCCTCGGCCTCGCATCAGCCAGAAGTTCATTTACTGCAGTGAGTGCAGCAATGAGCTGGAAGAAGGATTAGCCTGTCAATCATGTGACGCGACAACAAAGATTGACTTCATGGTCTTTGACATTCGGCAACAACTGCGTGCTGTTTTACAATCTAATGTTCATGAGTGCATCACGTTCCCCATTGACTGCACTGCCGATGGCTCCCATAGTTCGATGGCGAACAGTACCATGTACCGTTCACTGATTGATCGATTTGGCAGAGAGCGTCTGGAGCGTAAGACTGACCTGACGTATTCTCTGTCTATGGATGCGTTCCCATTGTTTTCAACTAGTCCCTTCAGCATCACACCTGTGTATCTCACCATAAATGAAATGCCACGTGACTTGCAGCTTACCAATTCAGTACTTGTGGGGCTGTGGTACGGCAACGGCAAAAAGGCCAATTGCAATTTGTTCCTGCCAAAGGTAATTGATGCACTGAATTCGATTGCAGAAGTTGGCTTCATTGTGGTACGCGAGGGAATTGAGCAACGTATGTATATGCACCCATTGAAGTTTCTGATGGACGCCCCTCAGCGTGCGGATGCTTTAAAGCTGCAGCAGTTTAGGGAAGGGATTATCTTGCTTGAGCCAATTACGAGGCTTAGATTTTATTGTACAAACCCCGCCCTGTTCGTTGCACGCGCTTTATCTGGGTCTGCAGCGCTGGCTCATGCGCGTGCTGTTCCTGCCATCAACAGACAAAGAGCGCCCTAAGTTGCAGCGCTTTGACAGCCCAAATTTGCACCACATCCTCACAGAGGTAGACGTTGCTGTCAAAGCCGTCGTGCTGCCGAGTGCTGCGGTCCAACGCACCCCGGCGCGTTCGCTGTGTGACCTTAAGCATTTCAGGGGTCACGAGTACCAAGTCTGGCTGTTAGTTCTTGGACCACTGGTTCTTCGTCTCTATGTTGACGACATTCTGTACGACGCCGTCGTGATGCTCTCCAGTGCCTGTTATTGGCTCACACTGCCTGGAGCTCCACAGATGGAAGTGGAACGCGCGCAACATTCCCTAAGTGTTGCACAGGATCTGTTCAAGCGTCACTTCGGCGAGTCGTTTCTCACGTACAACTCTCATCAAGTTTTCCACCATCTAGTTGCCGCTGTGATCAACTTCGGGCCACTGGGGGATCTGAGCGCAGGAATTTACGAAACATGCCACCAGAGGCTGCGATCGATGATTCATGGATGCCAAAAAATGGACGTAGAAATTCGAAACAGAATCAGTCGGCGACTAGGCATGCTGCAGCTGAAAGAGACACTACCTGCAGAGATGAGGCTGCAAATCCGTGAAGCGCAACGGCGCCCGGTACGGAAGACTGCGGCAGGAATTGAATTTTCCGGTGCGAACCCTGCCAAACTGGTTAAAGCTATCATTCCAACTTCAATGGGGCGCTTGCAAGTCCAATGCTTCCGTAGGGATCGTAGAATCCGGCCATCAAATGCATTCTTGCAATTCAAACACCCAGTTAACGGTGGCAATGCCTACGGTCGAGTTGAATGCATCAGCCTACAGAACGACGAAATTATTCTGACGCTCAAGGTCCTTCCGACAGTTGCACTTGCTGACTGTGACCCATCGCAGAAGTACGACGCTGAACATCAGGGCTGCACTGTTGGACATATTCGTGACTTCCATGCCGATGTGAACCCATTTGATGCAGAGGGTGAAGGGGAAGTCGTGCTCATTGCTGCCACTGCCATTACGGCTCATTGCGCTGTCACTCGTCGGCAGCTGGCTATTCTGCCCTGTATTCAGTCTGCATCATCGTAAAAGTATGCCAATCTGTGCCCGCTGGCTTTTCACCTCTATTGTGAAAAGAGATAAAATGGCCTACCACTCTCCATCTTAACCCATCCAACAAAACGTAGCTGGCGGATGACGTTAATGGTTGCTTGGCGACGGTGGTTAAGGACAGATCATGGCCTTCGAGACCACGGGTGTGATAGCTTATTGAAAAACTATTTGAGCGAACTTTCTTGACAACCAATTTGGACAGATGCACAGACCCTACGGCTTTACTTCCAAACCCCTGTCATCGCGGTTCCCCCCGGGCCCCGCTCCCAAATCCCAGACGCCCCCCCCCCCAAGTCACCCGAAGCTATACTTTTCAACCGAGTCTATTCCCCTGATAGCTCATCGCTACAGTACCTGGTTGCCGCAGCACACGCCACCCGCACGCGTTTGAGGTCGCCAGCACCATAGACCGTCGCCAGCTATGCAACACATTTCATTTATTTGCTCTATTCAGTTGTTTACTCATGTGTGTTAACTGCTTTGCTCACCCTTTGCTTATCGATTCGATTATTATTTATTTTCTTTTATTTCCTTGCATGCTAAAATAAAATCGTGCGTGTGCTAACCATGTGCAACTTTCAACCAAATTCTACGTTTGTTCATCCTTTATAAAGCACAATGTAGCTAGCTATATTAATGCGACAGCTGCAGGCGAAAATATGAAACTGAGGCTGGGGAAGTGTAGTCAATTATAGGAACTTTCGGGCAAATTAGTCGATATTTGGGCAGAGAAATCAATTACCCAGCTCAATCAATTATTCTCGGGATTTCCTTATTGCAGAAAGTGTACAATGGAAAGCGCATTTGTTATCCAGCTGACACAAGGGTCGAAAGAAATTATGGCTGCCGCGATATCCTGCATAATCGTAGAGTCAACTGCAGCCACGAAAGTCTGCTATGGAACGAAAGCCTCCGTACAGCTTGGAGACAAACTGCACCAGTGCATGGTGCTTACCGAGGCGCTTCCGACAACTGAGTTGGCAAGCTCCGTGGCCAGCACTATAAGCAAGGTGAGAAGCTTCTGTTAAATGATGTTGACATTACAATGCATCTATCAATATATGGATATTATAATTGCATTATATAATTATAATATGCATTGCTCCTACGTTCATATAATCAGGTTTGCAGAACGAGCAGCAATGCCGGCCAGCCTACAAGACAGGTGCCTCTGCCACAACAGTGCAGGAGGTGCCAAGTGTTGGACGCGGAGGTGAAGCAGCTACGGACCGAACTCGACGAGTGCCACAGAGAGATGCGCAGGGAGCTCAGCGTGCTCGAAGAAATAAGCAGGCACAATCTCCTGGGCAAGGTCGATGACATCTGGAACGCTGTCAGATCAGGCTCGTCAGCTCAGGCTACAATATCAGGTGCCATTGACCTGCAACGTAGCCCATTGGACGGCAACAGAAACGACGCCGTGAACGAGGCTGTATGCACCACCGAGGCCAACACCATTGCTTTAAGCGACCATCTCCCGGCGATCAGAATTCAGTGCAGTCTACTGACCGCGGCAACTGCAAAAGTCGTCGGGATGCCGGTTGCTAAGGCGTTAGACGCATTGACGCGATCGCTTTTAGATGCTCTTGTCCCAGTAGAAGAGCGCCAGACTAAGTCATTGCTTCCTGTTTGTAAAGTTAAGTGTCAAACGATATATTCAACAAAAAAGTTTACGAGCGTACATGCACATTTTTTATTTCACACTGCAATTCCTACAACCATCCTTGCCAAAATTATCATCCCACCTTTCCCTAGAAACCAAACAAAGAAATGCATTTCATAAACTTAAAATCAACCTTCAGGTGGAAACCCCGGCAGGAGTCCGCGCCTCGAGGATGTCATCGCTGACAGGGCATACGACCCTAGAGCTACGGCGATTGCTGCATTCGTTATCAAGCAGCTGGATGGGGTCACCCTGGCCGACGGATTCAGGGCGGTGAGAAAAGTTCTCCGATACGATCGCAAGGCGAGAAGTCGAACAATACGGCTGCAGGCAGTTTCTGCTATACCTACATCCTCAGCTTCTGCTGCAGCTGCATCCTCAGCTTCTGCTGCAGCTGCATCGTCAGCTTCTGCTGCAGCTGCATCGTCAGCTTCTGCTGCAGCTGCATCGTCAGCTTCTGCTGCAGCATCCTCGATGGCCCAGGCCAACTACTGCGAGTCGACAAAGCCCAAACATCCTCGACTGCTGCATACACAAATGGGCAACATTTCCCCAACGCCAACAAACGACAGCTTCACGACGTGCTTCAGCCAAATCGATGGAGAACTTATCAATATGATAGAATTGTGAGACAATTGATTTTTTACTAACAACTTTTTGCCTCTTATCGTTAAGTTATCACGAATTTAGTGCTGTTTGCAGCCACGCACTAATTGCTTTTTTTGTTTTGTTTTTTTCTGTTTTTTCTTTTGTTCTTCATTTTTTCTTCTTTACATATACATAACTGCTGTTCACATGGTGACCGCGGTCAGTGAAAGTCTGTGAAAGTAAAAAGCAATAGAAAAAATGGGGAAGCCAGATAAACTGAGAGCACAATCAGGGATTTTTTCTTGCGTTTCACACATTTTGTGAATGTTGCGTTTACAGCCATTCTCATACATGTAGAGTTATATTGCAATAGTTACGTCAATGTTTATTGAATTTTAAAAATCCTCTTCACAAGTGGCCACTGTTTCTAGAGTCACCCTCCACAAGGTTTTCAGCTGATTAAGCAAAGCGCGTATCCATTGTGAAAGTATACTAGCTGTAGATCCAGAAAAATTTTTCACATTGTCTTGAAAGTACAAGTTCGCATGTATCTCCTCTTTGCAATCAATGTATGCTCGTGTATACTTTTTGAAAAGGTTTTAAGATGTGCGTAATTTACATGCGCACCACAAAAATATAAAACGATTGCTTTTGCCGTTACATAACAAAAAATTACGCAAAATTATGAAAATGCTACTGCTATTTTATTAACAGTGATCTTGCATTGCATTGTTTGTCTTTTTAGACGGAAGGAGACGTTAATTATCTCTAATTTATAGCGCCTGCCTATGTACAGGATGCAAATTATAAACTGAGCGCGTAATCAAGTCGTGTTTGTGTACACATACAAGGGAAAATCATTTAGTTTGGAAAAAAATCTATGCAACTAAATTTATAGTAGTACAAATTTCATACTTGCTACTGACTTTCAGTAGTTTGAATAGTATGCTGAACTGCTTTCTGTGCGCGTGCAAAATTCTGGGTCACTTTATGCCACGTCGGCGCCGCGTTGCCAAGTTGGTGCCAAGTTCTTAACGGCTTCCGATTGGTTGGTCGTCGTGGCGCTAACCTGGCGCAGACTGAGCCGCTCAACCCGGCGCATCCACCAACATTTTTCCCAGCGGGGCCCCACCCCATATGTATCAACAAGTAAGTATAAATAATACTTTAAGTATTAATTATAAAGTTGTTTTATAGTTAAGTAATGCTTAAATAGAAATAATTAAGTATAAATATAATGTTTAGGCCCTACTAGTCCTAATATTAATATAACTTCTATTCTAGTCAATCTAGAAACTTCTAATAGAACTTCTATAGGCCTACAATAGCAACAATACTTAAATGCTACTGAAAATAGTCCTACTAATGCTAAACTTTTTCAAATAAATAAAAATTAGAGTTTGCTAAAGTTTTATTGTACTTTATTTGGTATATTCTATGTAACTATATGTTTCTAATTCTAAATTGTTAATACAGTTTACTAAAGTATCTTTGTTTTACTCTACCTGTTTGGCTGTTTTTAATATTTTTTTTTCAATTTTTTAAATTAATAACTATGGCTAAAGGAATCTATGGAATGTGATAGCAACTACCATATTTCCATAGTTGTAGCCATAAGAGCAGCTTGCTAGGCTATAGGGGTATCTGTAGTGCCATAGGCACCTATTTTACCATATTTGCTATAGGATCCCGTAGCTGTAGCTATGGCTACAGTGGAAAACTATAATTTTCCTCATTACCAAGCACTCTGTCAGCTTGGTTTGTCAACAAAAATTGAGGTATGTGTTTGTTTATTTATTAGAGATATAACATAAACATTTTTCTTTCTAATGTTTTATATATTTAGAATTTAGCCTATTATAACAAAGGCTAGACTAGAGTTTGGGCATTAGAATTCTATAATAGCTATAGATATAGGCCTACTATTTAATGGATTACATGGCATTTTAGCAAAGTAATGTTTTGGCAAATAATGTTTTTGTGAAATATTGTAATATTTTAGTAGGGGGTCCAGTGAGAAAATTTTTTTCAGAAATCCAAATTTTTAATCATGCCATGTTGTAGTCCTGGATGTTATGAGTGAAATGACACCAAACTTTTGAAAATTGATCAAGTAATAAAAAAGTTATGGAGTTTTTCATTTCAAAAAAAATGTTTTTTTCCTATCTCAAATACACTAAAAACTGTGCTATTTTTAGGCAAAAAAGCATGTTTTGTGCAGTAAAATGTCTGTAACTTTCTTATTTTATAACCAATTTTAGTGTTTTATGTTTTATTTTGTAGATTTTTGTTGCTACAATGTTTTCTGATATTTTTTCTATATATATACTGTTCTATATATGCAGATATCTAGGGATTAGGACAAAATAGCGATTCTGGAGTACCATTCTTTGGCTTTTTCATGGTATAGTTTCTATTTACCTTATTTGATATTACTTCCATGTCAAAGTAATACTTGTATACTATAATTAGTAAGATTTTTTACTTCCTACTGTAAGTAGTATTTAAATGATTGACTATTATTTCTATGAAAACGAGTCTTCCAAAGTACCATTCTGGATGTCTATGTTGTCTAAAAATCTATGTAGCTCGTGTCAATATTAATCTTAACTATCTTCATGCTGGAGTCATTCAAAATATTTTTGTAGTCCATTTAGCAGCTGTAATGAATCGATACTGTATTAAGTAATATGTTACTAAATCATGTACTTTCATGTTTGAAGAGACCATGCCCAAATTCAGCAATTGATCGAATATAGATTTACAGTTTATCTGCATCATTTGATTCATTTACTTGTTCACTGTGTTCACTTTTCAGCACGATAGCTGTTCGTGGTAATCCAGTCAATTTGTCTGCTACCAAATTCATCTGCAGTCAATGCAGCTCGTCAGCAAATATTTCATCTGCTGTGCTGGCCTTCTTATCGTACTATGAGTCTAGGGGGCGACCCAGTCCCGGGCCCGGGCCCGAAAAGTCGGGAATCCCGACCAAAATCGTGGCCCGACCCGGGCCCGGGCCCGACCCTAAAAAAGTCGGGAAATCGGGACAAGTCTTTTTTCCCTAAAGGCACTAACCGCGTGCGAATAAGAATAAAATTATTTTTATTCACAGCACAGCACAACACTCAGTTAAGCATCGCATCAGCACTCAAGACTCAAGCACTGCACGACTGCAGTAATAGTAATAGATGATATGATGTGAAGTAGCAATATCATTGATTTGTAGTATGCTCTTAGCGTGAGCGTCTGTGACTGTGACCGTGAGCGTCAGCCACAGCCAGTTTCCACTTTCCAGGAAGATCGGATTTTTTCCAGGAAGATAAAATTAAAACATAGTTTTGCAATACTTTTTTGCAATATTGATTCCACTTTACACGCTGCAGGCTGCAGCCTAAAAGCAAAAATATGATTCTTAAAAAAGTTGATTTGTCAATTTTAAGCTTTTGTAAATAACATTTCCTATTTACATTCCAAGAAGTACCTATTAAGGGCCAAGGCTACCATTTTTCCAAGAAGTTTGCTATCTGTCAGAGTTTGTAATCGTGTTCATATTTGTATTGTATTTGTAGGTAGTGTAGTTGTAGTCGTAGACTCATAGTATCATATTCGTAATCATATTCGTTTAGGTAGGTAGGTGAGCAGGTAGGCAGGTATCAGCTAATTACTTGTATTTCCATTGTCTGTTTGCCTGTTCTGTTGAGACAGTTGAGTGTTGTGTTGTGTTGTCACTTCACTTGTGTTCTGTTCTGTTGTCTTGTCTTGTTGTCTTATTGAATACTGACTGTGTACATGGCTCTTTACATTGAAGCTATGTAAAGGAACTAAAAATTCAAATAAAAGAATCAATCAATTGATTTGGTTCTTACTTCCTTATTGCTTCCAATGCCAAGTGCCTTACACTTAATGCTTCAGCTTTTCTTCTTTTTGCTTACTGCCACTGCCAGTGCCAGCCGCACTACCGCAGTGCCTGCTTGCCTACCTCACTGCCTATTAGTGTCACTGTCACTGGCACACACACAGTACTTGTGCCACACAGTGACATTGAATTTGAACTATTGGGTATATTGATATTTGAGTATTAAGTCTTTTAATGTAACTCTTATCTATTCTGAAGTCTTAACTAATGTATTAAATAAAAATAATATTTATTATATTATATATTTAATATATATTTAATTTAATATATTATATTTATTATATTTATATATTATTATATATTCAATATATTTATATATTATAATATATTTAATGTTTATCATATATTTATTATACATTTAATATATTATATTAGATTTAATATATCTATATATTTATTATATATTTAATAGTAATCCGCATATGCTAAAAGTATTAAGATTTATTATGATTTTTTTTCCAATTATTGAGCTGTCCTAAAGATCTTGTCCCGAATTCCCGAGGCCCGACCCGGGCCCGAGTCCTCATTCCCGGGCCCGACCCGGGCCCGACTTTGGCTGTCCCGGTCGCCCCCTATATGAGTCTACTACAGTACTACAACTGTAGCTACTACAATCAAGCCAGTCAAGCATGAGACAATGTTACAGGGTGGGTTTCAGGTCCTTGACACGAATGTAGGTCGCCATCGGCAGTGTCCAGGGTGCTGGAATCAGCCAGCAGGCAGTCAACAAAACCCGTTTGCCTCTCCAGTATTAAGGTGTCTGCAGCGTCAGCAGCATCTGCACCAGCTGCGGGCGGTACGAACCGGCTTGGATGACATGGCCTGGCAGCTGGAGACTGGAGTCGCCAACTGCGCAACAACAGATTGCTGAGATGGGACACCATGTTGGTGATTGGTGAATTGTGACTTGTTCGTAGCCAATCTAACAATCTTGAGAGCAATACACAGCGTGATTACATTGTATATGTAGTATGTACATGCACATGTATGAGAGTATGACAGTCGATTCGTCTGCTCCCGTTTTCATCCCCAGTCAGTTGTCTCCCAGCAGCCGAATTGGCTGAGAACCCTTTTAGTCAGTTCAGCCTCTACTCAACTGCTTCACTTTAGTGCTTTAATATTTTTAATTAGCTTGGCAGAATGTCTTAGTCTGCCTGCAGACACTAAACTAGACGCACTTTGTAACCTGTGGAGGCAGTAACAAAAGTGAAAAAGGTGCGGGACCTGTAGAGGTCAAAGGTGCGCGAGGAAGCTGCTGGCAAGCAGAGTCCCTGGGCCATCTACATGGGCCAGGCACTTGTCTTTCCTGCTGTGGTCCCAGCTGCAACTGAGCCAGAGTCGACTTCTAGCACGCCAGTTTGCCAACCTTTGCTGCTGCTGTTGCCTGGTCCCCTTCAGAGAAGAGGGCGCCGACGCAGGCCTTCGAGAAGCTGCGCGCAATCTTCGGGCCCAGCTGGAATGATCAGAGGCGACTGTGTAGAAAGCTTCACCCATGAGCTTGTCATGCACTCATAGCAGATACTGTATAGGCGCAGCATGTCTGGCATCTGCAAGATCTGCAAATAAAAGATGGATTAGTGAGAAATGCATAAAAGATATAGTATATCGTAAGTCCTGCTATCCCTTTTTAAAGAAAAATTGCATACATGACTTCTTTTCGAATATACAGCCCCTCAATGTACATTTTTCCTATCTCTGTAGTGTATTTTGCATGTACACCTGTGCCAATTATGCTTAATAACGTTGGTGCGGCAAAAGTTATCAGTATGTGCCTTTAGGACAAAGATTTTGGCCTGTTTTGCTATCATTTTATTGAAGAAACTAACTGGCCATTTTTTCGAGCTTCGAAAATTTCCCGATTTTAATGTCTCTTATGGGGAGTTGCATGCATTTTGACGATTTCTGTTAAGCATACTGCGGCAAGAGTTACACTCATCTTGTCTTGCCTAAAAGTTTCATTTTGTCCCTAGAAGTAAGTAGCAAAAAGAATTAGGGTGGCCGCTCTTTCCATTCAAAAGTTATGGCCATTTTAAATTTTACATGTACATGTACATGTACATATTTTTGAACAAAAAAGTTCCCTTAAAATGACCCCCAGGAAGTTACCTACACTCAGTGTGCAAGCATTCTTAGCAGTTATCCACTCATTTACTAAAAAACGAATCCTCTCGATCCCATATTTTCAAGCAAATTCGGCACAGTTTTGAAAATGTACGAAAATGTACACGATGTTTGACAGGCTGTATCTTTGTAATCGTATGTCCTAAACATGTAAACTATATGTCGTTTGAAACATCTGTTTGCCTTCTTTTCAATGAATATAAGAACGTGGTCATATCTCAAATATTTAAAAAGTTACAGACGTTTAAAGAAGACCACTTTTTACCGTTTTTCGGTTTTACACATGCTAAAAATAGGCTCGCTGGACACCCTAATTTTAGCAAACTCAATTTTGAGAACTTTTTCATTTTGAAGACACAATGCTATATGGCATATATTTTATTAATTTCTAAACTAGCAATTTGAAAATTTTTTATTTCTTACTAAATAGATAACACCAAAAATCAAAATGACTGCCAAGTGCCACCAAAGTAGCCAGTTCCCTTTTAAAATGCAATATCTATTTAAGGTATAGGCTTGTTTCCAATTTATTATTTTTATATAGGTTTTTTTATATTTTTTAATTTTTTAGATAAAGGCTTGCTTTCTATTTGGTAATTTTACCTCTTTGTTACTTTTAATATTTTTTATTTGTAGTGTAAAGCTTTTTATTATTTAATTGTTTCTATCTTTTTTGTTTTTTTGTTATTCATTTATTCTTGGCATAAGGTAGTTTTCAAAATAAAACTGGGACAATTTTCAAAATAGATCTTATGCAATGTTGGCAATTTATCTTCATTCAAATTTGTGCAATTCTAGCTAGGCAATTTAGTGCAATGTATTCATTGGAATCTGCCTTGTTTGTTCTATCTGCTAGGTCCTTCATTCTAAAACATACGTGCGCAACCTTGGGAGTCACCCGGCCGTTTCTATTGGCAACGCAGACATGTAAGTCGCTATTGGCTGAGAGCAGTCACGTGACTACTATTCTGTCCAATAGCGACATACATGTGTGTGTTGCCAATAGAGGCGGCCGGGTGAGTCCCAAGGTTGCGCCCAAGCATGTTCTAAAAGAGGGTAGGAAATATCATTGTTGAGTAGTCATTCTTCTAAGTTCTATATAGTAAACCTTTTTTGAACTTGCCAAAACAATCATTACTTTTGTAATGTGCCAAAACATTATTTTACCAAAATATCAAATTTATGACCATATTGACCATAGACAAAAGCTCATTTACATTGGCAAACATATCTTGGATTAACTTAATTGCGCATACTAATAAGGGAAAGGTGAAAATAATTCTTATTTGCTGTCGGTTGATATTCATTATTGTCATTTATGGTTATTCCTAGCAGTGGCATAAGAAATAGAAGATAAAATTAGGATGGTGTAGTTTTTTAAATATCAATGAAGTATATTATAAAAGATCAGGTTAATCGGTTTCTAGTGCAGAATTAACAACCAAAGCCATCAGTCATGCCACTGCCGCCAAATGTACAACTGGGCGATGATGGCAAGCCTAAACGCCGCCGGGTCACAGCGATCACCATGTTCACCCGAGATCTGCGCGGGAGACGGGCAGACTTGCGCAATCTACCCATGTCCAACATGCAGCTGATCAATGCGGCTACAGAAGCCTTCGATCGTCTGTCCTTGGAGGAACAGCGGCGATATGAAAAACTCGCGAAGGCTGAAAATCGCCGTTATGATGACATGTATGGCGACCAGTTCCGGCGGGACAGTGAGGTAATTGGGCTTCATTGTAGTCACCTGACTACCGCTGTGTTTGTTAATAATTTGTTTGATCTGTGCCGCCCTGATTGTTAATAATTTGTTTGATCTGTGCCGCCCTGATTGTTAATAATTTGTTTGATCTGTGCCGCTGTGATTGTTAATAATTTGTTTGATATGTGCCACCCTGATTGTTAATAATTTGTTTGATCTGTGCCGCTCTGATTGTTAATAATTTGTTTGATCTGTGCCTCTGTTAATAATTTGTTTGATATGTGCCGCCTTTATTGTTAATAATTTGTTTGATATGTGCCGCCTTTATTGTTAATAATTTGTTTGATCTGTGCCACCCTGATTGTTAATAATTTGTTTGATATGTGCCACCCTGATTGTTAATAATTTGTTTGATCTGTGCCGCCCTGATTGTTAATAATTTGTTTGATCTGTGCCGCTGTGATTGTTAATAATTTGTTTGATATGTGCCGCCTTTATTGTTAATAATTTGTTTGATCTGTGCCGCTGTGTTTGTTAATAATTTGTTTGATCTGTGCCACCCTGATTGTTAATAATTTGTTTGATCTGTGCCGCTGTGATTGTTAATAATTTGTTTGATATGTGCCGCCTTTATTGTTAATAATTTGTTTGATCTGTGCCGCTGTGTTTGTTAATAATTTGTTTGATCTGTGCCGCTGTGTTTGTTAATAATTTGTTTGATCTGTGCCGCTGTGTTTGTTAATAATTTGTTTGATCTGTGCCTCTGATTGTTAACAATTTTTTTATTTGTGCCGCCCTGATTGTTAACAATTTGTTTGATCTGTGCCGCCCTGATTGTTAATATTTTTTTTGATCTGTGCCGTTTTCTTATAATTATTCTTTTCTGATCGGGCCCGTGCCAAAATAGTATTAAAAGCCTTCCCATACTACTCAGGGCGCTTACATCTCCGAGCGCGACTCATTGGCTGCCAAGAAGCACGAATTCGAGCGCTACACGGCCAAGATCGTGTCCAGCTTGGCTGGTCACGTGACCGACAAGTCTGAACTGATTCGCACAGAATTTGTAGTTGGCGACGTTTGCCCGTTCGTAGACGCGGACGAGCGGGACAATAATCTGTACGTGCCCGCCGAGTTCGGCTTTGTCAAGTTCAGCCTAGCCAGAGGCGTGGTCGGCTCCGTGCACTGCATTGTGCAGCCTCGGCCTGGCGCCATTCCAACCCATCTGCAGAGCCACTGCCGCGATCTCTTGACGGACACGCACGGCATTCCTACGCACAGCTGCCCGGAGGCCGAGGAGAGCATGGCTCGGCTGTGCATTGAGCTCAAAGCGCTCTGTTTAAATAGTGCCGAGGCTCAACAGCAATATCAGCTGCCGATATTTGTGCCATCCCAGCGACTGGTTGCCATGCAGAAATCTCTGATCTACGCCTTTAACAATCCCGTTGTC
>NIVC01001744.1:0-42500 GCA_002269645.1 Macrostomum lignano | reverse complement strand
GCTAGCGAGAAATTTGCTTGCCGAAATCTGCTAGCCGAAGTTTGCTAGCCGAAATCTGCTGGCCGAAGTTTGCCAGCCGAAGCTTGCTAGCAGGAATTTTGCTAGCGAGGATTTTGCTAGCAGGAATTTTGCTGGCCGAACTTCTTGCAACCGGCGTCAAAATATTGCTTGTTTTCTGGCAATGGCAATGCATTGTTTTAGCTAAAAAACCCAGAGAACTAAGTAAAATTCCTAAATATTTTTCTTATAGGATCTTTCTTATAAGATCCTAAAAGCATCAGCATCAGTTCAAGTGCTTGGAAAGTCAGTTTGTCATTGTGGGGGACAGAATACTCTCAAGTCGCAATCAGATAGCTCGTAGTAGGACAGTAGTTGAATTCCTTACTGAACTGTCATGGCTAAATGTTAGCAGAGAAGGCTATAAAAAGTTATTCCAAAACACTGTACATTTGCTATGTACATTGAGCCCTATCACCTGATCCTTGGTCTGGGGGAATGAGTGAGTGCAGTAGCACAAACAACAGAGAAAGCAGACACTTCACATGCCTACATTTTCTGTTCTAACTGAAGTACAAAGTTGAGACTATATTTGGACAGAGAATGGGTCAATGAAGAATTGTATCAAGTTTGAAGTCAATCGCTGTATACGTGGAGCAAACTTGTGTCAGCTGAAAGTTAGTCAATTTTAAACCCCTTTCACACATCTGTCCAGTGGCCAGGAAGGAGAGAGACGGAGGTTGGGGTGGCTGTCTCGCTGACGAAAAGCAGACTAGCTTTAAAAGTACACAGTGCCGTTCAGAATTAACTTCGAGACTCGAAACTTTATACGATTGTCAAAATAGTTGAAAATTGGATTGTGTCCAATTTGAAGAGGATTGGTAAAAGTGGAGCGACGCTATAGAGGATTTAATGAAATTCTTGCGAAACTGGACAAGCCAATTGTCTCTACCTAATTACAACTTCCTGAGTTCGGCTAGCCAAATTGCTGCTTGCCGGTTTTGGTTGGATTCTCGCTAGCAGATTTCGACTAGCTAAATTCTCGCTAGCAAAATTCCTGCTAGCAAATCTCGGCTAGCAAAATCCTCGCTAGCAAAATTCCTGCTAGCAAGCTTCGGCTGGCAAACTTCGGCCAGCAGATTTCGGCTAGCAAACTTCGGCTAGCAAACCTCGGCTAGCAGGTTTCGGCTAGCAGATTTCGGCTAGCAAACTTCGGCCAGCAGATTTCGGCTAGCAAACTTCGGCTAGCAAACTTCGGCTAGCAGATTTCGGCAAGCAAATTTCTCGCTAGCAAACTTCGGCTAGCAGATTTCCTGGTAGCAAATTTCATAGACCCTATCAATTTGCCTCCCCCGGTCGCACATGCAGAATCGGGTGCTGGACCAGCAGATCACGCAGCTGCTAGACAGGCACCGGTACACCGGAGAAGAGCACGCCTGCAAGCGGCATCGGCAGGAGGACAACATGACCCACTGTGCCCTGATGCGCGCTCACTGTCACGCTTGGACACTGCTCGAACGGGCCATTGAGCCATTCGAACTCACCTGTACGCCGAATCACGGGCCGAAGGAGTTGGACACTCCGGTTGCGCGGCCTGTTAAAGCCGGCTGGCTGTCTAAGGCCAACAATCGCCGGTTGGCTTCCAGCAGCTGCCCAGCTAATATGGCGGCTTCATCTGGCGGCGCTGGCAGCGGCGGCGGCTTTCGCGGCCAGCGCTGCTGGCAGCCACCGGCCCAGCCACCAGCTGCTCGACGATTGCCGGCGGCGGCGGCGGCGGCGGCTCCCACGCCTCCGGCTGTGAACTTTTTCGAGCCTGGTTGTCAAGACGACCGCTACGCCGACGAAGTCGACGAGGATTGCGTGTCGCAGGCGCCCAGCGACTATTGTCCGGCTGCTCTGGAGCACGAGTTCACCCGGGCCGTGTCTATGGAATCGAGGCTGCCGGTCGCTGCTCGCCAGGATAGCGGCTTTGTCGACACTGTTACCGTCGGCGGCGTCGGAGGTGCCGGAGGTCGCGGTCGAGGCCGCGGTCGACCGAAGGCTAGCGGACCTCGCGCACCTATCATTATCGACTGACAGAAATTTATTGACGCTGCCTGTTTTTTGCTCAAGTCGGACAGTTCTTTTTAAGTCCGGTAAAAATCCCAATTTAAGTTGTTTTCAAAGCGCACGCTGTTGACTCACTGCAGTTTCTGTTAGGCGTTATGAGTAAAGGTATTTTAATTTTTTTCTGTCTTAAGCCAGTCCTGATTAGTCTTTTGTGGCCTCCTCCGTTTAGCATTTAAGTTTTTTATGAATTTGTACTTCAAAACTAACGCTTGTTACGATCTTATGTAACTCGCTTTAGCATTGTTTTAATAGAAATTAACTAGCGTCTCTCAAATGCTTTTATACAATAATTACAACAGTCGTGCTGCTGTTTAATAAAACGATCGGTGATGGTAATTTTCTGGTTTATAATAAATATAAATGCTTACAGGTGGTTCATTTGCTTTTCGATTTTTTCTGGAAAAGTTCCTTTAAAGTTCGAATTTTTTTGTAAAAATCGCCGCGCCTCATCAGGCGCCAGGTGGAATGTACAGCTGGTACAGTGCTAACAGTCCCTCCTAGCTCAGGGCTGCCAACCAATCACAGCAGGGTGAGCTGGAGCTCAGAGCTGCTAGCCAATCACAGCAGAGAGAGTTGGAGCTCAGAGCTGCTAGCCAATCACAGCAGAGAGAGTTGGAGCTCAGAGCTGCTAGCCAATCACAGCAGGGAGAGTTGGAGCTCAGAGCTGCCAGCCAATCACAGCAGGGAGAGTTGGAGCTCAGAGCTGCCAGCCAATCACATCAGGGAGAGTTGGAGCTCAGAGCTGCCAGCCAATCACAGCAGAGAGAGTTGGAGCTCAGAGCTGCCAGCCAATCACAGCAGAGAGAGTTGGAGCTCAGAGCTGCTAGCCAATCACAGCAGGGAGAGTTGGAGCTCAGAGCTGCCAGCCAATCACAGCAGGGCGAGCTGTAGCTCAGAGCTGCTAGCCAATCACATCAGGGAGAGTTGGAGCTCAGAGCTGCCAGCCAATCACAGCAGAGAGAGTTGGAGCTCAGAGCTGCCAGCCAATCACAGCAGAGAGAGTTGGAGCTCAGAGCTGCCAGCCAATCACAGCAGGAAGAGTTGGAGCTCAGAGCTGTCAGCCAATCACAGCAGGGAGAGTTGGAGCTCAGAGCTGCCAGCCAATCACTGCAGGGTGAGTTGGAGCTCAGCTAAATTTCCCCTCTGTTACAATGGCTGCTTTAAAGAAATGCAGTAGGGAATGATTTAACGGCGGTCATCTTAAGGACTTGAGTAGAGGAAGGATCTCGTTTCTTATCTAAGGCATTTTAATTCACTCTATAGGTTGGTTTAGTCTGGGTCTGCATATTTCTTCGTAGCTATTGTAGAATTGCTTGCAAAAGTTTTAAGTTGTCATTTCTTATAAATCAATAAAATTGCAAGCCCAATAGATAAAGATTGTTATAAGAAACTTTCCTGCCCACTTGTTGTTATTGAGAAAACTCTACGCTTAACTTGCGATTGATTTCTGATTCCGATTGAACTGTCGGCACATTCAGCAAGCTCGGTTTCTTCGAGTCTAGAGTTTAAGGACCCCCTGCCTTTGCCACTTGATAGACTGTAGAGGGGGGCAGGCGAGGTGGGGGCGGATTCGAATTCGCCGAAACTGGGAATAAGAAATCCTTTAGGCACCGCCGGAAAGCAGACGAATGGAGGATCGAGTTGGGGCAGCGAGTGCAGCTCGAGGCTGGCAGTCCCGCGGCCCTCAATTCTTAGCCGGTCCCTCCACCTCTTCTTAGTTCCGAGACATGGATTTCTAGACCAGAACGAATAATGTTGCTTGGAACATTGCTTGCTTACCGGTCTTCAGTGGTCGCTTTTCTAAGAAACGTTAGCTTGATAAGCTTAATACCATTGACCCTGAAGTAGAAGTCGTATTGCTAGTGCATTTAGTATGCTCATAGACCGAGTTTGTCTATGGCTAAACCCCATTCAGCGCTATGCGTTCTCTAGAGCTCACTTCATGTCCGTAGGCCTAAAACCAGCTTCTAGCTACGGAACTCCACGACTCCCCAGCCGTTTGAGATGAGGCATGGGCGAGAGGGCTTGAGTTCAACTCCTCGCCCAGCTGCAGTCGGGCAAGTAGGCATTTTACATTCCTTCCTCGCGATCGCCGTGCAGTGCGCGGCCGTGCTAAAGGCGAGAGGGGGTTGGTGTAGCTTCCAGAGGGTACGGGAAGGGGGAGATTGGGGAGCACCGCGGGCAGAGCTAGTAATGCCGTCGCTGCGGCTTCTGGGATTGGGGGAGGACAGACAGACAGAGGAGGAGGAGACTAGGAGGTCGATTGTGGAGCTTGGGAAGGAGCTGCTCACGCACTGAGGAGGCCTAGGGATAGAGGGAAGGAGCAGCAAGGAGGGGGGTTGGAAGATTTATTTATCCCTCCCTGCTGCCCGGTCCGCTGCGGCTATTTCTCCCTATATTGGCTTCCCCTTCTCCCACTGCTTTTCCCTTTTTTTATCCCATTCCAAAAGCAACTGAGCCGCTGCCAGCTCCTGAAAGCATATTTTTCAGCAGTGAGAACTGAGAATGCAATCGATTAAGTGCGTGGTGGTTGGCGACGGTGCTGTGGGCAAGACCTGCCTGCTGATCTCTTACGCAACCAACCAGTTCCCTGAAGAGTACATACCCACAGTGTTCGACACCTACAGTGCCAACGTGATGGTGCAGCAGAAGTCCATCAATTTGTGCCTGTGGGACACCGCCGGTGGGTCGCTTATTCAGTCTGTGTTAGCCCCGCTCTTCAATCCGCTCCCTTCCTCTTCAATCCGCTCCCTTCCTCTTCAATCCGCTCCCTTCCTCTTCAATCCGCTCCCTTCCTCTTCAATCTGCTCCCTGCCTCCCTCTTCAATCCGCTCCTTTCCTCTTCAATCCGCTCCCTCCCTCCCTCCCTCTTCAATCCGCTCCCTGCCTCCCTCTTCAATCCGCTCCTTTCCTCTTCAATCCGCTCCCTCCCTCCCTCCCTCTTCAATCCGCTCCCTCCCTCCCTCTTCAATCCGCTCCCTCCCTCCCTCTTCAATCCGCTCCTTTCCTCTTCAATCCGCTCCCTCCTCCCTCCCTCTTCAATCCGCTCCCTCCCTCCCTCTTCAATCCGCTCCCTCCCTCCCTCTTCAATCTGCTCCCTCCCTCCCACTTCAATCCGCTCCCTTCCTCTTCAATCCGCTCCTTTCCTCTTCAATCCGCTCCCTCCCTCCCTCCCTCTTCAATCCGCTCCCTCCCTCCCTCTTCAATCCGCTCCCTCCCTCCCTCTTCAATCTGCTCCCTCCCTCCCACTTCAATCCGCTCCCTTCCTCTTCAATCCGCTCCCTTCCTCTTCAATCCACTCCCTTCTTCTTTTTAATCCGCTCCCTCCCTCCCTCTCCAATCCGCTCCCTCCCTCCCTCTTCAATCCGCTCCCTTCCTCTTCAATCCACTCCCTTCTTATTTTTAATCCGCTCCCTCCCTCCCTCTTCAATCCGCTCCCTCCCTCCCTCTTCAATCTGCTCCCTCCCTCCCTCTTCAATCCGCTCCTTTCCTCTTCAATCCGCTCACTCCCTCCCTCTTCAATCCGCTCACTCCCTCCCTCTTCAATCCGCTCCTTTCCTCTTCAATCCACTCCCTTCTTCTTTTCAATCCGCTCACTCCCTCCCTCTTCAATCCGCTCACTCCCTCCCTCTTCAATCCGCTCCTTTCCTCTTCAATCCACTCCCTTCTTCTTTTTAATCCGCTCCCTCCCTCCTCTTCAATCCGCCCTCTCGCTCCTCTTCAATCCGCCCTCTCCCTCCCCCATCCGCCCCGCCAGGCCAGGAGGAATACGACCAGCTGCGCATTCTGAGCTATCCTCAGACTGACGTCATGATCGTCTGCTTCTCGCTCGAAAACCCGGTCAGTTGCGACAATGTCCGCTCAAAATGGGTACCGGAAGTGCGGCACTACGCACCGGAAGCGCCAATCCTGCTAGTTGGCACCAAGCGAGATTTGCGCGAAGACCCCGACACAATTGAGAGACTGAGGGCCAAGGGCAAGGCGCCAGTCTCTACTGAGAAGGTGAGCTCTGGAGCCGGGTGAGGCTGACCGCGGCTCAACTCCATTTGCATTTTGATTGTCATTAGCGCAGCTACTGCGCCCCATCGCCCCGCTACCCAGCTCCATTTTGTCCGCCTTCTTTGCTCACTAACCAATCATCTTTTCCCTCTCTATTCTCCCATCCTTCCTCCCAGTCTTCTCTCATACTCTACTCTCTCATCATCCCCATCCACTCTCATCATCCCATCTATCTACTCTCATCATCCCATCTACTGTCATCATCTACTCTCTCATCCTCTCATCCTCTCATTTACTCTCATCATCCCATCTACTCTCATCATCCCATCTACTCTCACCCTCTACTCTCTCATCCTCCCATCTACTATCATCATTTACTCTCTCAGCCTTTCATCTACTCTCATCATCCCATCTACTGTCATCATCTACTCTCTCATCCTCTCATCCTCTCATCTACTCTCATCATCCCATCTACTCTCATATTCTACCCTCTCATCCTCCCATCTATTCTCATATTCTACCCTCTCATCCTCCCATCTACTCTCTTCCTACCACCCGCACCTAGTCTCTCATACTCTCCTCTACTCTCTCATTTTCTAATCTCCTATTTTTCTTCTCCCCTTCCCCTATCTCCTCCATCCTCTACCGGTATCTAAATGCAGATAAACACAGACGCATGCATCCGTAACCGTCTCCCAGGGCCTGGCTCTGGCCAAGGAGGTTCAGGCAGCGGCCTACCTGGAGTGCTCATCCAAGCTGCAGTCCGAGGTGAAATCAGTCTTCGACGAAGCCATTCGCCTTGTCCTGGTCCCTCGCCGGCCAGTTCGGAGACAGAAGCGCGAGTGCCAACTATTGTAATATTTCGGCGCCGTTCTGTGCACCTCTCGAGTAGTAAAAATAGCGTCTTTCGCTATTTTTGCAATTAGAATTCGAAAATTTTTTCTTTACTTGAGGACCGACTGATAAACCCTACTTATATAAGTAGTACCTTGAAGATGGCATTTCGTCTTTGGATTAGTGAAGTTGGGGCACAAGCAACCACAAAAAACTAAACGTCACGATATAATGCTTGCTTTAATTATTATTTTTTGCTAGCTTCCAAAGTCTTCTTCCAAAAGACTAACAAAGAGAGCGTCTTGTTTTCGAAAACTCGTTCATGTATTTGTAGTATTGTTCCTTGTGCCGCTTGACTCTGCGCTTTTTGTTGAATAGCCTTGCTTTCTAAGAAATAATAAGATTTGCGATTCTGTCTATTTACATGTATTAGCTTGAGTGACTGTGAAAGCACTGTTAGACAGTGGCGCTGACCTGTTAGACAGTATCGTCAACCTGTTAGACAGTAGCGTCTACCTGTTAGACAGTAGCATCTACCTGTTAGACGGTAGCGTCTACCTGTTAGACCGTAGCATCTACCTGTTAGACGGTAGCGTCTACCTGTTAGACCGTAGCATCTACCTGTTAGACGGTAGCGTCTACCTGTTAGACCGTAGCATCTACCTGTTAGACGGTAGCGTCTACCTGTTAGACAGTAGCGTCTACCTGTTAGACAGTAGCATCTACCTGTTAGACCGTAGCATCTACCTGTTAGACGGTAGCGTCTACCTGTTAGACAGTAGCGTCTACCTGTTAGACAGTAGCATCTACCTGTTAGACGGTAGCGTCTACCTGTTAGACCGTAGCATCTACCTGTTAGACGGTAGCGTCTACCTGTTAGACCGTAGCATCTACCTGTTAGACGGTAGCGTCTACCTGTTAGACCGTAGCATCTACCTGTTAGACGGTAGCGTCTACCTGTTAGACCGTAGCATCTACCTGTTAGACGGTAGCGTCTACCTGTTAGACCGTAGCATCTACCTGTTAGACGGTAGCGTCTACCTGTTAGACAGTAGCGTCTACCTGTTAGACAGTAGCATCTACCTGTTAGACGGTAGCGTCTACCTGTTAGACAGTAGCATCTACCTGTTAGACAGTAGCATCTACCTGTTAGACGGTAGCGTCTACCTGTTAGATGGTAGCGTCTACCTGTTAGACAGTAGCATCTACCTGTTAGACCGTAGCATCTACCTGTTAGACGGTAGCGTCTACCTGTTAGACAGTAGCGTCTACCTGTTAGACCGTAGCATCTACCTGTTAAACGGTAGCGTCTACCTGTTAGACAGTAGCATCTACCTGTTAGACGGTAGCGTCTACCTGTTAGATGGTAGCGTCTACCTGTTAGACAGTAGCATCTACCTGTTAGACGGTAGCGTCTACCTGTTAGACAGTAGCATCTACCTGTTAGACAGTAGCGTCTACCTGTTAGACGGTAGCATCTACCTGTTAGACAGTAGCGTCTACCTGTTAGACCGTAGCATCTACCTGTTAGACGGTAGCGTCTACCTGTTAGACGGTAGCGTCTACCTGTTAGACAGTAGCATCTACCTGTTAGACCGTAGCATCTACCTGTTAGACGGTAGCGTCTACCTGTTAGACAGTAGCGTCTACCTGTTAGACCGTAGCATCTACCTGTTAAACGGTAGCGTCTACCTGTTAGACAGTAGCATCTACCTGTTAGACGGTAGCGTCTACCTGTTAGACAGTAGCATCTACCTGTTAGACAGTAGCGCGTCTACCTGTTAGACGGTAGCGTCTACCTGTTAGACAGTAGCGTCTACCTGTTAGACGGTAGCGTCTACCTGTTAGACAGTAGCATCTACCTGTTAGACGGTAGCGTCTACCTGTTAGACAGTAACATCTACCTGTTAGACAGTAGCGTCTACCTGTTAGACAGTAGCGCGTTTACCTGTTAGACGGTAGCGTCTACCTGTTAGACGGTAGCGTCTACCTGTTAGACAGTGGCGCCCACAACAGCCGGTCAGTTATCAGTGCCATGCATGTCTGTATTCTGTAATTTATCACCCGCTTGTTGCCTCTTGCCTGCTTCCACATTTCAGTATGCTCGTATATTCAATATCCTGTTTGCAAGAGCTCGCTCGCAAGTCCACCGCGATCATGCGGCACCCACGAATCAAGGACAAGCCAATAACCATGTACACCTGGCCTCCATCTCATTTCTAAGAAAATCAAGGATGTTATTTTTTTATAGAAAGATGACTAACTGCTTCTGCTTTCGCCAATATTCTTAACGATTTGTGAAAGCACGCGGCTGCCTGCCTACACGAAGCCTTCACATGACCGAAGTCTCAATGCGATAATCTCTTTCTCTGCTGCTTTGCAATTGCTTTGCAATGCAGGCAATTGCTGTACATACGCCTGCATATATTATATTATTGCAGTACAATGCACTGATTATGGATTATTGAACGAACGAGCCTGTTTGCAAAGTAACGCCTTAACATTGGGCTATTCGAATTTAATTCATTGCGCCTTGTGAAAGGCTGACTGGCACAGTGGATTACTAGAATCTCAGGTTAAGCAGAGCCGCCGTTAGCAAATTAAGCTTGGATAGCAGCTTGGGGAGCTGCCGTAGACAAGCAGGCAGATTACATGTAGCACAATAAATTCAATGTACTGCATTCTGAAACCCGCTTGATCCGCTCTCTCCTTCCTCAACCCGTCCTCTCCTTCCTCAACCCGCCTTCTCCTTCCTCAACCCGCCTTCTCCTTCCTCAACCCGCCCTCTCCTTCCTAGATCCGCCCTCTCCTTCCTCAACCCGCCCTATCCTTCCTCGATCCGCCCTCTCCTTCCTCAACCCGCCCTATCCTTCCTCGATCCGCCCTCTCCTTTCTCAACCCGCCTTCTCCTTCCTCAACCCGCCCTCTCCTTCCTCGATCCGCCCTCTCCTTTCTCAACCCGCCCTCTCCTTCCTCAACCCGCCCTATCCTTCCTCGATCCGCCCTCTCCTTTCTCAACCCGCCCTTTCCTTCCTCAACCCGCCCTCTCCTTCCTAGATCCACCCTCTCCTTCCTCAACCCGCCCTCTCCTTCCTCAACCCGCCCTCTCATTCCTCAAACCACCCTCTCCTTCCTCAAACCACCCTCTCCTTCCTCGATCCGCCCTCTCCTTTCTCGATCCGCCCTCTCCTTCTTCAACCCGCCCTATCCTTCCTCGATCCGCCCTCTCCTTTCTCAACCCGCCCTTTCCTTCCTCAACCCGCCCTCTCCTTCCTAGATCCGCCCTCTCCTTCCTCAACCCGCCCTCTCCTTCCTCAACCCGCCCTCTCCTTCCTCAAACCACCCTCTCCTTCCTCAAACCACCCTCTCCTTCCTCAAACCACCCTCTCCTTCCTCAAACCACCCTCTCCTTCCTCAAACCACCCTCTCCTTCCTCAAACCACCCTCTCCTTCCTAGATCCGCCCTCTCCTTTCTCAACCCGCCCTCTCCTTCCTCAAACCACCCTCTCCTTCCTCAACCCGCCCTCTCCTTCCTCAACCCGCCCTCTCCTTCCTCAAACCACCCTCTCCTTCCTCAAACCACCCTCTCCTTCCTCAACCCGCCCTCTCCTTCCTCAAACCACCCTCTCCTTCCTCAAACCACCCTCTCCTTCCTCAAACCACCCTCTCCTTCCTCAACCCGCCCTCTCCTTCCTCAAACCACCCTCTCCTTCCTCAAACCACCCTCTCCTTCCTCAACCCGCCCTCTCCTTCCTCAACCCGCCCTCTCCTTCCTCAAACCACCCTCTCCTTCCTCAAACCACCCTCTCCTTCCTGAACCCGCCCTCTCCTTTCTCAACCCGCCCTCTCCTTCCTCAAATCCACCCTTTTTCTATTCAATTCTCGTTGGTAGTTGCACTTTGTGACAAAGAAGACCGCAAAAAGCGAGACCTCTAAATATTTTAACGGTAAACTACTATAAGTAAGTGCATTCGGATATACCAATATTTATTTTGAAAATTAAATCAGCAAATCGAATATCGCGGCAGGCATCAGCTGGAAGAATGCAAGAATGCGCGACCAGTACAAATTTTTGTTCAGATAAGGCATGCCGAAGGAAAACCCTAAGTAGATTAGCAAAGTAGAAGAATATAACAATAACATAAAAATCTTGATAAAAAACTACTCCAATAAATCAAAATATAGTTTTATAATATTATTAGCATCGATTCATTTGAAATGTTTCGTTGAATTTGGTGTAACATAGCTTGCGTATGACGCTGCATACCAAAATATCAAGCACTGTTTAAGTTATTTAAAGTTAATTTTTTGAATTGGCACTAAAATTCAGCTACTAATAGTAGCGAATGCTAAAAATTACTCAAGCTAATAACAAAGTGTATATAGAGCTAACCCTAGCCCGGCTGAAGTGGTGGTTTCGGGGCTGTGGCTACCCTGGCTGGGGTGGTGGTTTCGGGGCTGTGGCTACCCTGGCTGGGGTGGTGGTTTCGGGGCTGTGGCTACCCTGGATGGGGTGGTGGTTTCGGGGCTGTGGCTACCCTGGATGGGGTGGTGATTTCGGGGTTGTGGCTACCCTTTATGGGGTGGTGGTTTCGGGGTTGTGGCTACCCTGGATGGGGTGGTGATTTCGGGGCTGTGGCTACCCTGGATGGGGTGGTGGTTTCGGGGTTGTGGCTACCCTGGATGGGGTGGTGATTTCGGGGTTGTGGCTACCCTTTATGGGGTGGTGGTTTCGGCTTATGGCTACCCTGGATGGGGTGGTGATTTCGGGGCTGTGGCTACCCTGGATGGGGTGGTGGTTTCGGGGTTGTGGCTACCCTTTATGGGGTGGTGGTTTCGGGTTCCTGGATGGGGTGGTGGTTGCGGGGTCGTTGCTACACAGGGGCCTGGATGGGGTGGTGGTTGTGGGGTCGTGGCTACACAGGGGCCTGGATGGGGTGGTGGTTGTGGGGTCGTTGCTACACAGGGGCCTGGATGGGGCGGGGGTTGTGGCTACATAAGGTGATTGCATGCAGTCAATCCTTCAAGGCTTCAACTGAGAACAAAACAAAACTAATAAAAGAGTGTAAAGTTAGCACAGCCAGAAGATAAAAAGCAGAGTAACAAATCGTACCAAAAATCTAGGAATAGAGTTGACAGAGTGAGTGAAAAAACAGCAATAAAACAGGGTCGCATGGACGGAAATAAGCAGATTTCAAAGGCAACTTCTTAAACCACATTAATTCATTTTTTCTCTAATATCAAAACTGATCGCAGTGAAATTTCAACAACACAACACCAGAAATTGAAACTGCACAGAACTGCATGCCAAAACAAAAGAAAATGAAAATCATTCATCACCAGCATCGTCTTTGTACAGCACTAGCAGACAGGGCGACAGCTGCCTGGGATCAAACACCAGGTATTCCCTAGCCAAGTTATCGTCGCCTTTGTAAGCCGAACGGCCAGGACACAGCAGCGACTGGTAGCCGGCCGAGGGGCCGGCGCGGCCGCGGCAGGGCGACACGACGGTCTCGGTGGCGCCGAGGGCCGCCCAGACCAGGAGCAGCATCCCGGATGGAGCGTACAGGGCAGCCGTGAGCGGCGAGGGACTCAAATAGAAGCCTAAGCCGAATGCGCCCTGGCAAAGTGTTGCATTTTTAAAAGTTAAAGTTAATCGATTTTACGTCGCCTAAAATTTAAGTCTTACTAAAATAAGCGACTTTTGCCGACGAGCGTAAAAACACATTAAAATGCTTCTTGTTTACTTTCTACTGAACTGCAAGTAGTTTACACGCAAATCTACTTATTATTTATATAGGTTGGTTGTAGCCTAGTGGTTAGAACGTCGGACTCACGACGTGAAGGTCGGGGGTTCGATTCCCGGTCCCACTCTGACACTGACACTTAACTCTGCATTGCTTCGGTTCACCCAGCTGTAAAATGTCTGCCAGCATTAGCTGGGGTAATTTAGGGTGTGTGGCGACTCCCCAGTCCTTGGACTGAACAGCCGTACGCAGCCTTCAGATGCGCCGCGCAATAGCTGCGGCTGAGCTGTCGGTTGCCATCTGCCCAATAGGGCAGGTAATCAATTATTATTTACAATATCTGTAACTCCTTTACACGGCTAGAGAAGGGTCAGAGAGGGCAGGCAAGGTGGCCCTACCTGCTCCATGTGCTCAGCACCGGTGAATCCGCGCTCTAGCAGAGCCTCGCAGGCCTCGGCCCGCCGCGGTCCGCACAGGTACAGCTGGATGCACTGCGCGTGCTGCTGCTGATGGCGCCACAACTCGGACAGAGCGGTCGCGGGTTCGCGCACCGCAATGACCCGGTGCCGACCATTCGGCGCCCGAGGATCGGAGTTCAGACCGCGCTCAATTCGCGCGGCAGCTTGGCGCCAGCGCGCTGGAACAGCCGGATCGGTTTTTTCTACGGTGGCGGCGCTCTCTGGCGCGTCCGACAGAGAAGCCGCCTTCTGAGGCCCGTCAGCTGCCTCGCCGCCTTCGGCACCGACTCCAGTCGCTAAGCGCAGCTGCTCGGTGAGCGAGCGAATCAGGTCGTCCCTGGACTGCACCAGCAGGCGGAGGTGGGCCAGCTCGTGGCGCATTCGTTCGAATAGAATTGTTTGGGAGTTTAGAGACTTAACCTGACACATGCAAGTTGGGGATGGATGAGTGCGAGTTACGCATCGGATTATATAGATAAGCACTGAAAACGCCTGGGTTAGTTAGTGGCGGCAACGATACTTAGATCGGGGAGGTATAGCGGCACATCAAAGGATATGAGTTACAGCGGCACATCAAAGGATCGGGGAGGTATAGCGGCACATCAAAGGATCGGGGAGGTATACCGGCACATCAAAGGATCGGGGAGGTATACCGGCACATCAAAGGATCGGGGAGGTATACCGGCACATCAAAGGATCGGGGAGTTACAGCGGCACATCAAAGGATCGGGGAGGTATAGCGGCACATCAAAGGATCGGGGAGGTATACCGGCACATCAAAGGATATGAGTTATAGCGGCACATCAAAGGATCGGGGAGTTACAGCGGCACATCAAAGGATCGGGGAGTTACAGCGGCACATCAAAGGACCGGGGAGGTATAGCGGCACATCAAAGGATCAGGGAGGGAGCGGCGCATCAAAGAAATCCATTGCCTCACCTGCTGAGCCCGATTAGCGAAGAACTGCCGTTCCATCTCCTTGGCATCGAGCCGAGGCGAGTAGGGCAGGGCCGGGTGATCGGGCGCGAAGGCGGACCAGGGCGGGTGGTAGGACATGATAGTGCAGTTATAGAACTGATCAGCGAACTCTTTCCATTTCTCGTTCATCACAGGGTCGGTGATGAAGCCCCAGCGGGCGAAGAAGGACACGGCGTCGGGATCGGCGTGGACAACCACAGCGGAGTGGCGGCCCACGATGGCGGGATCCTTGAGGCTGCGGAGCAGGGCGCTGCCCAGGCCAGCCCGGCGGAACCGAGATCGGACGGCCAGGAAGACCAGGTGGACGACGCGCTCGCCCTCCACAGTTTTCAAATCGAAGGTGGCCGCCCCCGCGAGCCGATCCACAACGGCGGGGTTGGCGGCTTTGGCTTCATTGGTTGAGCTTTCTGGTGCGCCTTCTGTGGCCCCTGGTTGGAGTTGGTTGGTGTTGTTTCGAGTTGGTTGGTGTTGCTTGGAGTTGGTTGGGGTTGGTAGGAGTTGGTTGGTGTTGCTTGGAGTTCGTTGGAGTTGGTTGGAGTTGGTTGGAGTTGGTTGGTGTTGTTTCGAGTTGGTTGGTGTTGCTTGGAGTTGGTTGGTGTTGCTTGGAGTTGGTTGGTGTTGTTTCGAGTTGGTTGGTGTTGTTTCGAGTTGGTTGGTGCTTGCGCAATGTACATGTTGGGCTGTTGGCCATCGAGTTTGACTGTGTACTTTCGAAGCCAGTGGACAGTGGGGTGTACTTTTGGACGAATAGCTGTGTGCATTCGGGCGAGTAAGGGTAGGTGTGTACTTCTGGCTTGAGCAGGAGTGTACTTTTAGAGTGAGTCGAGCGTGTACTTTCGGGTTTCGGGGTGGGCGGAGCGTGTTGGTCATTAGTTGATCAAGGCTGCTCAGATCCGCTCTAGCCATGCTGATGAGGCATCCGCCCAGCTCACCGTCAGCCGCCTTTATCCGATCAGCCGCTCGAGCCTCAAATTGAATTCGCGATTCCAGCTGCCGCCGGATGAAGCCGCGATAACCGACTGAGAAATCATCTTCATCATCATCGTCGTCCTCATCTTCCCATTCGCCGTCGCCGTCGCCACCGGTCTCGCCGTCCTCATCAGACGAGTAGAACTGCACAAAGTCGGAGGTTCGCTCCGGCTCTGGCTCAAAGTGGTCCAGCTCGGCCTCGTCTGGCGGAGTGTACTTTGCTAACAGCGGCACGTACAGGGCCTTGCGAGCCTGCGCCAGGGCCTCTCCGATTGGCTGAGGCTCGCCCGCCGGGTCGCCAGATGCCGAACTATTAATCAGGCAGTTTCACGGACGGAGTGGTGCAACATGGGCAGGTACTCGGACACACAAGCTACTCTGAAGCAATAGATATCCCATTGATCCTTCACATCCCCCAGCTAGATAGCCAGTAGATATGCCGTTGATCCTTCACATCCCCCAGCTAGATAGCCAGTAGATATCCCATTGATCCTTCACATCCCCCAGCTAGATAGCCAGTAGATATCCCGTTGATCCTTCACATCCCCCAGCTAGATAGCCAGTAGATATCCCGTTGATCCTTCACATCCCCAAGCTAGATAGCCAGTAGATATCCCATTGATCATTCACATCCGAAAGCTAGATAGCCAGCAGATATCCCATTGATCATTCGCATCCCAAGCTAGATAGCCGGCAGATATCCCATTGATCCCCAAGCTAGATAGCCGGCAGATATCCCATTGATCCCCAAGCTAGATAGCCGGCAGATATCCCATTGATCCCCAAGCTAGATAGCAGGCAGATATCCCATTGATCCCCAAGCTAGATAGCCGGCAGATATCCCATTGATCCCCAAGCTAGATAGCCGGCAGATATCCCATTGATCCCCAAGCTAGATAGCCGGCAGATATCCAATTAATCCCCAAGCTAGATAGCTGGCAGATATCCCATTGATCCCCAAGCTAGATAGCCGGCAGATATCCAATTAATCCCCAAGCTAGATAGCCGGCAGATATCCAATAAATCCCCAAGCTAGATAGCTGGCAGATATCCCATTGATCATTCACATCCCCAAGCTAGATAGCCAGCAGATATCCCATTGATCCTTAAGCTAGATAGCCGGCAGATATCCCATTGATCCCCAAGCTAGATAGCCAGCAGATATCCCATTGATCCCCAAGCTAGATAGCCGGCAGATATCCCATTGATCCCCAAGCTAGATAGCCAGCAGATATCCCATTGATCCCCCAAGCTAGATAGCCAGCAGATATCCCATTGATCCCCAAGCTAGATAGCCGGCAGATATCCCATTGATCCCCAAGCTAGATAGCCGGCAGATATCCCATTGATTCCCAAGCTAGATAGCCAGCAGATATCCAATTAATCCCCAAGCTAGATAGCTGGCAGATATCCCATTGATCATTCACATCCCCAAGCTAGATAGCCGGCAGATATCCCATTGATCCCCAAGCTAGATAGCCGGCAGATATCCCATTGATTCCCAAGCTAGATAGCTGGCAGATATCCCATTGATCCCCAAGCTAGATAGCCGGCAGATATCCAATTAATCCCCAAGCTAGATAGCCGGCAGATATCCAATAAATCCCCAAGCTAGATAGCTGGCAGATATCCCATTGATCATTCACATCCCCAAGCTAGATAGCCAGCAGATATCCCATTGATCCTTAAGCTAGATAGCCGGCAGATATCCATTGATCCCCAAGCTAGATAGCCAGCAGATATCCCATTGATCCCCAAGCTAGATAGCCGGCAGATATCCCATTGATCCCCAAGCTAGATAGCCAGCAGATATCCCATTGATCCCCAAGCTAGATAGCCAGCAGATATCCCATTGATCCCCAAGCTAGATAGCCGGCAGATATCCCATTGATCCCAAGCTAGATAGCCAGCAGATATCCCATTGATCCCCAAGCTAGATAGCCAGCAGATATCCCATTGATCCCCAAGCTAGATAGCCGGCAGATATCCCATTGATCCCCAAGCTAGATAGCCGGCAGATATCCCATTGATTCCCAAGCTAGATAGCCAGCAGATATCCAATTAATCCCCAAGCTAGATAGCTGGCAGATATCCCATTGATCATTCACATCCCCAAGCTAGATAGCCGGCAGATATCCCATTGATCCCCAAGCTAGATAGCCGGCAGATATCCCATTGATTCCCAAGCTAGATAGCCGGCAGATATCCCATTGATTCCCAAGCTAGATAGCCGGCAGATATCCCATTGATCCCCAAGCTAGATAGCCGGCAGATATCCCATTGATCCCCAAGCTAGATAGCCAGCAGATATCCCATTGATCCCCAAGCTAGATAGCCAGCAGATATCCCATTGATCCCCAAGCTAGATAGCCAGCAGATATCCCATTGATCCCCAAGCTAGATAGCCAGCAGATATCCCATTGATCCCCAAGCTAGATAGCCAGCAGATATCCCAGCTCAGCCCTTACCTCTCCTCCTGCTGTTTCTGCAATTTTTTCCTCTCAGCAGCCAGAGCTCTCTCTGCCCGCGCCTCAGCCGCTGCCAAAGCCTCCTCAGGCTCTCGCACAGCAACCAAACTGTAGGTATTATCCCCAGACACAGTCGAATAGATAATCTCAGTCTCCATGGAGCCCAGAGCAACATCGTACAGCGCGGCGAGAGCGTGCACCAAATCCTGTGCCGGAATGCCGGCAACCTGACAAGCGGATTTAAATGTCGGATTTAGAAGCCGTTTAATATTGACCAGGTAAACTGAGAGCCGGTGACGCCCCGACGGGCCGTAAGGCACCGACAGGTCTGTCAGACAGACCGCCGGCTGCCCAACCAGCAGCTGCTTGACGATGCCCTCCAGGTTGCGGCTGCTGCTTCAGCAGTAGAGAAACATGAAATCGGATCAGTTTAAGCTGACAATGTTATCTTAGATTTTCTATTTTCTGTATGGCATCCTGACTATGGATCTTAAATTCCAAAATGTAATTTAGATTCAGACAATAAAACCTATAGCCCCCATGCAAGAAATATTTTCTCAGTATACTTTCTCAGGATACTACTAGAGACTAATGGAGACTAGTGGATACTAATAGAGACTACTGGATACTAATAGAGACTACTGGATACTAATAGGGACTACTGGATACTAATAGAGACTACTGGATACTAATAGGGACTACAGGATACTAATAGGGACTACTGGATACTAATAGGGACTACAGGATACTAATAGAGACTACTGGATACTAATAGAGACTACTGGATACTAATAGGGACTACTGGATACTAATAGGGACTACAGGATACTAATAGGGACTACAGGATACTAATAGGGACTACAGGATACTAATTGAGACTACTGGATAATAATAGAGACTACTGGATACTAATAGAGACTACTGGGTACTAATAGGGACTACTGGATACTAATAGAGACTACTGGATACTAATAGGGACTACAGGATACTAATAGGGACTACTGGATAATAATAGACACTACAGGATACTAATAAAGACTACTGGGTACTAATAGGGACTACAGGATACTAATAGGGACTACTGGATAATAATAGGGACTACAGGATACTAATAGAGACTACTGGATACTAATAGGGACTACAGGATACTAATAGGGACTACTGGATAGTAATAGGGACTACTGGATACTAATAGAGACTACTGGATACTAATAGAGACTACTGGATACTAATAGGGACTACTGGATACTAATAGGGACTACAGGATACTAATAGAGTCTACTGGATAATAATAGACACTACAGGATACTAATAGGGACTACTGGATAATAATAGACACTACAGGATACTAATAAAGACTACTGGGTACTAATAGGGACTACAGGATACTAATAGGGACTACTGGATAATAATAGGGACTACAGGATACTAATAGAGACTACAGGATACTAATAGGGACTACAGGATACTAATAGGGACTACTGGATAGTAATAGGGACTACTGGATACTAATAGAGACTACTGGATACTAATAGAGACTACTGGATACTAATAGGGACTACTGGATACTAATAGGGACTACAGGATACTAATAGGGACTACTGGATAATAATAGACACTACAGGATACTAATAGAGACTACTGGGTACTAATAGGGACTACAGGATACTAATAGGGACTACTGGATAATAATAGAGACTACTGGATACTAATAGGGACTACAGGATACTAATAGGGACTACTGGATACTAATAGAGTCTACTGGATACTAATAGGGACTACAGGATACTAATAGGGACTACTGGATAATAATAGGGACTACAGGATACTAATAGAGACTACTGGATACTAATAATTGCTACATTTTAAAGCACAATTTAGGCCTTAGAAAAGCTTATAAAAACTTGCTTGGGCTTGTGGGTCTACACTCTACAATAAAGTACATCATGTAGTTATTCACAATGAAAACATTGTAGATCAATTAGTTTATCTACAGCATATTATATATCGCTATAGAAATAAATGTACAAAAAGAAATCCAATTAAAATAATTGTAGCAACATAATGAAAACGTGAAAATTAGTTCGATGCACATTTATAATCAAATAGCACGCGCACTAGAAACTAGTTAAAGTAGCATAATTAAGCGGATAAATGTAATCTATAAAACCCCTGCATTAAGGATGCACTGCAGGTCAAGTATTAAAAGAGAAATTAAGTGCAGAACGAATTAGCGTACCAAACAACATATAAAAACAGAACTAAAAAGACAATGCCAGGACAACATAATATCGCTCTGAATTGCTTATATAATATTGAATGAATAACCAGCATCTCAATAAGATTTTGATTTCTATATAAAAAAACAGCTAGCTTATAAGGAAAGACACTGATAGAGTAATTAAATCGCGCAGAATGTAAGACAGAATTTCAATTCACGCGAAATATTATTGTGAAATTAAAACAAAACATTCTTTTGTAGTTTCCAATGAGCCTATCGCTTTGAAGTGCACAGAAGCCAAACTGTGTTGTCCAATAAAAAATTACCGAGTACTATCACATGGGCTATGACAGAACAAAAGACCAAACAGTAAAATCATGCACAAATCTGTACAGTACACAACAGGTCAACATTATAACAAAGAAAAAAAGGTTTCTGTCGCATTGAATGTATAATAACATAGGGGTGCAATAAAGAATATCAATCAGCTTTCAGTCATTCATTCGCATTGCACAGCTCAGTAAATGCACCGCTTTAACGCTTAGTGTAAGCTAGAATTCAGTTCGACCGCTTGCATTCGTTTAGTACTGGTTATTATTAATTACCTGAGATCCTCAAACACAATTTGAAATCCCTAATCCTAATTCTGAAATTCTAAATCATGATATCAGATCCTAAATGACAATCTGAGATCCTCAATTACAATCTGAGATCCCAAATAACAATCTGAGATCCCAAATAACAATCTGAGATCCACAATGACAATCTGAGATCCACAATGACAATCTGAGATCCCAAATGACAATCTGAGATCCCAAATAACAATCTGAGATCCTCAATGACAATCTGAGATCCCAAATAACAATCTGAGATCCTCAATGACAATCTGAGATCCCAAATGACAATCTGAGATCCCAAATGACAATCTGAGATTCCAAATAACAATCTGAGATCCTCAATGACAATCTGAGATCCCAAATAACAATCTGAGATTCCCAATGACAATCTGAGATCTCAAATGACAATCTGAGATCCCAAATGACAATCTGAGATCCACAATGACAATCTGAGATCCCAAATGACAACCTGAGATCCCCAATGACAATCTGAGATCCCAAATGACAATCTGAGATCCCAAATGACAACCTGAGATCCCCAATGACAATCTGAGATCCCAAATAACAATCTGAGATTCCCAATGACAACCTGAGATCCCCAATGACAATCTGAGATCCCAAATAACAATCTGAGATTCCCAATGACAATCGGAGATCCCAAATGACAATCTGAGATCCCAAACGACAATCTGAGATCCTAAATGACAATCTGAGATCCACAATGACAATCTGAGATCCCAAATGACAATCTGAGATCCCAAATGACAATCTGAGATCCCAATTCCCAAATGACAATCTGAGATCCCAAATGACAATCTGAGATCCCAAATGACCATCTGAGATCCCAAATGACAACCTGAGATCCCAAATGACAACCTGAGATCCCCAATGACAATCTGAGATCCCAAATAACAATCTGAGATTCCCAATGACAATCTGAGATTCCCAATGACAATCTGAGATTCCCAATGACAATCTGAGATCCCCAATGACAATCTGAGATCCCAAATGACAACCTGAGATCCCCAATGACAATCTGAGATCCCAAATAACAATCTGAGATTCCCAATGACAATCTGAGATTCCAAATGACAATCTGAGATCCTCAATGACAATCTGAGATCCACAATGACAATCTGAGATCCACAATGACAATCTGAGATCCCAAATGACAATCTGAGATCCCAAATGACAATCTGAGATCCCAAATAACAATCTGAGATCCTCAATGACAATCTGAGATCCCAAATGACAATCTGAGATCCTCAATGACAATCTGAGATCCCAAATAACAATCTGAGATCCACAATGACAATCTGAGATCCCAAATGACAATCTGAGATCCCAAATAACAATCTGAGATCCTCAATGACAATCTGAGATCCCAAATAACAATCTGAGATTCCCAATGACAATCTGAGATCTCAAATGACAATCTGAGATCCACAATGACAATCTGAGATCCCAAATGACAATCTGAGATCCCAAATGACAACCTGAGATCCCCAATGACAATCTGAGATCCCAAATGACAATCTGAGATCCCAAATGACAATCTGAGATCCCAAATAACAATCTGAGATCCTCAATGACAATCTGAGATCCCAAATAACAATCTGAGATCCTCAATGACAATCTGAGATCCCAAATAACAATCTGAGATCCCAAATAACAATCTGAGATCCTCAATGACAATCTGAGATCCCAAATAACAATCTGAGATCCACAATGACAATCTGAGATCCCAAATGACAATCTGAGATCCCAAATGACAATCTGAGATCCCAAATAACAATCTGAGATCCTCAATGACAATCTGAGATCCCAAATAACAATCTGAGATTCCCAATGACAATCTGAGATCTCAAATGACAATCTGAGATCCCCAATGACAATCTGAGATCCCAAATGACAATCTGAGATCCCAAATGACAACCTGAGATCCCCAATGACAATCTGAGATCCCAAATGACAATCTGAGATCCCAAATGACAATCTGAGATCCCAAATAACAATCTGAGATTCCCAATAACAATCTGAGATCCCAAATGACAATCTCAGATCCCCAATTACAATCTGAGATTTCAAATGACAATCTAAGATCTTCAATGATAATCTGGGATCCCTAATGAAAATGAGATTCCTATTGTATTATAAGATCCCTAAATCAGAATCTGTTATAATCCCAGATTTCGAGGGGGAGGGGAACGCAGCAGCTCACCAGTAAACGCGCCTGACTCTCGTACCAGGACCCCTGCTTCGATTCCGTGCCATTCATTTGGGGCTTGTTCACACCCATTACCCATGAGGTCCAACCCCCAAGGCACAGAGAGTGTACATGCCTGAGTCGAATGGGCGGAATTGCCTCAGCGACACGATGTCGCCGATGGCCCCAGCCAGATATTACAGATAGAAATCAGATAGTGAACCGCAGTGACACATTGAATTTCAGAACTTTTCCGAATATTTAGGGCCAATCCTAACAAGTGATCCTGGGAAATCCCAAATCCTAGCAACAGATCCCAGAGACCGCTTCAGAGCCCTCTGGATCCCGACTTTCTCCATTCATCCGGCCGCGGCCGTCCGCCCAGACAAGTTGGCCCTGGCCACGGTGTAAACAGCCAGGCCAATAACAATGAGCACAACGGCCAGTATGAGCAGCAGCAGAGCCCGATTCTGCACCACCCTGCGCAGCATGCCGCTCAGTATCCGACTGCTGGCGCCCAGATCCCTATCGGCGCCGCGTAGCCGGTCTCGGCCGCGCTCCAGCGTCTCCCGCTGTCCGGCCAGATCGGCCAGAATGGTCCGGCCAACTTGTTGAGTTGTTTCAACACTGCCAAGGCCTTCGTCGATACGACGACCGGCACGTTCGAGACGTTCGGTATTGTCCAGCAGGCGGGTGCGGTAGTCGGAGGCCAGCTCGTCGTGGCGATGCTGCAGCGACTGTTCGGCCTCCGACAGAAGCTCGTCTCGATCCCGCTTGGCCTGGCCGGCCTCTCTGGCAGTTCAAATGAGGATTCGAGATAAATCAGTGGATCTGGGAGGATTCGTAACCCAGATGAGCTCTAGGAGTGGCGAGGGATCAAGATGAAGACCTGGGAGGATTGGGAAACCAAGATGGGGATCTGAGAGGATTGGGAAACCAAGATGAGGATCTGGGAGGATTGGGAAACGAAGATGGGGATCTGGGAGGATTGGGAAACCAAAATGGGGATCTAGGAGGATTGGGAAACCAAAATGGGGATCGAGGAGGATTGGGAAACCAAGATGGGGATCTGGGAGGATTGGGAAACTAAGATGGGGATCTGGGAGGATTGGGAAACCAAGATGAGGATCTGGGAGGATTGGGAAACCAAAATGGGGATCTAGGAGGATTGGGAAACCAAAATGGGGATCTAGGAGGATTGGGAAACCAAGATGGGGATCTGGGAGGATTGGGAAACTAAGATGGGGATCTGGGAGGATTGGGAAACCAAGATGGGGATCTGGGAGGATTGGAGATTAAGATTGGGGATCTGAGAGGATTAGGGGTCAGGGAGAGTTGTGGGATCAAGATAGGGATTCGAGAAGATTGGAGATTAAGATAGGGATCTGAGAGGATTTGGAGATTAATATGGAGATCTGGAACCATTGGGAAACCAATAGTGTTCTGGGAGGATTGATGGGTCAAACTGGGATCTGGGAGATCGGGAGGATCTGTGAGTAGAGCGGCAGCACCCAGAGGATCAGTGAGTAGGGTGTGGGCCCCATTTACCTAGCCCGACGAAAATCCACCTCCAGTTTCTTGTGCTCGGCGGAATAGCTCTGCAGCCGGGTAGTGTACTTCTGCCTGAGCGATGGTGGCTGGCTTCGTATCTCCAGCTCCAGCTGTTCCAGGGTCTCCTTGGCCTCGGCAAACAGTCGCTCTGCTTGGCTAATAGTGGTCACTCGGTCATCTATAGATACACAAAAATAGTAAGTTATTGATTTTTGGACACAAGAATAGCAGACAATATATCTTATTTATTTATGTAAAGTGACCTCACCTGTACTTGATAGGTGACTAATCTGGTTAATTTTACTAGTTATCTCGGCTGTTGTTATGCCAAACTGCTGCTCATAGGTCTCAAGTAAGGACATTATATTGTCTGAAATACATTTAAATGCCATTTTATGTTTTACTATGCTGGGGTCTCTGAAATATCTACTGCTGGCTCCAAATTTTGTTATTACAAGACTATAATTAATTTCTAAAGATAAGTTAGAATATTAGTCCGAGTTTTTCTTACTTTATACTGATAGTGTTCCTACTTTTTATATACTTTATTTGATTTTATTATATGCCTAGAATTCCTTGCATATATTTCTTAGAATAAATCTTGTAAATATCTCTCAGTAATCTCAGTATTTGATCATCTAGCTCTTGAGCATTACCAAGATTAGAGGGTCATAACTTTCTTAATACTAGATATATATAATATATATATATTCTTTAAGATCTACTTTGCTTTTTCTAATAATTGCAGCATTCTACTTATTAGTAGTATATCTATACCTATAAAACCAAAACTCTGTGTGTCTGTCTGTGTCTGACAAATTACTTCGCTATGGACTCCCAAACTGCTCAATCAAACTACACCAAATTTTGCACCCACCCTAAATTCACTATGGAAAGTGTCATAGGCTACCTTAAAATTTCCTAAATTTGAGTCTTTCTACCTAAAAGTGCAAAAAACTGCTCAAAATGCGCGATGTTTTCACTAAATCCTTTATAGCGCCGCTCCACTTCTACCGATCATCTTTAAATTTGACACAAATAATCTTTAACTATTTTGACACAATCGTGTAAATTTCTAGTCTGAAATTTAATCCTGAACGGCGCTGTGCACTTTTAAATTTAGGCTGTTTTTGTCAGCGAGACAGCCACCCCAACCTCTGCCTGCCTCTCTTTCCCCTTATCTGGCGAGATGTGGAAAATGGGTTTGAAAATTGACTATTTTTCAGCTGCTATAAGTTTGCTCCACATAAAGCGATTGACTTCAAACTTGACACAATTCTTCATTGACTCATTCTTTGTCTAAATGTAAAGTTTCAACTCTGTATCTTAATCAGAACAGAAACTGTAAGCATGTGAAGTTTGTCTGCTTTTTCTGTTGTTTATGCCGCTCACTCACTCTCACTCATTCCCCCAGCCCAGACAAAGGGTCAGGCGATAGGGCTCTGAGGCGATAGGGGAGATGAGATAGCAGAAACGAGAGTGAACAGATGAGGGATGGGAGAGTAGAGAGGAAAGATAAGAAATAAGAGATGAGAGAGAAGTGAGTGAGGAGAGAGGAGGGGGGAAAGAATCAAGAGGACAGGGGAAAGAGAGGAAAGGACAAGAGAGGAGAGGAAAGAGGGGAGAGATTGGAGAGGAGAAAAGAGATTAGACAGAAGAGAGAGAGGCAGAGAGAGAGGGAGAGAGGAGGGCACCTCCAATCTCAGGCACTGACATGGTAACGGTAGAAAGGACTGAACAAAGTCAGTTTAATTGAATTGCGGATATTTCAAAATTATTGTATTCTTCTTCAGGACAAGTGGAAAGATTAGAGAGGAGAAAAGATATGAGACAAGAGAGAAAGAGAGAGAGAGGAGTGAGCAGAGAGAAATGAGAAGAGATAAGAGAGAAAAGATAAAAGAGAAAAGAGAGATAAGAGAACAAAGATGAGAGAGAAGAGAGAGGTAAGGAAAGAGATAATAGAAGAGATTTGAGGAGTGAGTGGAGAGAGGAAAAGAGAGAGTTGAGAGAAGAGAGGAGAAAGGAGAAAGGAGAGGAGAAAGAAAAGAATAGAGGGGAGAAAGAAGAGATGAGAGAAGAAAGAAGAGAGGAGAGGAGAGAGATGAGACAAGAGATGAGAGAGAAGAGAGGGAATAGAAGAGAAAATAGAAGTTTCATTCAAAGGATGCAAGGGACATAGGGAAAGGCAGAGGTAGAGGCCAGAGTTTGCTTGACATTCTGCGCAGAATACCAGCCAACAATATCAATGTTTGTCTCAAATCCTAATTTTATACAAATGTACTCTATTTTATATTCAACTCTATCCTAACTATTAATAAGTTTTTTCTGAGTTTTACCTCAGATTTTAGAATACATGCAAAAATAGTTCTGGGGATTGGAGTTCCCTGGGTTCAAAATCTGCGGGCTTCAACAGCTTGTTGAAGCCCTAATACTATACACTAATACATATCCAAAATAGTATAGTATATATAATTGGATTTATTATTTTTAAAGCCTTGACCATTTGATATAATATGTTATATGGAAACAATAATAAAAAATGATGTCTATAGGTATTAGTAATACCCTATACTCTATAGATATAAATGAATATTTAGTTTAGATTATTTATCTTTTTATAGACCTAGGAATTAGGATAAGGCCAAGTTAGAATTTTATATAGTATAAAAAACCACAAAAGTGAAATTTAATTGTATAATATGAAAGAATAATGTTATGTCTATATACACTAAAACAAATGCTAGACAGACTAGGCCCTAGCCGAAAAATTAAAAAACATATCATTTTACAATTCGGATTTTTTTATGGAATAGAATGATATTATTAGGCAACCTATACTGAGATGCCCGATAGGCCATACCAATCAGTCAATATATAAAAAGGTATATACCTTATATAAACGTTAAATTCTCAAATTTATCTTCTTTCGAAAAGAAAAATGCATGTTGTTGTAAACTTAAATACTCGAAGTTTTTATACGTCTTAGTCTTAACAAAACATAATACTGATATTTGTACCAGACTGGAAAAGCATAAAGTAAAATGTGCAAAAATTTAATTACAATAAAAAATTACAAGGAAGATCACTGTGCCTATCGTAGTGAATAAGAACTGATAGAAACGGTCGCTTCATTTGTGAGGTGGTGCAACACACACGACCCTTCGCCGCGGAACGAACTGCCGAATTATTTCTGCTGTTGCGATCCCTTCCAACTGGAGAAGCTTTACCAGGAGAAATTAATCGCCTTTCTTTTGAGAGCGAAGTATAATATTTCATTTAGAGCACAGAGAGGTAACTTTGATCAGTACTTCAGCGAGATGCGGAAAGGTTTTGTTTCAAAGGCGTACATTTATCTAGAATTTTAGAAAAGGGATCATAACTCCAGTTAGAATGAGCTCATACAGTATAAATGACGGAAAACAGAAGTTTCTTTAATTGATGTTAAAAAGTTCTACAAAGTAGGAAGTATATAATTCGAACTCTCTCGGGTTTGCTAGTTTTCTTCTGCATTGATTACTCATTATTAGTGTGATACGAAATAAATAGAAAAATGTACTTTTTACTTTTTTATAAATTATAGCTAGGCCAAGATTCGTTTCCCGGGGGACATTCACATATGACGCGTGGGCATTCTATACATTCCTTCAGAGAGGACAATGGTGGTTATGTCATAATGTCCGGCCTGCGGTTGAGTCAAATAAGAGCACTTGGGAAGCGGGGGAAGGGACGGCGGACAGCCACGCAGTCGAGGAGCTAGCCTACCTCACTCTGTGCTTGGATGCCATCGCACTATTCAATCCGAGCTACGTGTGATATATGCCGTGAGGATGGGAGCCAGTGAAAGACCCGGTCGAGCCGAGCCAGCCTTGGCCAGGCGATCGGCCAGCTCGTTTTCGAGAGGGGCACGAGTGCCCGGGAATCCACCTTAGAGACACCTTTAATTGTTAGAGGCGCCTAAACGGTTAAGCTAGAATTAGAACAGGTGGTGGTGCGCTCAATGGCCTGAATCGCCGCTTGATTGTCCGAGTGGGAGGATAATCTCGCTGAGTTTAAAGCTACACAGGAGCTGATGGCGAGAACTTTTTTCTGGAAGACAGTAGATCGAGCTAGGTGTATTGGAGATTTACACGGTCATGCAAAGCTGCAGTGGATTTCACTGGGTTTTCACTTGTCTCTTGCTTCATCACGTGGTGGCATGGAATGCTGATGGTTTTGAATTTAAGCGGAGGGCAGAGCATAGACGGAAATTCCGTCCGAGACGGTGGTCAGCAGGCCTCCCTCTGTTTTCTCTGTCTTGGCCATAGTTGCGCTTCGGTTTGCTCATCTGAGTGCTCATTGTACACGTAACAAGCGAACAAACTAGTCTTGCTTTTAGTATTTAATTAAACACGCAATTTCTGCGTCAAAAAAGCTCATCAGTCAGCACACCGAAAGTAAGTAAGCAAAGTACAAATAACCAACTAAGCTTAAGCATACTCAATTGTCGAAATCTCCAAACCCAACCCAGTGTTGTGGTGGCCAAGGAATCCTGAGACCCTGAATCATGAGATCATTTTGTCATCTCTGTTACACATATTGTTACACACAGTGAGCTAATAAGAATGATAAAATAGATTCATAAAACCAATGAGCCGAGCTGTGTCGTTTTTATGGTTTTTAGGCACATGACATACATGTTTGTAATTGTATGTAGAATAAAAAATTAACATAGAATCCTAATTTAATGAACGAAAATCTTTATGAATATCAATAGAGCTGAAAGAAAGGCGCAACATATCAAAAGATGAACATTGGGTCTGCCTCCTATCGAAAGCAATAACAATTTTTGTGCTCAAAAAAAGGAAGCTGAAAGTGTATTTTTCGGCGAAAACCAGCCTCCTTAACATTTTCTAAGAAAAGTAGCTTTTCGTCCTTCTACTCGAGTAGTCCTTGGGTTGGTGTTGAATGCACTGGGTTCTTATCTTATCTCAATTAGTGTGCCAAGAAAAGTCAATCCTGCAAACAAACAGAAGGCACGGATCATACCATATTCGCCTACCTATCAATTTTATTCAGAAACTACATTTGTATCCATTGTACTCATTTTTGACAATCTGCCCTTGATCTGATAGCGTAATGGGCGACGCTCGCCTCCCCGCTGCGTCTTCGGACCGCCCTGCAGCCCCTGATCTGCCTTTTAGACTACAGACTTTTCCATAAAATCTGGCGAGTGTGTGAAATACACTACACTCGTATTGAACCGGGGCGGCGCCAACCGGATGCTAACCGCTGTTAACCGGTTCGCTAAAAAACCGGTTTTTCGGCCAAAAACCGGTTTCAGAAAAACTTACGTTCTAATGTCCGTTTTTGCGGTTTTTTCCGACAAATAGATAAACTTGAAAAAAATTCTATCCATTTTTAAGTAAAACAAGGCATATATTTTCGTTCATATAATTGGCAGAAGACTGCCTGAGCCTACACTATAGTCTGTGCGAAAATAACGCAATACATGTACATTGTGATTTTTGTGAGTACGTAACACGTGACACTATCTGAAGATATTAAATTGAACACGAGGCCCTACACTTCACTACGAATGAACTCACTCACTCATTAATCAGACAGAGACCCCCAGACCAGATCGAGATTGCAGAGAAGAAGCATGTGAATGGACGGAATAACGAGTTATGCTAAATTGGGAGTTCAAAATTCAATACATTTTGGGGTCTCAGGTTTATTAAAAAATTGTTTTTCAAAAAACTGGTTTCCTGAAAAGTACAGTTGTTTAAAGCGGTTAACCGGTTCTCAAAAAATGCATGGTTTTTGGCATCCCTAACGAAATGACGATAGCCAATGACGGACCAAAATGCTCCCAGTTACAATTTCGACGGGCGTAATAAAGTTTTAAGAAAACTGTACAGGGGCAGGGCAGTCCTCAGCCACCCCTCCAGGTGCACTTTTGATTGTTTAACGTACATGTACGGGTAAATAAGCACGACCAACATGGAACTATAGCTATGCTCGTTTATAGAGAGAGCAGCCATTTTCAAGTCTCTTTTCTCAAGGAATGGTAGAAAAAGCTGGAAATTGCACTGGTAAGCTAATTTTTGTCCATAAGCCGTTGCATATCCTGCTGCAAATTTCATGTTGCAAATAGAATATTCTATATTGACGAACATCGGTTCTCCGATTTTTCTTAGTTGTACCAACTTTTAGATACGGGAAATGTTCTAAACTGCGTAGATCCCCATTTTATCGTCCATATAATCCCCTAAAGGCTGGTACACAAGTATAGCTCGGCGGATCAAAGATTGATCCCCTTCCCTTTTGTTTTGTTTGAGGAACGCCAAGTCAATGAATTATGGTAGTTTGAAATTAAGCTATATTTTAGCGGCAGCGCGCTCCTAGGGTCTTGTGCTCCTAAATGAAAAGATTCGAAGCTTAGCAAACAAAGGAGAGTACCGTATCGCGTCGCATAAACCATAGACTATTTTCGAAGTAAAAGTCTATACTTTGCATTAGCCATAGCAATACGCAACACCCCCACCGATGCTTATACAGTGCAGTTCAAAGTTACGCCTCAAGCAATTCAGAAATAAGTTAATCGTTCCGGAGGTCGCCTGACTCGCGTGCTCCTACGGAACTCGAGCACACCGTGTTCCTTGTGCCTAGGCGACTGCATTGCATGGCGCATTGGACTTGTGGTAGCACTGTCTTGGCACGTAGTTGCATCAGTATCACGAGGGGTGATCCCAGACTGCTTCGAATCATCAATCGGTAGTTCCTCTGTACGAGCAGTAGCATCGGACTGGTGCACTAGTCGTCCTTCTGCGTCTCGGAAAGTATTTGTACCAACTGTAGACTTCAGCTCAGAGGGGACCCGTTGCTCCTTGTGCTCCACACGCACGAAAACAGGAACTGGCTCTTGAACCGGCCTCGTCCTCTCTGTACAAATGGCTGATAGACGTGTTCGGGGCGACTGCTGAAACACCAGAAGTGCCGGAATTGATCCATTGCAGTGAGGAGTCGTATTCTGAAACAGGCAGAATCCTGCTAAATGCCTTTCCAGCTCAGAAAGATTGGCACCAGCGTTTAACTTTCTTAAATAAAACTTCAATTCTTCAATGACTCTCTCCACCTGACCGTTGGACTGATGATGTCCTGGGGGAGTAAGTGTGTGGTCGATGTAGTTCTCTCGCAGGAAAGTAACGAAATCTTCTGCCACAAAAGTTCCACCATTGTCCGAAACCAGATTTTTCGGCAATCCGGTATACTTGAACGTTTTTCTCAGCGCACTGATGACAATGGATGCTTTCATTGACGGCACGGACTGTACATCTACCCATTTTGAAAATGCGTCAATCAGGACAAGGAAGCGTTGACCTTTGAAAGTAGCGATGTCAACGTGAACTCTCTCGAAGAAACTTTTTGTCTCCGGCCATGACGACAGATTTGCATTGCTTCTTTTCCTAGCATGTAGCTGGCATTGAACACAACGTTGAACGAATGCATTGATTTGAGCATCTATGTCGGGCCACCAGAAGTACTGTCTGGATAGACGTAGCATCCTCACGATGCCGGGGTGGTCCTCGTGAAGCATCTGAAGAATTTCGCTTCTCAGGCTAGAGGGTGGGACGATGCGCAATCCTTTGAAAATCACTCCGTTTTGGAGTGTGTATTCCAACTTATTGCGTGAATATGGCAGCATAGCTGGTGGTGGATAAGCAGGCCAGCCGTCTTGAATGTACTTCTTGAGCATGTCCAACTTGTAATCTTTAGTTCGCACGATCCTCTGCAGTAGCTGTTCGGGGTTTCCGAAACCCTCCAGTGCATTGATTTCTAAGAGGTTGATCTTCTGATCCGCTGAATCCGACTGCAATGGAAGTCTAGACAAAGTGTCTGCAGCGTACATCGTTTCACCCTTGACGTACATCACATTGTAATCGTAAGCTCTTAACAGTAATGCCCATCGCTGAATCCTTGCTGAAACTCGCTCGGAGACCTTGTTCGGATTAAATATGTACTGAAGCGGTCGGTGATCAGAAATGATGGTAAATTTTCGACCCGCGAGGTACTGATAAAAGTATCTGGTCCCTTCGACGATCGCTAACGCCTCCCGCTCAATGTTAGCGTAGTTGCTCTCCGCTGGAGTCAGGACTCGGCTGCCTAGCCAGACAACCTGTCGTTGCATTGGATCATGAGCTAGAACGTACCCGAGGCCATCCTTAGAGGCGTCACAAATCAAGTACAACGGTTTCGTAATGTCGTATGCGGTTATCACACCGCCTGCAATAATGCTCTTCAGCTTGTCGAATGCCGCAGACTGCTCTCCATGCCAACTCCAGTGAACTCCTTTCTTCAGCAGCTGATATAACGGTCGTGCAATCATTGAAAAGTTCTTGCAGAAGACGCCATTGTGTCGGAAGGTGCACAGAGCGCTGCGCAGTTGGTCTTTGTCTTTTGGATATGGTAACCTCTTCCACGCCTCCATTCGTGCTGGGTCGGGGTGCATGCCTCCATCGCGCAAAATGAAGCCAAGAAATCGAACTTCTCTACGACATTCTTGAGACTTTCTCTGGTTAATCTTGAACCCGCAGTTTGCCAAACGATCCTTGACTTGACGAACCAGCTGCATGTGTTTTTCGGCTGAATCCTCAGGAGTCCCAATAATGATGTCATCCTGATATGAGGCTGTAAATGGTACATCCCGAAGAACTTCGTCCATGATTTCCTGAAATATTAGAGGCGCCGCGGAAATCCCGAATTGTAGATATCTGAATGCAAAGAATCCCATGTGAGTAGAAATGCATGTGAGCTCTTGGCTCTCAGGGGATAGAGCCACCTGTAAGAAGGCCTGTTCTAAGTCTAGGACCGTATAGAATTTAGCGTTGGGAATCTTAGCCAGGATCTCCTCCATCTTCGGAAACCTGTACTTGTCCACGTCAATAAGACGATTGAGCGTCATAGAGTAGTCGCCACACAGTCGAATAGGTCTTACTAATCCCTCGGGCTTGACCACTGGGACTATTGGCGCTGCAACAGTAGGATTCTTGACTGAATAGATGATTCCTGAAGCAAGAAGTCTTCTTAGTTCGGTTTCTACCATAGACTTCATGGAGAAAGGAAGTGAGCGAGCAGGAAATCGCATGCCTTCCATACTCACACCCGAACGTAAGCGAAAGCTGGCAATGAAGTTTGAGTTTTGATCTCGGACGACTGGTAGGCACTTGTGTTCATTCGACACTCGAACCGCTTGATCCATTCGCACTAGGTCTAGGGACGGTATGAAGTTCATGCCCAGAATAGCTGTTGTATCATGACCGACGTAGATGTTTTCTGAAGCAGACTTGCCACCAATAACCTGTAGCTTTGCCCCGTAGATGACAGAAGTGACCGTAGCTTGAAAACCTCCGTAAGATCTTAGTTTTTGGCTGACTGGCTGTAACTCTAAGCCTGAGCTCTTGGCGATTTGATCCGGAACCACGGTTACTTGGCTGCCGGTGTCCACAAGCATGTTGACTTCAGTTTTTCCTAGACGACACCGAACAAACCACTGATCTGAGCAACCCGTTTTTGGCTGTCTAACCGCATGAATGAGTTCCAGATGGTAAGAGCTAGTGTTCCCTGGTGAAGGGCTGCAGCTTGGCATTCGTTGGATTGCGTTCATAGCCTTTGATCTGCACACGGTAGCTAGATGTCCTACCTTGCCGCATTTATGGCACTTGGCTTCTTGGAACCTGCATGCTGATCGTAGATGTCCCGATTTCCCACAGGTGTGACACTTAGCTGTTTTACCTTTAGGTTTGCCGCTCGACTGATTATGCAGATGTCCCTGAGGTTGCTTGAATGAGACAGAGCGTTGGGCACTGCAGCTTCTTGGTCTCGAGAATGTCCCAGCATTCTGCACATTAGCGATAGTTTCCGGCTTGTCTGTAGCAGTTGCAATTGACTCGGTCATGAGTCCCTCTTGAATAGCATCATTAAGCTCAAGCGTGCCTTTGGATAGCAGTTTTTGCCGCAGATTCTGACTACGAAGTCCGAAGATAAACTGAGACAGGATCAGGTCTTCGCGCAATTCACCATATTGGCACTTGTTCGCCTGTTGCTTGAGCCGTGCAACGAAATTTGTAATGCTCTCCGCGTCCTTTTGAACAGTAGAATGGAACACATGTCGCTCATAATGAAGCAGAGCTTTCGGTTTGAAGTGCTCGAGCAAAGTGTCCTGAATCGACTTGAACGTAACACCGGCCTTGGTGATGTCTTCTGGTTTTATCAGCTCCTCCACCAGATTGAATGCAGATTCACCGCAGGTAGCCAGTAGGACTGCTTTAGCTTGCTCATTCTTTTCAGTTGCCTCCAGGTAGAACAGAAGTCGTTTGAAGTATTGTTCTATCTCTGGGTAAGAAAGTGGCATCTCACCAAGACGGTACTCCATTGACTGAGCCATTTTGAGGGCAGCAGGTGCGGAATTTTCCTCGACCCTCAGTTGCTTTTTATCCTCGTCGCCATGTTTTGTTTGAGGAACGCCAAGTCAATGAATTATGGTAGTTTGAAATTAAGCTATATTTTAGCGGCAGCGCGCTCCTAGGGTCTTGTGCTCCTAAATGAAAAGATTCGAAGCTTAGCAAACAAAGGAGAGTACCGTATCGCGTCGCAAAAACCATAGACTATTTTCGAAGTAAAAGTCTATACTTTGCATTAGCCATAGCAATACGCAACACCTTTAACTTTGTATCTGGCCACTAATAGACTAACTGACAAATCCTCTGCCTAGTGACTCGGGACTTTTTACGGCACACTTTATTATACGCTCATATTTGCTAAATTTCCTACTTTATTATGTACATTTCGCAGTCTATTTTTAGCAATTTCGTCATACCATTTAATTTAGAGCACCATTTTAAGTTTCTATTTAGACAAGCCAACATTGAATTTAGCCGGCGGCAGTACATTTTACGAGTTGCTATAGTTTCACTCTCGATTGTCTATGGCTAAAAGTGGGGAACTGAGGCACATCTCAAACTCAAATTATACTGCCGTCCTTCTATTTAGACAAGTTTTATTCAGTCAGTTGGGCAATACTTTTCTTTTTGTGCTTCCAAATGCCTAATACTCAGCTCGCTACACAAGTTTAAGCAAACTTCGGCCTTCGCTCCTCGCTTTTTTCAACCTATCTCTTTTTGGCCTGTTCAATAGCTTCTTCACGTACTTTAAGCCATTGACAATCGAGAGTGAAACGAGGAAGAAGTGACGAGACTGCATATCTGTTTTGTTGAAATAGACTGGGAAAAGGCTTTTTTAAAAACTATGGAAAGTACGAGCGCGTATTGCTTTGCTTTCAGCCAACAAAAAAAGTACACAATACTCTCTGTCGGGAGTAGCTCTTTAAAAACTGTTGTGTGCGCCGATGCGCGCTTATATCCAAAGCTTCTTTTTTCAGGTTTTTTCGTCAAAGTCTGAGACTTCGACTGAGTTTGGTAGTTTGGCTTCAAAACGAAAGTAGAAATGGCCAACTCAGATTTACCAAGTTTCTACTCGGTGAGTGACTTTTTTAACACCACTAAGTCTCAGTTGTATTAATGACGCAATATTAGCCATAATAATATTCACAATAACAATTTTTTGCCAGCTACTGGGTGTGACGCAAGCTGCTTCCGAGGCGGAAATTCTGAGAGCTTGGCGCAAGCGAATGACGAACTATCATCCCGACAAGGCTGGCAGCGAGGCTGAAGACATGGCCAAGCTTCTGAATCAAGCCAAATCTGTCCTGTGCGATAAAACCGAACGAATGAAGTACGACGAACGTCGAGATGAAGCAACTGAGGATTACGAGAGTGGCGCTGATTTGCCTCGATTGCCAACTGGAAAGACACTATCGAAGGACCTCATGAGCAGAATCGCTGCTTGGAGGGAGAGTTCCGAGACGGCTCATGGAGCGCAATGCGACCCAAACGGATTCGCAAATAAGTTTTTCGAGGAAACTCGTCAAGCAGTTCTGGATCTTCAGGAGAAGCTACGGGTTATTAAGAGGACGAGACGGTCAACTCTGCAAAGCCCGGTTTTTATTGAGAGTATCGCGTCAGGCGAGCTTTCAGAAGAACATTTAGACGATGAAGTTCTCACCGAAGCCTGCAAATGGGCGAGAGAGACGCTAGAAAAAACGCTGAAAAGGAATACGCAGACGAAAGTTCCACCAGTTCAAGAAGGCGAACTAGTATGCTGCTATGACCTTTCCAGCTTGAAGGAAAGCGAATTGAGAAAACTCATGGTGATATTGATTCCTCCATCTGGCTCCAAGCCACTGTCAAGCGACCCCGAAAAGATGCGCCAAAGACTCAAAGATGTGTTACCCAAGTTTCGCGTCGACGTTAATAGAGAGAGAAGGGGTATAAAGAAGTTTTTCCTCGGTGCTCGTTGTGTGGTATGCAGTGCCGAGAAAGATTTATCCGAACGAAAATGCTTCCTTGTCGCAGGAGCCTGTCACGAGTTCAGACCTGTGTGTCTCACATGCTCTAAGCTTGAGTCCAAGAAGAGACTGCAGTTGTGGGAGGAGTTGGCAGCGACGCCTCAGACAGGATTTGTAGCTTCCTACGTGGCGACAGGAATTGCAAGTATCGAAAGAATGATGCACAATCTGAAGATAAATCAGCCTAAGTCTGTGGTCGAAGCAACATTCGATCCTTCAATCGCTCTCACTACAAAACTTTTTCTTGCTGCTTCGGCGCTGTGGCTAGCTCTACAGAAGTCTCAACGCAATGAGCATGACATTGAGTCACTGCAGAGCCGTCAAACTGAGCTCGTACTGGAAATTTCAGAAGAAAAAGATCCTGACCAAGAGCTGCGCTTGCTGTTACTCTTGGTAGAAAATGAAGAGTCTGCCTTGGAAAGTAATGAAAATTTTCGATCTTTTTTAACACAAGAAGAAGCCCGGCTAAAGCTGATAGTTGACTCGGCCGATCTGAACAACTCGATTCACATTGCGTTCTCACAGTCACCGAGAGACAGGTTGCTGCTACGCCAGGCTAGCAAGTCAGCTAAGCTGGCTGACGAAGCACTTGCTAAAGCGAAACTTGAGTCAAGAATTGTAGGTCTATTTCTGAGAGGTGCAGGGATCCTCAGCTGTTCAGGTGATGTAACAGCTCAACTCAGAGGTATGAAGGACCTCACACAAGCAGTGCTCGAAGGATACTCTGTCTTCTACCACTCAGATTTGATATCATCTGTAATGCGTATTGTCTCTAGATTCGGAGCTCTTTGTGGGACATTTCCGGTTCATGCGCTGTTCCATTTAATCGATAACCCATGGTCAGACTGCCAGGGAATGTTCAGTCGTCGGACTGCTTCGTCGGAAACACCAGCCAAAGCACAAGTCCCACTATTCCCAGGTATTTACGTACCGGGACACAGCGTGCAAGCGTTGAAGAAGAGCGAGATCGCTATCTCCAGAAGACTCGAAAAGGGCCAAATGACGCCACTGCAAGCGGCAATGAGCGCACTGGACCTTGCCATGGCTTGCGAAACGCTTGCTGAGGTCCTCGCCTGTTTTCTTGAGTGTGTAGCTCTGCTTCTACGAGCTCTGGAAATAGAGGAGTCGCTCTACCAGAGATATGCGCTCAAAGAAGCCATGTTTGAAATCGGGATCGCTTCAGTGAGCATTTGTCTCAACAACTTTTCCGATTCAGCTTTGTTAAACTATGTTTCGAGACACGCTTTTGCCTTGCTGAGAGATGCCGCTACGAAAGTTGGACGACCAGATGATGTTGAACGGCTCATTTCGATTCTAGAGATAGTAGCCTTCACTGGTCGTTTCTCACCATTTGTGTCGCTGCCTCTGGTTCGTCCGTCTGAGTCGCTGGTATTTTCAAATGTGCTCAAAAAGTGCGCAGGTCAGCTTCTCTGTGGTTTGTCTCAGCCAGAAAATTCCTATTTTCTTGAACTACCGAAGAGTATCATAGCTTACCAGAGCTTGGAATACAGCATCAGCAGCTCTGCATTCACTGAAAGTGAGACACGCCAGCTTGAGCTCTTAACTGCACGTGAGATGCTTAGAGAGCAGAATCTGGACTTTAACAACGTAGCCGCCCTGATAAATCCATGCTATCTTGACGTTCCAGAGGACGGTTGGCTTGTACCAAATCAGACACTTGATTTTTCAGGATGCGGAAACACGTATTTGAGCATTGACAAGGTCATTTTTAACAAAAATACGTTTCAAATTTCTGTCGTGGGCAGCAAAGGGAATCTTGTCAGCGATTTCGATGTGCTGACTGGTCTGCTAATGGATCATCCGGGTGTGGCTTTTAGCCTTGACAAGCCCGCCAATCTTCACGAAGCTCGATTCCACCCGTTTCAAAAGTACTGGAGTAGCCAACCAGATCTGCTTAAAGGAACTCCACTCCTAGACACTCTTTTCAACACGGACTACATCATGAAGCAATTCAGTTCCGGATTAGAGATCTGCAGGAAGCCACCGTTCGATCGGAGACCATTGCTTAACGGTAGGGGTCTGTTCGCTGGACTGCCAGATCAGCTGCGCTGGCTGTTGAGACCTCTAAGCGAAAGAGGTGGGCAAAGATCTCGCTGCAGCAGATTCTGGATTGCAGCCACAGACATGGAGATGAAAGTGGAGGAAACACCTGACACGATTGAGTTCGTGTTTGGAAAGGTTCGCTTGGAAGTCAAAACGCACAGGATGGTAGCTTCAATGGGTGGCGAACACCAGGACGCTGAGACTGATGATGAAGATTCTCCAGAGAATCAGTTCGCAAAGGACATGACGGAGGCCCTTCCCAGCTTGGGTAGATTCTTTCCCGAGTTTGAAAGACTAAAAGAGCTAACAAAGATTCCGAAACTCTGCCTGATTATTAAGGCCATGCACCAAAGCCTCGGAGCAATGACCGTTCGCCAGGAGCAAGTAGAGCAAATTCTTGATCACGAACGAGCTGTTAGAATGGAAAAGAGTTATGAGATGGCGAAAAATGTTCTAGAGACACTGGATCGAGCTGAATCAATCCCTGGTGCAAGCCACTATGATTGTTGCAATCTGGCCACTGATGATCAATTGCTAAGCCAACTAAACTTAAATAAGACCGAGACTGTCCGTGCCTTGCGTAGGCGAGATGTCAGAACGCTCCAGTACCTGTTGGCTGACAGTCTGCCATCAAGCTCTGCTGCGGATGTTAGGCAACAAATTCAAGATTTGATTGACTCGAAGAGAAGAGAATTTAGGAACTGGAACAGCAAGATACAGCATAAGTTAAATAGTAGCTTGCATCAGAGGCAACAGAAGATATCCGATTGTGATTGGGCACCCGCAGTGCTGAGCGCTAGTTCGGACGCAACAACACGATCGACAGTATACGGCGGTGTCTTACTGAATCCCAAATCAGTGCATTCCAGTTTTCGTATGGAGTTTCCCCCGGGAAGCACCGTTCACAAGGTAGTATCATTTCTGATTCTCGGCGAACTGAATAGCAAGCAGTTCGCCTCCACGCGGACTTTTGACAGTTTAGATTTAGGGACTGTAAACGAACTTCTTGGGAATAATTTCCCGAAATGGAGAGTTCCTCTGACTCAGAGCTGGGCGGACGTTCAGGCCGTGACAATGAAGGCGCTACCAGCTCTGCTGACAACCAACCCAGAACATCTAAAAACGACCAGTTTTTGAATGATGAAGGAAACTGGTCTCACATCTTTTCTGACAAGCCCGGCCATGTGGTTCCACGAAACGCAAAAGAAGAATGGGAGCTGCGAAAAAAACTTGTCAGTATTCGAGATCTGGCTCTCAAAAAAGATCCGAGGTGCATTGACGCTTCTCAGCAATTTGTGCACGTCGAGGGACGAAAAAATAATTGTCGATTTATCTTCTACAAGGTAAGAAAAGATGCCATTTAAGTTTTAAAAATGATTGACTTTAAAGATTATGAAAAAGAAAATTTTAATGCATCTATATTTTTTAACAATGGTAATTTCAAGGACGAGAGGGAGACAAGTAGCGACGTACTGCACCTAGCCTGGTGGATAAGAATCGATGGAAACGGGCGCATCGTCGGAGCAGGCTGCAACACGGTCCTAGCCAAGGAGCGAATTCCACAGTTGTTTCTGTTCTTGCGACCCATACCAACTGGCGAAGCTTTGATGGCATTTTTTCTGAGGGAGAAGCATAAGCTTCATGGCAAGAAAACAGACGTGGAGTTTCATGATCACCTAAGCACCATTCGGAAAGGTCTGATTAATCAAATTAATTTAGTTAATCAGATCAAACCATAAAGATACTAGAAACCGTAGATGGGCGTCTCGCCTATTTCGGGATTAAACTACTTTCAAATAGGCATCTGTTTGGAGTTTTTTGGATATATTTGTGAACCAAATTAAATTAATTTTTTTGCTGATTGTTATTTAATATTAGGATTCAACACTTGGTTTTGAGTGCTTAAATGTCTATGGCACTCGTGACCAAATATCATCGCTTTTGACGATCGGAATGGGAATTTGGGCAGTCGGAACGGGACGCCATAGACATTCAAGCCAGGCCACAGATCTCACCCTAGTCATGGACTTAAGCAGTTTAGCAAAGTCTACTGAGGGAGGCTAGGCCATAGGCTATAAATTTGAACATTCAGTGTGGGAAAAAGCCATTCAAATTAAACGGGAATCGGACTGAGATTTTACAGCTCTCTGTCCCTCTCTCCCTGTTTGTTCGTCTTTGGCCTGAAAGCGACCCCATTGAATGGCGCCACCAATTCCTGTAGCAGATCGCCAGCGGCTGATTGATGCGATTGAACAAGGGTCATCCATCGCAGGAAGCTGCAAGAATCTTGTAAATCAAGAAAAAAACGGCATTCCGAATCGCTGCCAACTTTTGACTTGATGGCAAAGTGGAATCCCTTCCTCGCGGTGGTCGTAAATAAGGATTGTGCAAGGCCGATCAGGAAATGAGAGAATTCTTGGTTGAGAAACTCGATGAAAATCCTTTCCTGACGCTCAAGGAAATGTCTGAACTGCTGACTGAGCGCTTTCCCAAGAAGCCGCATGTTCACCTTGTTCTTCACTTTTAAATATTCCAGTGGCCCTGAGATATAAAAATACATTAAATTAGGCGAATTCCCGTTTTCAATGGCTTTTTTCCCATTTTGATTGTCAATTCCACATGCTATGGTTGTGTATTCCCAAGCAGCCCGAGCCTGTGGCCTGGCTTGAATTGAATGTCTATGACGTCCCGTTTTGATTGTCAATTCCACATGCTATGGTTGTGTATTCCCAAGCAGCCCGAGCCTGTGGCCTGGCTTGAATTGAATGTCTATGGCGTCCCGTTTTGATTGTCAATTCCACATGCTATGGTTGTGTATTCCCAAGCAGCCCGAGCTGTGGCCTGGCTTGAATTGAATGTCTATGGCGTCCCGTTTTGATTGTCAATTCCACATGCTATGGTTGTGTATTCCCAAGCAGCCCGAGCTGTGGCCTGGCTTGAATTGAATGTCTATGGCGTCCCGTTTTGATTGTCAATTCCACATGCTATGGTTGCGTATTCCCAAGCAGCCCGAGCCTGTGGCCTGGCTTGAATTGAATGTCTATGGCGTCCCGTTTTGATTGTCAATTCCACATGCTATGGTTGTGTATTCCCAAGCAGCCCGAGCCTGTGGCCTGGAATTGAATGTCTATGGCGTCCCGTTTTGATTGTCCAAATTCCCATTTAGATTGTCAAAAGCGGTATTGCAATCAGGATATATATTTCTATTGCATTAAGTAAATAATAAACGTCGTTTAATTCACATTCGAAGGACATTCTAACCATAGACTATGATGAATTAAACAGCGTTTATCATATATGAACTTCGATTGATCCTGATTCGAGGAGGATTATATGATATACCGGTATTAAACCACTTTAAAGCTCACTTTCAGGGAGGTTATTGACATAGATTTATTTTGCGCGATTTAATCGATCACTTTCCCGGACATTTTGCAAGATTATTCTATGTATCTAAATAAGCGAGCTTCTGCCTTCTCTTCCTTCGTGACTCAAGAAATTTCTTAATGAAATTTTGTCTATGGTAAGAATGTGGGGCTTTGCCCCCACATCCCCAGCAGGGCTTTGCCCCCACATCCCCAGCAGGGGCTTCGCCCCCACATCCCCAGCAGGGGCTTCGCCCCACATCCCAGCAGGGGCTTCGCCCCCACATCCCAGCAGGGCTTCGCCCCCACATCCCCAGCAGGGCTTCGCCCCCACATCCCCAGCAGGGGCTTTGCCCCCACATCCCAGCAGGGCTTCGCCCCACATCCCCAGCAGGGGCTTCGCCCCCACACCCCCATTCCAACTTCAACCATAGACATACAAGTATGGCTCCGGGATTTATCTGAATACATC